>VZRX01009176.1:0-11737 GCA_013398075.1 Notiomystis cincta | reverse complement strand
GAGGGGGGCCGGGGAGGGCTGAGAGGGGTTCCCCTTCCCCGGTAACGTGGCTGTGCCCGGCAGGACGCGGCCGAGCCCGGCCGAAGGTGGCGGCTCCAACCCGTCCAAGCGGCACCGGGAGCGGCTGAACCGGGAGCTGGAGCGGCTGGCGGGGTTGCTGCCCTTCCCGCCCGACGTGGTGGCCGGCCTGGACAAGCTCTCGGTGCTTCGCCTCAGCGCCGGCTTCCTGCGCGCCAGGAGTTTCTTCGGCGGTAAGGGATGGGCGCCTTTCCCATCACTTCGCCCTGCTCGGAATTCCTGCCTGGAATTGTGTGCTGTCCCGCTCTCCCTAAGCGCTCCATCCTCCTGCCATTGTGGCACCCCCTCCCGGGGTGTTCTTACACTCCTCTCTTTCCATTCTCCCCCCGTTCTCCAAAATGTTTGTTTTCTTCCACACAGTAATTTTTAATTAGCATTTTTAGTGTTGGGTTTTTTGTTTGGTTGGGTTTTTTTCCTTAGAGTTTTATTTGGTTTCCCTCCCCAAAAACTTGTTTTCTTTCCCTCCCAGAATCGAGTTTTTTTTTTTTTTCCCCCGGAATTTTTGGGGTTTCCTCCCTACTTTCAGGAATTTTGTATCTTTCCCTACTCGAATTTTGGCGTGTTTTCCTCCACTTCAATTTTGTGGGGTTTCTACCCTCGAATGATTCTGTCTCTAAGAGCGTCGATTTTTTTGTTTGTTTGGGTTTCCCTCCCTCTCCTCCTCCAAAACTGATTCCGTCTTTCTGTCTCGAATTTTGTGCGATTTCCCTCTCCCTCTCGAATTTTGGTGTTGGTTGTTTTGTTTTTCCCGCGAACTTCGGTTTGGTTTCTTTCCTCCCTTCCCGCCCGTTTTGAATTTTGGGGCTCCCTCCCATCCGAATTTTTTTTTTTACACCTCAAATTTTAGTGGGTTTTACCCCCTCGAATTTTGTGNCCCCCGAATTTTGACGTGTCCCCCTGGAATTTTGTTTCCCCTTCCCCGCGAATATTTTGTTCTTTACCTGCCCTAGAATTTAAGCCCTTCCTTCCTGGGATTTTGGTTGCTTTCCCCTAGAATTACTTTTCTTTCTCCTTTCTAACCCACATTTCCTCGCTGTGCCGCCTCCATCTGCCAGGCTTGGGCTAGGTGTGGCCCTCCCTTGGGATCGGAGGGATCTGGAGAGATGAAGTTGATTTTGTTTGTGGATTCCGCTGAATGAAGTAGAAAATTCTAGTTTAGGCGGGAGGGTGAGGCAGAACCTTGTGCGTTCCTGTTGGGGAAGTGACTTTTTTCTCTTTATTGTGATAGACTCGGTGTGCTGGTAGTGAGCCGTGATTCCCTGGGATGTGCTCTTACGGTTTATTTGGGAACCTTTTATTCTTGGGAACCGTTCTGCCGCGCTGGAATCGTGACTAAGAGGAGCCCTAAGGAGGGCATTGAGGCATCCCGGGATTTTCCTGATGGAGTAGTAGCGGCTCGAAAACGCTGCATTTTCAGGCTACAGAAACACCACCATTTCTCATTAAATATATTCAGTGCTTCCTTTTCTCCTCCTTTTCTCCTAGCTCCACTTACAGGATTGGCAGGTGGGTGAGCTGGGAAAGGAATGGTCTGGAAGAGTTGTTTGTCTTGCAGCACTGGGTCATCAGGAAATTTACTGTTCTGAGATTATCTCTTTTGGGTTGTTTTTTCTTCCCTGTCATTCCATCTGGTGTAATGCCGTGGCATGGGGCCCCCTCTCTCGGCTTTGAGGCAGGTGTGGCAGGGAAGGAAGAATGCTTCATCCAGTCGTTCCTGGTGCTTTAAAACAAAATAACAATTTTTTAAAAATCTTTAGATGAAGCTCTGGGCAAGCTCATCAACCAAACAATTGATTTGAAGTGACTCTATTTATTTATCTATCAACCTTGCTTGAGCAGTCCCTAAAAGAAGATCGAGGGAAAGCAAGAACAAAATCTGGGATGTGCTGCCATGGATTGTGAGGAGAAACAGCTGGAGCAGGTCTCAGGTATTGCCCATGATCGCTGACAGCAATTCATCCAGCAGGTTTATGCCAGCCCATCCCCAGCCAGAATAAATAAATTATTATTGATTTATTAATTATTAATCGGTTTTAATGTTATTTCAGCATCTCAGTTTATGCATAGCTGATACATGGTAAGTTTGCATGGGCTTAAAGGTCTTTGATTTTTATTAAGATGCGTTTTTCCTTGGGACATGAAGATTTTTCTACTTTCTACAGCCCGAAGGGAAGTTGTCCCTGCTGCCTCTCTGCCTGCCTGGGGACACAACCAAAGCCCTGCAGTTCAGTGTCAGGAATCAGGGGATTTAAGGCTGCTCAGTGTTCTGTTGTTTAACCTTTGCAGTGGTTTAGAGATCACCAAGTGCTGTCTTTGCTAAGCAGGGTTATTTACCTAAGCAAACCCTTCCTCGGGCTGATGTTCTGGGTTGGTGGCTCTGCTGTGGCTCTACTGCCACCCCAATGCTGGCTGGTGCCTGTCTGCAGGTCTTTGGAAGAGCAAAGGGCTAGAGCATCCTGTGGGTGTTTGTCTACTGATTCCACCCACTCTTTTCCACTCAGATGTCTCCAGTTTAACGAAGGAGGAAGCAGCACAGTGCCGGGTGCTTGCCATGTGCGTTCAGCAGCTCTGGGGGAGGAGGGATCCAGGGTAGAGGAGGCTCCCTTTGTGATGGAGCAGCACCGCTGTCCTCTGTGAGATTCCCAGGTGCCTTTCCCTTCCCTGGTTGCCTCACTTTGCAGTCCCAAGTTCACACAAGTGCTTCCTTACCATGAAAGAGGTGAGCTTAGGTGGGAAAGCAGGATCATGGGGAGCAGTATCCTGCCAGGGAGCAGGATATCTGGCCCATCCCACATCCATCCTGCTGGGGAGGCAGCACTGACCAGAGCCCAGCACCTGGGCCAGGAGGACCAAAAGGAGCTGAGGTTGACTTCCAAGCTGAGGGTCCTATCCACATACCAGTGCCAGTTGATATAAGGGCTTGTACCTCCTCCTTTCCTATCCAGGTCTCTTCCCCTACCACAATCCTCCCAAACATCTTATTTCTTTTCCCCCTTGGTGAACAAATATTTTTAATTCTCGTTCCCCAGTGTAACCTTCCTCCCTGCTCTGCTGGAGGCTCTTTCAGCACATGGTGTTTGCTAGAGGTTGTGCTGCAGGGTACCCCCCTGTGCCCTAGCCCGTGTGCTGCAGGCTGCAGTTGGTGGCCCTGCCACTGCCCCGGGGTGTGCACAGCATGTCACACCAGCTGTGTGCAAGCAGCTTATCCTGGTGGTGCCTGGTGGGGCTGCTCCCCTCTAATCCCTCCCATTCCTGCCCTTGGAGCGAGGGCCCAGCAAATGCTGCTGGCTGGGGAGGAGGGGTCCCTGTCTCTTCTGCTTCCCTCACCTTCTGGAAAGGGGGAGAGAAGGAGGGATGCTCCAGAGGAGGGTTTGCTGTCTTGCTCTGTGTGAGGATTTCTTATCAAAAAAAAGAAGCTGCCTCAAAGGCACCTTGTCATGTGGCTGTCGAGTACCATCTGTGTAGCTTGGGCCACTTAAACTCCCGATGGGAGGTCAACTGGCAGATGTCACAACGGCCAGAGGCTTGCTTTGGAGAAGTGTCTCTGGCAGTTTGTTCCTGCAGTGTGCTGGGAAGGTCATCCAAGCTGTGCTTCCTGTCCTACAGCAAGCCTGGCCTTTCTGGTGTGTGAGAGTAGCCCCTGCCAGGCACTCACTTGCCCCTGGGGACCAGCTGGGTGTCCACAAGGCACACTGTGCCTGTCACAGACCTGTGCCTGATGTTCAGTGATTGACCTGTGGGGCTCCCCTTGATGCTGTGAATCCAGTCTAGGGTTTATTAGCTGTAGGGAGAGCAGTAGGAAAAGGTCAGTCTGTGGTGCCAGGAACTGCATGTTTGCACCCCACAGCAGTGGGCTAAGCCTGCCTTGTACCCTCAGAGGTGTAGATGCACCTCTGTGTGTGTGCAGCATTCTGCCTAGCTCTCTGGGCAGCTCAGGTGCATCACTGGGTGGGAGGAGAGAAGGGAGACACCCTGGCATGTGTTGTGGCCTTAGAAACTTTTGGCTCCAGAGGGGCTTGTTGTTGGCTGCACAGTCTGTGACTGTGGATCAGAGAGTTGTTTTGGGCTTTGTGTAGGTTTGAGCTCTGCACAGGTCTGTTTTATATGGAAGCTTAAGGTTGTGTAGCCAAAACTTAAGCAGTTTTTCTCTCCCATGTATCTTTAAAAGATAACACTCCTGTGGATGTTGAGGCTTGGGGATTTTCTCAGAGTCCTCTTAAAATTTTTGGTGGCTGCTGTAGGATTGATGTGCAGCCTCAGGGCAGAGCCTCATCTTTTAAACTGTGATATGAATATGATTGGTATTGGTGGAGCTGTGACGGCCCAAAAAGTGCCTGAGCTGCAGTCAGGTCAGGCTGGAAAAGTGCCTTTATTTATATAATTATTGTAGCCTATATAACTGTGCCCCTGAAACCTCTGCTTAGGGATGAGGGCTTGAGATGGAGTGTGTGGGACTATTTATTGCTGCTCATCCCTTCACTTGTGCACCCTCCCTCCTCTTGAGCTGTTTGTTAAGCACTGCAGAGAGCTGTAGCATCGAAACCTAAGGGCTGGTTTGAGAAAAACAAAGCCTGGTCCTGTGATCATTGCATTCTCTTAATTGCCTAGGTAATGAGCTGGCCCCGGAGGAGCAATTTAAGCCGGAGAAGTCTTGTGACTTCCCTTAGGTGGGCAGTTTTCCTGCTTTGTGCTTTCCTTGCCAGGCGTTTTTCCCTGACTCTCAGGAAAACACCCCGGTAGGAAGTTGTTGGAGCTCCCTGGGGTTCACAGCAAGCTCCTGGTGGCTGCCTACTCTGCTGCCTATGAGCAACTGGGCTGTCTCAGAGCTCCTCCAAAGGCAGGCAGGGGAGCAGAGCTGGGAAGAAACACCAGGCTGAGGTTTTGGGCTGGGATGACCCTTTGTTGGTCTAGTGAAGGTGTTCCTGTCCACAGCAGGGAAGTGGAACCCGATGGTGTTTAAGGTCCCATCCCACCCAAACATTGTATGATGAATGCTAAAGCTAAAGCCCAAGTGACACAAGCAAAAGCTACATGTAGTCAAGGCCTCCTTGCTTCTAAAAGTGCAATGAGATCTTTCAAGAGGCCATCCATTATTAACCACGAGTGTTCTTGGAAAGTGGGGTATCCACACCATTCAGGCAGGGATAAATGATTCATCTGTTTAATGAAATTTTTGCCAACAGGGAGCTGTGGCAGGTATGAAATGAAGTAAAACCATAGTATCCATTAGGAATTAACAAATGGGAACTCAGGAAGTATTTGCCAGTGGCTGGAAAATGGGCTTTGAACAGCACTGATGAGAAGCCAACTGATGGTTCAGCAAGGCAGGGAGAAGATGGCTCTGTGGCCTGGTGTCAGCAAATCTGTACCTGCTTCCCTGACCATTTCATGGCTTTCTCTTATGAGCAATAAAATGCAGGAAAAAACAATTTTGAGGGTTTTTTTAATGTGAGGGGGATGTACCGAGCAGCAGAGCCCAGGTCCCTCTGCCCATGAGCATGGAGAAGCTGGAGAAATGGATGGGAAAGGGAGGTCTGGACATCCACTCACGGGAGTAGAGACTTTACTGTGAGGTAAGACCAGCTCTGCAGGGGATAGGCACAAGTAATGAAAAGAGAGAGGTGGATAAAAGGAAATTTTATTAAGAAATCAGCCAATCCTTCCCCAGATACCTGCTGAAGTGTTTGGCAGAAGGTTACAGGGAGCACCATTGCCAAAATCCTCCTTCCCCTCCACAGCCTGCTCAGGCTGACGGTGGCCAAGCAGATGGCCCAGCCCTCTCCTGCAGCTCTTGAGTCAGGAAGCAATTTGGTTTCCTTCTCCTGCATCAACACCTGGAGCAGGTTTGGGATCGAGTTATTTCATTTTTCTCCTTCACAGTAGGTGGCTGATGGAAACTCTGCTCCCCCTGGGAGCTTTTGCCATGTGGAGAGAAGGGGGCTGGGAGATATCCTCTCAAAAATGTTAATTCCTGCTTGGTATTGCTGAGATTTCCCAGGTCTGCAAAGCTCTGGCAGGTTCAGGAGTTCACTGGCAAACCTGGTAGGCAGCAAGGTGAGCCTGCAGCACCACGTGAAACTGCTTACCAGAGTGGGTGCTGGGGGAAGCACCTGGAGATGGAGGGAGGAAACCCAGCCCGGTGGGCCCTCCTGCTCTCCTGGTGACAGCATGGGCACCGTGTGTGAGGATGGCCACGGGGCAGGGAGCATCCTCCTCCTGCGGGGAGGCAGGTTTGGTCAGGGAGCTCGTTCCCTGGAGATGGGAGAGATTATCTTCCTCTCAGCTAAAATGCTTTCTGTGGCCAAATAGCCTGCAGGGCCCGGCAGGTTTCGTGGCAGAAAGTAGGAGGAAAGTTGTGCAAACCTTGCTGCTTTCAGGTGACCGGCTTCCATCTCTTTGCCTTTCTCCCTCCAGCAACAAAGGTGACACTGGTGACCAGAAGGAGGGAGCACAAGAAAAGCCACTTCTCTCCTTTTTATTCCCCTCTTTTTTTCCTGCAAATGCCTGTCCCCAGTGAGGACAAAGGCTGCACCTGGCCTTGCTGCCCTAGGTGAAGGGGGGATGCTGTGCTGGCAGCGTATCCCGCGTTTGCCGGTGCCGAGCTCCAGCCGGGATGTACACAAGGGAGTATGTGGCAGTTCCCGGCCTGTTCTGCTCTGTCAGCCTGATGTGCTGTGACAGTTCTGCTGAATTGCCGACCCCAGGGGCTGCACGGGGCTATTTATGGACAGACAGAGTGGGGGTACAGCGGGCAGAACGCCAGGCTGCCATGGCTGCAGCCAAGAGCCCATCCTCTTTGGGGATCCTTGGGTGACTCAGGAGGAAAAGGTGCTGTTTGGTGAAGTGTGTGGGGAAGCCTCCATGGGAATTCTGGTTTATCCCTTGCAACCCTGGTGCTCAGATCCTGTTTGGTGGCGGACAACAGGCCATCCTCTGCCGTTAATGGGTCTCCTCTGGCCCCACAGCCCAGGTGCTGATAGCAAAGCCTACATTTAGGCAGCAGTTGGGATCAAGATTTCCTTTTGCAGGGGCAATATCAAACCATTAAACCAGAGCCCTGAGTAGAGGGCAGCACCCTTAGCTGCTCTCCTGTCAGCCAGGTTTATTTTTATCTCTCACTTCCAGTGCAGCAGGCTGGGAGCTCACTAGAGACCTTTAATAATTTATAGCTCTTACATTTTGCTCCCAGTGATCAGAAAAGCAACTTGCTGAAAGGAAGCTGGTACAAACCTTCTCCCTGCCTGGGTGTTGTGGCCACTCTCCTGCTGCCCTGCCTGATGGCTTGTCCCTCTCCGAGGTTTTGTGCAGGCTCCAACCCAGACAGGTGACCCCAAGTGGTCCCTTGGATTGGGGAAGAGAGAGGCCACAGCAGCCTGTGCATGTCCACCTGAGCTTGCTCGGGCCTGACCTGCAGTTGTACAAACACGTGCTGTAACCTCAGTCCTGGTGTCAGCCCATCCCTGGCCAGACAGCTCCTGAAATAGTCTGGGCAGGCTGAGCTCCTAGAAGCAGTGGGATTGCTGCTGTCAGATGTTTTTCTCTAAGTCTCTGGGACATGCTTTGCCTTTGGTTATGGAGCAAAGTCAATCTTTGGGATGGTCCCATGCCTGGTGGAAGAACTTTGTCCCCAAGGTCTGACTCTGAAACATTCTCTTTTTGCAGCATCTGAGATCCTTCAGGATTGGCTCCATGCCAATGGAGAAGTTGAGTTTCAGCAGCAAAGCCCAGGGAGAGCAGAGGCTGTTGCAGAGCCTGGTTTTATTCATGTGCTGATGGCTGTTGCCTTCTGACTTGCTGTCCAGTTGCTTCCAGGATCCACTTGATGCTCCCATTGCCTCTGAGCCTGGCAGCCCTGTGGCACATGCAGCCCAGGAGCTGGGAAAGGCAGATCCAAGAGAGCTTTTGCCCCCTCTATGCACTGGCAGGCTACAGTGGTGCTGGAGGTGGTGCCTCACACCTTTCCTCCCAGATCCCAGTGGAGGCAGCTGGTTTACCAGCAGCCAAATGTTGTCCTCTGTCCTTGTGGTGCTGGCAAGAGGCTTCCCAGCTTTCCTGCAAGCTCCTCTGTCCTCTGGACAGGCCTGTCATGCACAGGCTTGCTGTCATCTTACCCTTTAATTATTATCCACACCAAAATATCCCCAGGAATTGTTCTCTTGGGGAGTAGAGAACAAAATTTGCAGGCACATCCCTCAGTGCAGCTGAGTGACAGATTCCCTCATGCATATGGATTGTGCATTGGCCACTATGAGGTCTTGGGTGTCTGTGTCTGGATCTGTGTGTTTTCTGTGTTGTTTTTCTCCTACTGTGAGCTGTGGCTTGCCTTAATTTGGTTGAGTAAACCGTGCTGCTGAACTGTAAGGAGATATCATTGACTGAACTGTATCCTTCAAAATGGCATATTCCTGATGCTAGGATTTGCTGCAGTGCCTCCTGTGTGGGGCAGACTTCTGCTGCTGTTGGCCAGCACGTGCCCAGCTGATCAGGAAGGAAGGCCATGGTGTGGCCACAAGGTCAGGGCAGTGACTGTCCCCTGTGCTGGGCATTGCTGAGGCCACACCTTGAATCCCGTGTTCAATTTTGGCCCCTTGTAACAAGAAAGACATTAAAGGGGCTGGAGCACAAATCTGATGAGTAACAGCTGGGGAAGGGGCTCAGTCTGGGGAAAAGGAGGCTCAGAAGGGACCTTCTTGTTTTCCACAACTCCCTGGCAGGAGGGTGCTGGACTTTGCTTCTAGGGCTTAGAGGAAGTGGCCTTAAGTTGTACCAGGGTGGATTTAATTTGGGTATTGGGAAAAATTTCTTCACAAAAGAAATCAGGCGTTGGACCAGGTTGCCCAGGGCAGTGGTGGATTCACTGTCCCTGGAAGTCTTCAGATGACCTATGGATATGGCACTCAGGACATGGTTTGGTGGTGGTCTCGGTGGTGCTGGGGGATGGTTGGGCTCTATGATCTTGGTGGTCTTCTCCAATTTTAAGGATTTCACGATTCTATGATTCTGATGCCTGCCTGCTTTAAGGATCCCTGGCTTTAACTGCTCTTTACTTGTAGGTTGTTAAAAGAGGGCAAAAGCAGTGGGGGGAAAAAAAAAACCAGACCAAAACAGTTGAGGGTGTTTGAGGGGAGGGGAAATATCCTGTTAAAATCAACTCTTGTGAGAGGTGAAGCAAAGGGCTGTGACTGCATGGTGGCTTCCTCTGCGTTGTCCAGCTTTGCAGCATTCCAGCTGCTGTGACAGTGTGTTCCTGCAGCACTGATGTGCCTTCCCTTTCCTTGGTGCAGTTGCTCTGAAGAATCCTGGTGCCAAAGAAGCCCAGAGGGACGGAGCCTGTGGCACCAGGCCAGCTCCAGGTTCAGCAGTGGTTCCAGAGGGTGAGCTGCTCCTGCAGGTTGGTGCTCTTCACAAATGCCTTCACGGGATCTTCCTCTTGTCCCTCTTCCAGCCCCTTTGAGTTTTACCCCAAAACCAAGCTGTTCTGTTGCTGATGGGCAGGTGATCTCGTGGTGTAGCTTGCTTCTCACTGGGCAGAGGTTTAAGACCTCTGAAGATCCCTGGAACAGAAACTGTGTTGCTTCTTGCCTGGTTTTCCCATTATTCCTGGAAAAAGTTGCCATCTGTAAATAGCCTATATGTAAGGAACACCTTGCTGGATTTCTGAGTGTGGAGATGGATCTTTCCTGCCTCTGTTTTCTGATGTGTAAATGTGCCAGAGGTGTAACGTGGGAACCAAACTGGGCAAAGTGTTGGAGTGCAGCTTTCAACATGGGCACACTGATCCTGACTCGAGGATATTGTCCAAACAGGGAAGAAAACTGGAATTCTTCCCTGATTTTGAGGAAGTAATGTGTGACACTGAGCACATGGATAGGTGCTGATGAGCCATGTGCTCATCCCTTAAACACAGGGTGGATGAGTGTTTCCCAGGAGCTCTGTTTTTCCCAAGTGGGCTCCTTTGGTGATGCTACAGCTGCCATGGTTTATTCAGAGATGCCAGGAGGTCACCTTTTGTCCCCAAACTGTGTGCAGTGAATGGGAAGAGGTCAGGCTCTGGCAGCTCGAGGTCCTGCAAAGACACAAGTCTGCCATCCCATGCCTGGCGCTGTGGCATTGTCCCCTGCCTGCCTGGCTGTCCTCCAGCACGGGCTGAGCATGCTGGGCAGCCCCAGCTCCTGTCCAAACGTTCACTCAGCACCAAGTGTAATTCCTCTCCTGCCTGAGAGCTGAGGGTCTCTGTGGCTCGTGAGAGAAGTGCTAAAGCCAGGCTGGTTAATGGCAAAAAAAATGTGGGCCTGCTGGGAGTTGATATCCTGCTCATCAGCTCCTCCCATAGTTGGGTACCATCCTTTTAGAGGTACCAAACCGGGTCTGAAAAGCTGGTTCAGCTCTCTCAGGGGGTCTATCTCCGTGACGCTGGGTGTGGCAAGAGCTCAGAATATGTCTCTGTGCTCCCAAGGAAGCATTCCTGCATACTTACAAACATACTTCCACCTGGTCTGTTGCCCCCGATGGCCAAATTTCCTTTGTCTCTTGGTCCACTCTAATTCTCCCCGTCTTCCTCTGAAGCTGCTCAAGGGGTTAAAGTGCATTTGGCAGCACTAATTAACCTCTGCAGCAGATTCCCACACACTGAGATCAACCCCAGTAAACAGAGAGAGCATTTGTGCCTGAAATAAAGGGAAGGGGAGGGAGGAGAAACACTGACCTGGACAATGAAACAGGAGTTGGCAGCAACAGTAGCTGGACTTGGCTGAGACTACACGCTGGGCCCTAATTAATGCTGATGTCTGTGCATCATGAAGTGGGGAAGCAGGCCAGGGCTGGCTACTGTGGCTTCCCTGCCAGGTTAGTGGTACAGGATGATTTTGGCTCTGAACAGCCACAGGGCCCACACTGCAGGAGCCCTGCCCACCAGAGAGGTCCTCCTTTGTGCAGCCAGAGTGTCCTTATGGGGATCTCTTCCCCTTAGGGAGGGCTGGCCATGTGGTGGTGTCAGGGCAATGAAAGCTCTTTAGCTTCTGCAGAGCTAAACCAATTATTTTCATGGGGTTTCACTGCATTTGCTCTTGGGCAGCACCACAGGCTGGAAGGTGTCTACTGGATGACTCTCGGGATTTTCAGAGCTGGGGAAACTGAGCCACGGAGTGGTGTCTGCCAGCTGGGCTCAAGGAATCCTGCTGTGGGTCCACTCTCAGCCCTGGCAGGGGGATGACAAGGTCTCCAAAGGCCTGGGCTCTGTGCCACAGAGGCTTGCAAGGGTTGGTGCTTGCCTGCAGGACTTGAGGATGCTTCCCTGGATCCTGCCAGCCGCTGTGTCAGCAATGTTCTGCTGCCTGTTGGCTCTTGCCTGCTGCCAGAGAGCAGGGATGGAAAGTCAGGGCTCCTGGAAAGTAGCTGCACTTCCAGACTGGTAGGGAAGCTCCTCTGGCCCTTCTAGTCTTCTCCAGGTGTAAAGGACATTGTCAGCCAGTGCCCTGGTTCCTTCTGTGTCCTGTCCTGCCGGCTTTGGGGCTTTTAGCTCAGGGAAAACACCCAAATTACTTCCCAAAATGATTAAACTGGTAGGAATGAGCCCCTCTGGAGGAAGACAGAGGCTCTGATCAGCTCAGCCCATTCCTGCCAGGAAGCCTGGTGCTCCCTTGTACTGGTTTGAAAACAA
>VZRX01009175.1:78109-300572 GCA_013398075.1 Notiomystis cincta | reverse complement strand
GTGGATTAATTTTCCTGACATAAAGAACTGGTAATGCCAGTAGTGTTGCCTGGAGGGCAGGGAGACAGGAGAGAGAGACCAACCATGATTTTCATGAGAGGACACCTCCTGTCCTACTTAACATCTGTTCTGTAGCCCTAATGTGCCTTCAAGTGACTCCCCTCTTGATAACCAGAAATCTGTGAAGCACTTGGCATCCTGAAATGCTTTACAGATACACTGAAAGGATGTATAAAAAGAGATAAAACTAGATTTTATGCAGAATTGATGAGGGTGAAGGTTTAGGAGGTCAAAGTAGCCCAAGAAATGTGTGCTTTCATTTCCTATTCATTTTTTTTCTCCCTAATATTTTCACCTTACACTCATGACTTCTTATGTCTGAGTAGGACCAAGGTGTCACTTTTCCTCACCTCCTGGGTGTAGATGGTGCCAATGTCCCCCTGCCATCCCTGCAGGGAGCAGCTCTCCCAGACAGGTTCTGCTGAGGATGTGTCACTTGGGCAGCAGTCTGGGAGCCTGAACCATTTGTAGCTCATGAGCTTTCTGGAACACTGAGGGTCATAAAAGCCCTTCTGAATGGGCACTTTACTGACAGCGCTCACCTTTAATGGCCTTTTTGTGAAGTTACAGCTTGGCTTTTAGGCCCTTTTTGCAATTCATCACTTAATCCATACATGCTACCTTGGCCAAGAGCCGGACAATGGGGCCCACTGTGTCTGGTTTTGTTATGGAGCAGCCGGAGTGGCTTTTAACTAAAACAACGTATCTGAAGGAGAAAAATGTATTCACCTTGAATTCCCAACGGCTTCGACTTACTTAAGGCAGCTCTGCAGACACTGGTGTGTGCAATCAATGAAATCAAAACTGCAGCCATGTCAGGATGGCAGAAAGGAGTAAGAATGTATCTGCTTTTGCATGTATAAAATATGAGGGGAGGAAATGTACAGGGAGGAAGGAAACAGCTATCCTTGCAGCTAGGTCTGGAAAAGAGCATTTTTCTAATATGAAATTTTTCATGATTAAATACAAGGGTATATTAGATTGCCATGGAAGGACTGTTACACAGCCCTGAAACCAGCTGGGGGCCCTTCTAAAGGCTCCCTCAAAAATCGTGTGTCTTGTGGTACAGATCAATCCTATAATCTGTTTGTCAGTTCCTTTTTGGATGGGAGTTGAAAAGATGGTAAAACTGATCCCCCCCACCAGTCTTCTAATGCTGTTGCACATAGAACACACGGTTTGCCTTGGAACACGTAAGCCCAGGGTGCTGTGGTGGCGAAACAGAGCCAGCTCAAACCTGCTGAGGCTTGGAATACATCAAACTAATTTGCTTAATTCTCCTACTGCAACACTTTCAGGTACAGAAGGAAGAGGTGGATACCCTTACTTGGGGGGAAAGGGGAAGGACTCCTTCTCTAGGCACCAGGAAGTGTGCAATTGCACTGCTGTCAATCCTTCATGGAAATCACTAATCCTTTATCACAGAATAGCCTGAGTTGGATCCTCAAGATTCTCCAGTCCCATCCCCCTGTCATGGCCAGGGAGCCTTCTACTAGCCCAGGTTGGTCAGAGCTCCATCTGTTCCTTGACAGAAGCCCTTGCCTGCAGGAGGGGGAGTACCCCACTGAAGTCCACTTGTGATCCTTCACATGCTTCCTCTTTCCAGAGTGCTGACTATGTGAACCCAGTGGGAGCAGGGATACCTGGTACAGGGAAGATTTGGACTTCAATGTCATGGAGGAAGAGCAGTATCCATATTATTACCTTTAGGCTCAGTTAACCCAGGGACTTGCCACTTCAAGGTGGGGTCCTCAAATGGAACCACTTGGCAAAGGGTGATCTTTATTTTCCCAAAACTTGAGCTGTCAAATTCAGATTATTTTTTAAAATGAGATGAGATTTTTGGCTTAGGTTCCAGTTATGCTAATGTGGAAAGCTACCCATCTCTGGAGGCTTCTAGAAGCACTTCAAAAGACTGAAGTAAAGTCTCAAGAAAGCCAGCAGGGAACACTATACCCTTCTGTGGAATTTATCCCACTTCAATTTGGCTCGAGGCACCCAAAGTAAAGCCACAAATTTGGCAATCAAGTAAGTGGGTGGCCAGTCCAACACTTAGAGTAGCAGCCACTGACCTCAGTTAATTTTCTCTCTACAGCTGATCCCTTTCTACACTTAGCCATTCCACCCACGTCCTGATTTTTATCAGGCCTTCAGTCTTCCAAAGAATCTCCCTCAGAGAGTGAAGCAGGACACATTCCCCCCTTGACTTAAATGTGTAAGTGAAACCCAAGCAGGCAAGAGGAACTGGGCAGCAGTGGCATTTGCCTGCAGGGCTGGAGCTGAGGGCCTGTGTGCAGCAGGCCTGCTGAAGCATTAGCTCCATTTGCTTTTTGTCTCTTAGCCCCCCACACCTGCCTGCCATTTAGCTGCCTCTGAAGGCTGGCCAAGGGACATCAGATCAAATAATAAAAGCCACATTGAAGCAGTGTTTCAGCTGAAACACTATGAGTGGAGGCGAGATGGGGCTTGGAAAAGGCTCCCTCTCAAAGAGCCCACACATACATGCGAGAAGGTCATTAACTCGTGCCTTGTGCTATCTTTGCCGTCTCCGCTCCCTCTCTCTCAATTATTACATCAGAAGGAAATGAGAGAGCACTTTGCCAAATACTAATGGACTTGATGTTTTCATAATCTCAAGTGCACAACAATCAGAGCTGTTTATTTTCCAAAGAAGATGGGAACCAGGGGAGGAGGCTGAAGACTGTGCCATTCTGTTAAGGAGGGGGGAAAAAGCCCCCTTATGGACAAGAGCTGAGATTGAAAAACAAGCATCTAGGAACACTCTTGCTGTTACAACTCCAGCACTCATTTCTGGGGAAAAGGTAGTGGGAGTGGTTAGATACTGTCCTGTCCCAGTGCACAGAACTGACGGCAAGGGTCCAAGTTGGCAGAACACTTCAGAGTTGCACTTCAACTTGAACTTAGATGCCTTAGTCTGCTTCTTTATGTCTGAATGGAATGATACTTCTACGTATTTTTTTCTGTAGAGAAGCAAGAACCATTTATTGCTGAATGAAACATGCTCAGGAGACAGGATGTGACTGAGCTGACAGGAGGGGTCTCTGTGTTGATGTGAAGGAGTCAGTTCTGTTTCTTGCTCTCAGTAGCCAGTTTCCCCACAACCTGAGCCTGTGTGAAATCTCAGGTTTTGCTTACAAAGAGAACTTAGCAGGATACTTGTGCATCCTTAGACCTATTCTGATGTACAAATACTGGAATTCCCCCAAAGGGCCAGCTAAGACTGTGAGGCTTCTGTCCTGGAGTGACCAGGCTGTTCCCCTGGCAAAGGACTGGCATCCCATTGGGGTGTGAGGAACTATGGAGGGCTTTTGGTTTTACTAAGTGAGCCCAAGTCATCAGCAGGGAAGATAAGAGCACTTTGTGTTCTTCCTTGCTGCTCAGGTTTTGGAAGCTTCTGCCTTTGACAGGGGTTTTAAATTCTCAGTACCCTCTGGAGTGTGACAGACACCACTGACAGGAACGGGCACAGGGGCTGATGTGGGAATGACTTACCCAGTCACACCACAACTGACTTATCAAAGGGTCTCCCAAGATTGTCCTCCATTCTCACACATCACCTTTCAAAGGTTACAACCAGAACAAAGGCTTTGTATAATTTGGGAGTCTTTAGGCTGAACTGGGCCTTAAAAACTTTCTGAGTGCATGCAGGTACTTGCTGATCCCTATGATAGGATCCCAGGAACTCCCAGCATTTGTCCATAAAAGCAAATATTCTGGGCCTTTGACTGGGTTAAAAAGCAAACAGGGCTATTAACTACCACCGTTCAAGCATTTTTCACCCACATAGCAGTCAAATTCCACGTGCCTTGTATAGAAAAGGGCTTAGAATCTTGTCTCCTACAAGCTTAATACTGGTGTTGTGTGCAAGATCAGAAGTTTTCCTGGTAGTAAAACAAAGGGCTGCTTCTCTGAGGAATGAACAAAACAAATAGGGAAAGTTTCTGGACCCCGTGTTAGAAGTCAAAAGGATGTTTGTAAATGGTGGATCGGACAAGAGCCAGGCGCAGTGGAGGAGAGGAGCGGGTGCCGCTTCTGTGCCGCCAGCTCCCGGGAGGTGTCGCCGCAGCCCAAGGCTCGAGGCGCCGGGACAACACGGCAGTGTCCTCACACAGTGTCCCCCCGGCGCCGGGACACACAGCAGTGTCCTCACACAGTGTCCCCATGGCCCCGGGACACACGGCAGTGTCCTCACACAGTGTCCCCATGGCCCCGGGACACACGGCAGTGTCCTCACACAGTGTCCCCGTTGCACCGGGACACTTGGGCTGTGTCCCAGGGGCTGCGTCCCCACTGCGCTGAGAACATTGGCTGTGGGCAAGGGGCCAGGGGGACACCTCAGGTGGCAGAACCAGACTCCAGTGACACCTCCCTTGCGATGCTCTGGCAGCCGCAGGCTGAGGCTCCCCTTGCCGATCTCATTCCCATCTCATCCCCACGCCCCAGCTGTCAGCGTTCCCCGTGCGCACCTGGGGCTTCACCTGCAGTGGGGCTGAGGGTGAGGGGCTCTTCCTGCCGGCCACTGAACCTGCTGCCTGCCGGGGTGTTTTCCGTGGGTGACCTTTGTGATAAAGCCTAATAAATGTTCCAAACTAGAGGGATTTTGGATTTGGTCTAACAAAAAAAAGGGATTATGTATACGGAGAGATCTGATAAAGAGCTGCTTTACTTGTATTAAAGCAGACATATTTAAAGAGGCTTTCACTGAGGACACGGTTGACATAGAATATTGGGACTGTCCTGAGAGTGAAAGGCAGTATTGGGCATCTCGTGCACCACATAATTAACTTGATTTTAGGGCATTTTGGGTACCTTTGACTTGAATGAGACATGTATGCAGCACTTGTGTTTGTGGCCATTAAGGGTACCCCTTTGTTGTACTTGAAAATACAGCAGGCAGTACAATGGAAGCTCAGCACAGGCTGGTCTGGTGGTGTTTGTAAACTACGGACTGGGCACCACTGGACAGTGTAGTGTGGGGACATGCAGCCATGCACGTCACATTGAGATGTTTTCTGTACACCTCTGATGCAGGAATATTTTGGCAGCAAGCTTTAACTTGTATTGTGTCCCAGACTGTGATTATATGTTGGCATACAGGAAGAGACTAATGTAGCTGAGATAGGAAGTGTTGATTATCCCTCACATAAAATTTAACTGTCTACAGGGATATTAAATGTGGATGAGCTCCCTGTGTCACTCTCAGAAAAAGGAAACATCCTAGACTGAAGAGATCATGCTTAGTGGGAGGGAGGTTAAAAACCCCCCAAAGAATCCAAGAACATTAACACAATCCCAAACACTGGGGAGTCACTCTAATTCTTTGGAGTTGAGACCTGGAAACGTACCTGAACAACATCATGAGTAGAAAGTCCATCCTCCAAAAGGAATCAGGTGCTCTGTGGCCCGTGTGGATCTTCCCTGTGTATTCATTCCTGTGCTATTCCTTAGAATCTCATGGAAATTTCTAACTCAATGAAATCAGCCTTCTCCCACTCCCTGGTGGAGTATTCCTTCAGTCATGACTAAATGTTTCTTTATAATTCCCACCAAAAAAGTGTGTTAATGACAAGGAGGGGCAGATACAATCATCAGCTGCTGGGAACGTGAGCAGCAGCCTTACAGGCAGGTGTATTCAAACGTACCTGAGAGCTGGGCCATCTCACACTTGCTCTGGATCTATTTCCCCCTTGCTCTGCTCTCAGGCAACCCAGCAAGGTTAGAGGGTTTTCCCCATCAGTCTCTAGCACTGTGTTTCTGTCCTTCACACCCACTGGTGACATCTTCAAAGCACCGTGTTTGCTATTTTCAGATTCCTCCTAAGTATTTCTGGATGCACTGTTCAGGAGTTCTCCTTCTAGGAGTGTTGCACTTGCATTTTTAGTGCTCTGAGATTTCTTAACTTTCCCCCCCCTTTTTTTCCTCCCTTAAGCATTTAAGTACATAGCTCAGGCAGGTACTTGTCTCACTTTAAGCAGTGGCCAAGGGCTATTTAATGATTTGAGTTTATACAGCTCACATGGCCTGCCTAAGTACCTATGATAGGTGGTAAAAGCATAAATTCTTCTGTTTGAAACAGGTTTGTGTTTAAAACAAACTAATGTACACTCAGAGTTTTCCTCAATGATAGCCAGAGGAAAGTTGTCCAGCTCAAACAAGCCAGCTTCCAGCTCTCAAAACTTTCCTTCTCCTTTGGAGAGAGTGTGGAGTGTTAGTTTCTGGTTAAACTTTTTTTCAGAAACACTGAGGGACAAGAGTAGTGTTGTGGGTTTTAGCCCTTTTGTCTTCATCTACTTCAGATTACAGTGGATTTTTTACAGGTTAAAATTTTCTTCCTAAAACTTCTCAAGGCAGGAGAACTTGAATTACTGAAATGTCACTGAGTGGTTACTGCCCCTCATTCAGGACAATTATGTAGCCCTTAAAACCTTGCCTGCACTGTTTGTTTTGTTTGTTTTTTTTACATTGCATCCTCTCCACTCTAAGTCTGTGTGTGTGTGTGTGTGAAGATGTCCTAGAAATGGACCAGATTCATAAGTTTCAATGCTGGTGAGAAAAAGAGGTTAATCTTGTACATGTAATTCCTCTTAGCATTAAATGATTCTCTCACCACTCAGATGGTCAAATAACTGTACTGAGAAACACCTTTCTTACCATGTTGTTGGGCAGTGCAGGATTCTCCTGTTTGGCACGTCTGTGTCTCAGGGTTAGAAGTGCCCAGTCTTTTGCTGGGGCTCCCCAAGCTGTACCTCCACTTGTGGTCCTCCTGCATCATGGGACTGAAGCCTGGGGAAACAAGGCAAGGGCTGATCCAGCTGTAGGGCATTGAAGTGGCTCCCGTAAGCTACTCCTGATTGGAAAATGGAAGTTAGGGTACCTTAGAACAGGAATGGCCTATCAGAAAATACTACTCTCAAGAGAGGAGAATATTATTTTCAATAGTCATTCCTCACCTGAAAACTTTGGAGTTTGATGGAATTAATTCAAATACTTTTAATGAAGTTAAACTTCTGGGTGAATAAGGCCCACAGAAAGACTGTGTCTCTCTTTAAAAAGCCTAAGTATGAGACTGGAGATATGGAAGAGAGGCATTGATAGCTAAAGATATAAAAGAAAAATGTGTAATGAAAGAAATGTAGGCAAATACTCTGCAGCCTTCTGACAGCTTTGGAACAGTGTTGTCCAGCTGCAGCATCACCATCAGAAAAAATATCTGAAGGTCACATTTTCAGCCTCCCAGAGCACTTGAATCTAGGGCAAGTGTTATGGGGACAGATCCAGGTCTGCTGCTCTGCATGGCATTCTTCCTTTTGTGCATCACCATGGTAAACAGAGAGGGTTGCCAGGAGCCTGGATGCATTGTTTGTGTCAGTCCCTCATCCCCTCTCCCCCTCCTTCCCCAAATGCTTTCTCGGTGATTAGTTACTGAGTAGAAGGGGCTCCAGTTACCATGCAGCCTGCCATCCCTCCTCATTTTATTGGAACTAATATCCCACCTGCGATGATAAGGTTTAAACTTGTTTAATCTCCCAGCTTAGCTGTGGTGTTTTAATATTTTTAAAATGGTTGTTTCAGAAAAAGAGGGATTTAAACAGGTTTTGAATAAATAATAAAAGCCCTTCTCACAGGTTGCAATGCAGGCCGGGAGGCATGAACCATTTTCATCAGGTCAGATTTCACGTTGGGTTATCCCGAGGTGGCCTGACTTTGTGGCTATGGATTTACAATGGAACAGTCAGATGCAAAGCAGTTTATGGAGGAGAAACTGCTTTAATAATGCATTTCCTGCTCAGCAAACAGCAGATACAATGACATTCATAGGGAATGGGAGAGTGAACAAAGTCTCACAGGAAAGGAACCAGTTTCTCCCCAGAGTTCAATAACTTTATTTGCTCCTACAATATATTTGGGGAGATAAAGGTTGACCTGAGAGACATCAGAATGTACAGCTTTGAAGTGAAAAAAAAGACAGGTTTGCACATCTCAGGCCTGATAACCTGGAGCTGCATCTGCATTGTTTCAAATCGAAGGGAAGTGAAATAGGGTCTCATTTCATGGCAAAACTTCACTGCGTAAACATAAGGCTCACTGTCTGGAACAATCTGAATAAAGTGCCTTGTGCTGCTCTATAGAACACCTTCGTTTGTCTCTCACTCTTTGCTACGTGGACCAGGAATGCCCTTTCCAGCCTCAAGAGGAGCACTGACAAGCTCCTGACTTCTCTGAGCCAAGCCAAAGATACAACACCAGGCCTTCAGAGGAGTCTTGTTCTCCCAGTCCAAGCCAATGGACTGCACATCAGACTTCCAGGAGCACATGTGCAGGACTGGGATTGTAAAGCTAGAAAAACCAGGCAAGAGTTCTGTAGCTTTGTTCAAGACTTTTCCTGCACACTTAGGCACAATTTATGTGGAAATTGGAGTACAGCAAGCCATAGTGACTACAGCAGGGGTGGCAAAATGGTGCCAGAAAGGAGCCCACTGATCTATGGCTCAGTTCGAGAAGAACCCAAGCAGCACCAGCTGGATGACCTTAGTGTTGTCCAATTCTTTTCCTAAGGCTGCAGAAAAGACAGGGTGGGCACAGAGCTGTTGTACAAACACTGTTTGTATTATTTCTGTCAAACTCAGTCATTCAAAGTGATACCAGAAGGGAACTTGGCTGTGGTCATCTTTGAGTGAAGGGGAAGCCATTGTGTCTCCAAGATGGGTCATGCCAAACTCTGAGCTTGTGATTGCATGGATGAATTCACAAGTGCAGCTCATAAACAAATTAGCTCTGAGTAGCTCAGTTGGCACTGCCACCCCAGATGGGCTCCTTCCTAACATGGTGGAGAAGGAGAGGGGGAACCTAAATCACTTTGGGGTGGCAAAGAGGACAGGGAAGAGGATAATGCTTTCATTGGTGAATAAACCCCTCTCTGACATAGCTAAAATTACCTTTGAGCTCCTAGCTCCCCCAGGAAGCTTTTATGGGCAAAACAGCAAATAAGAGCAATTTACTTCACAGCATATAATCATATTTCCCATATTCTTCCCTATTTGACATAACCACAGGGCAAAGACATGTAAAATCTAGATGAGATTGAGTAAATATATAATAATAACAAACCGCTGTCTCCATTACACCTTCTATTTGAGGGAAAAGAGGCTGTTTCAGCATGATTTCAAGCACTACTCTAGTTTTGTATCACCTTGAAATAGAGAAGTATTATCCCTACCTTTTTTAGCAATGCCACAGAAATCAAGTAATAACTTGCTACACACACTGTTCCCTCTGTGAGAAGCCCTGTGGGCACAACCTAAATACCCTCAACTGCAGTTGTCTGCCTCGACATAAAAGCATCCTTCCTCAGCAAACCAAACAAACCCCACACCTAAATTCTTTATGGAAAGATGTGGTATTGCAGGCTGAAGGAGATGTACAATACGGGAAAGATTTTTTAAAAGCGAGAGTGGGATAACAGTGAAATTTGGACTCATTTTCCTAAAATAAAGGCTGGTAAAGAGCTGAATCTCTCAATGAAAAGATATGCCGATTACTTTGAGGACTCTTAAAGGGTTGGGGACTTAAAATATCAATATTAAAGTCGATCTTGAATGGCAGGACAAACAAACATCATTCCATATGTTCCGAATATTAAATAAGAGAGCTATCCATCTCTCTGGTCATCTCCTGTGTATGGAAAAACCACTTTCTTCGAGGGCCCTGTCCTAACTGAAGAATTTGTTTTCCAGTTCCTTGAATGTCAGTTTTCATTTGGAGGGTACCAAAGGGCAAACAGACAGAGTTCAAACTTGTTTAGGAATGAGCTGCAGTTTAATTTTAGTAAAAGAAAGGTCCAGGCAAGTGTTATTTGGTGTTTAGCTGTAACATCACTAAATCAGACCGCACTGCAGGAGAGCTCTGTAGTTAGTCTGCCACTAGATACCTGTCTGAATACAAATCACCCCTGCTAATTGCCAATAAAGCAAAGATCTATATCATATTTATTGCATATGACTTTTCTGAGGCAAAATTTCACACAACAGCACAGGCTACTGTGGTGCTTCAGCTTTCCAGCTGGCATCTGTTCTTCCACAAGGTTTTATGCTCAATTTTTTCAGAGCATACTAATTGTAGTTGTCTGGTTTCAGGTCATACTAATAAAGACACATAGTGGGGTTTTTGTTTTGTAGGTTATGTTTTTGGTTTGTTCCCTGCTATACGGCTACTGCTAAGCTGTGCAACAAGACCACCACTGTAGGACAATCCCAGGTGAATCCCACTTCTGATGCTCACATCTATGATGGACACAGCTCTAGCTACAGAAACTAGGGGTTGGTTTGACTTGTGGAAATTGGAATCTGCACAAGTGGGTCTAGAACGCTTCCAGTCTGATTTGCAAACCATTTAGCAGGAGCCAGCAACTGAATATGGCTCAAAACAAAATAGGAGCAAACCCAATGGAAACAGCCATTTGTGAAGCAGTAATTATTCCTTGTTTAAGTGGAAGGTCACTAGAGGAAAGCAGTGCCTAGAATTGGAAAAGTGACAAGTGCTGTTCACTGAAGTATTGTGGCAGATTTTTTTGGCAGTTACTCGTACTTGGGTACCTCATCTTGGCCATGGCTTTGTTGTGCTGGTTAACTGTTTGTGGGGCAGCAGACTGAACTACTGAAATAGCTGCCTGGAAAGGTTAATTTGAACCAAAAATAAAATTGCCTGCTTCATCTGATCCAGCCATGTGAATCACTGTACTGCTTTAGAGCTGATTTCTAGCAGCTCAGGTAAGTAGCTTGGAGTAATGGGATGGAGGAGTCCAGGGAAAGATCTGCTTCAGAGGAGCTTGCTGGTGGTGGAAACATGCTGTGGACATACCCTTTTAAATTTTAGATGTTTAATCTGCAAATTTCATACTTCAGGAGTAAATTCTATTCACAAAGATCTTGTTGACTTCAAACAATCCCCCAAGATTGCAATTTGTAACAAATAGCCAAGACTTAAGCTTCTACATTAGAAGAACACTTTTGTTTAGATTTCATATTTAAAAATACATTAGAAACAAAAGTATATTTTTTTCAGGTAAAACCCAGTGCCAGACACTCTGCATTGTTTTGAAGGAAACAGCTGTTCCCTGCCAGCCCCCAGTGTCCTCAGGTGCAGGACACACATATAATTTGCTCTTATACCTCAATCAGTGAACAAGCAGAAAAATAGGACTAAATTAATTTCTCTCGTTCCTTATCCCTCTGTCCTATTTTTTTTTACAAGAGCCTTTTAAAAATGTTTCTTACTATATGATTATGCACAGCAGGGGTTTGTAACAACCTCATCTTAACTCAACTACCTCTGCCCTTGCTGTGGAATGATTGGTTGCCTTGGCAATCTTCTCCGTGTGGTGCTCAGGAGCTACAATTACAGTGCTTTTCTCAGTAGTGATCCTCTTAGTTCCCTTTCTTAGGAGTTCGTGGTAAGGAGATACAAAATGATATACATAATGGATTTTATTGCTCCAGCCTTCTGTCTCCTTCAGCCCTGAAGGAAGCAAACCTGTACTATCTAAACCTGTTTGCTCTGCAGCATGGAGAAAACCCCTCTGTTTGTGTAGGATGAAGGGCTGTGTTAGTTGGAGGTCACAACCAGGTGGGTCAAGCCACCTGAGGTGATAACTCTGAGTCCCACATAAACCCTGAGGACTCGAGCAAGAGCCTTCAGAGCCACTCCCCAGTGAGAAGGGAGCATTGCTCTGTATTGCATTCCATAGACTTCAGCTCAAACCTGCTGTCTTTGCAAGTGAAATGATGGCAACTTGAACTGCTGGCTCTGCAAACTCAGGCTAAATGCAGATGAGCAGGACTTCACACTGAAATGGGAGGGGCAGCTGCCTCAGCCTCCCTCAGGTCAGATTTATAGGCCAAGCCTGGTGCTAAACTACACCATCACATATTGTCTGTGTACATAGTGATGGACAAAAGTAAAACCTGTGTCAGCTTTGTGACATTGGCAAAAGATTCAGTGATAAAAATGCACTATTTTCTTGATGTGTTCTGATGAGGTAACAGGGGGGTTTAAAATTAAAAATAAAAAAAATCTGTCCCTGAATTTGAATATGTCTGGTAACAGAGAGGGAGCAAGGCTGCCAAGTAAACAGTCACATTAGTTTAGGGAGAAGTCTGAGGACAGCACTGAGGTTAGTTCTACTTCTGCTCTCTGTAAGTGGATGGATGCACAGAATGGTCATATATTGCTTAATCTACATGTGAGCCTCTGTATTGTGTGCCTGTGTCTGATCCTGTGAGTACCTGAGGAAGGACATGTGCTTTTCTTGCTGCTGAGGTTAGTGATTGGTGCTCAGGGAGGGAAGTTGTTCTCACCATGCACAAACTGTGGGGCTTCACAACAGAAATGCTTAATTGCAGTTGGCATTTTGGACACTCTCAGTGCCTGTGCCAGTGGGCACTTGGCTGATGAGAGACATCCCTTCTGACACAAGCAACGTGAAAACTGCAGAGGAGACTGAAATGCTGAACTGCTGGCTCAACAATTAAGAACCTAAAAAAAAAATTAAGCAGTCCTAAACAGTTCTAACTGCTAAAACACAAAGAGAAAGGTTTCCAATTCTGTGCACATGGGTTTTCTCTTTTTCTCTTCCCCTGCCCCCTCTGCTGTCAGTGTGACCATAGATGTACTCTGCTCTAAGAGGGCAGCCACCAGCAGCTGCCTGAGATGCCATTGTTAATTAAAGTCATGGTTCTCAAGTGCTGCTCAGATTCAGGAAAGGGTGAGAAATGCCACGTCTGAGAGCCAGGAAAGCAGAACTATCAACCAAAATCACTGATGCTGAGCACTTCCAGGCAGATCACACAAATGCTTGGCATACACAAAACAAATTCAAATCTGACTTGAAGGAACAAAACTCCACCACCACCAAAAGCTCTTAATTCAACTTTGAAGCTACATGAAGAGTGTAAGAAGGAGCTCTTCTTGTACTAGATACTGTTCTAGTACCCTTTTGAAGAAGAAAATAAACGGTGAGGTATTATGCGATCAGTTTTGTAAAATTTGACACTGTATCAATAATTTGCCCATTTTGGACCATAGGAACTCTCTGGGCCTCAGGCTAAAGAGCAAGCAGGATACACAGGTGCCCTTGACTTTCTTGTATCAGCACACTCTGAGCCAGGTGTGAAGTCCAGGTTTGCTGTTTCTTTCAAGAACCAAGAAATCCAATAGAATAGTTGGAGCAGGTTTCTGCTACAGCAAGGACCCAAACTTGTTTTGGGTCAAACAAGGAGCAGCATTAATCCACCACTTAATTGCAATCCCCTTCAGGGCAGAAATTGGCAACAGTTTAATGTGCTGGAGGAATGTTACACATGAGCTCAGGACAAAGAAAGGAATGATGTCTCCATTGAAAATTCAATGAGACATTAATGGAGAGAAAATTATTACAGCTGGAATTTGGAGGGGACGTCAGGTTTAGCACCTCTGCACTTGCAGAGTGTTGCAGGATGTTTAAAAACCCTGCTGATCTACGTCACTACCTGCAGTGCTGCATTGTCTTGGGAGCTCTTATCATTTATTGCTCTGGAAGTCTTCTTAAAATGTATGGAATTTGACAAGATAATATCTTGAAGTGGCATGCAAGCTTCAACTGCACTTCACTAAATCTCAAAGAATCTATGCATCTTCACCTTTCTGCCCTTTTCTTTTTCTCATGTTTGTTGCACAGTCAAAGGAAACAGCTTTTTATGTGAATGATGATTAATAAGCAGCCCTGCTGAAGGGTGACAGAGCTGGTGCTAAGAACAGGCTCCTTTGATAGACACTTTAAAATGTGTTCTAACATGTGAAAATGATAGGCTGTCAAGTCACCATTCAGGTGTATACCGAGATAATAACATGCATTTGAGAAAAATGATAAGGCAAAATACACATTTCTACAGTATGAAGATAAATAGTGAAATACACACTTGCATGCCTCTATGTAAAGTAAGGAGAAAAAAGAAAAATATCCATTTAGAGTGGAATTGTGAGTAGTCTGGACATCTCCATTGCCTTGTGCTTGAACTATCATCTCAACTGAGTGTGTCTTGTTGAATTTGTGCTTGAATTAAAGATAAAATCATTTGCAGTGTCCATGCTATCAAATCTTCCCACATGGCTGAAGGCATCTCAGGACAGGACTTTCTTTAAAGGTTATGGCCATACTTTCAGGATGTGAATTTCTAGGCAGAAATAGAAATGGGATCTTTCTGGAAAATAGCACAATTAATGGGAAGCTTCTAATGAAAATGAAGCAGTAGAATGTCTGGTTTGCTTGTGATCAACAAGAAAACATCACCTTTCTTATTTGGGAAGAAACTTGACCAGTAGCAACTGAAGTTGTGGACTAATGAAAGGATAGTTTTTTCCTATTTTTTCAGAAGTATACTGCAGCCCAGAATCCCTTTCCCTAATTGCTACTTTGACCTCTTAAGAACAAAGTACCCAAGGATTTGAAGTTTAACCTTAGAAACATGCAGTGAATAACAGGCATTTTCCCATTTCTGTTCATGTTGCCTTTTTCAAACATCTGATAAATTCAAGACCTCTCCCTTTATAAAACGGTTTTCCTCTTGTAACAGGGAAAAACCAAACAAAACAGCAATGCCCAGAATGCCAGTGTGAACTATGAAGGCAACTTTCCTCATCTGAGCAGATTGCCCTGGGGAGACAGAGTAGATACCCTATGTGGAGCTGTTCCAAGCTCTTCAAACCCAGCATCAAAGCAACAACCCTCTGGCTTAGAGGTGAGAAAATGATGCCCTGAGGCAGAGCTTCTGTGTCAGGCAGATAGCAAGCAATGGGCTCATAAAACAATATTTGAAGAAAGGTAAAAAAACATGAGGGAAAGGGAAGAGTTTCTTATTAGCTGCAAAGTAAGGCTTTTCGATCACGATCTCTGACAAAGAACAGCACTATTTGGACAGTAAATCACTGTGGCCCACTGAGGAACCTGTGCTGATAAGAGCCTGACAGGCCAGGGAAGAGGTTCAGGGCTTGCAGGGAAAATCTTTCATTCCAAACACACACAGCAGACCAGCAGAGGCAGGAGGAGCAGGTACAGGCAGGCAGTTCAGAACAAGAGGGTGAAATGGGATTTCTGCTCTTTCTGCAAAGAGGAGAGGAAAGCCCCTCTCTGATGCTTTTAGCTGGGATTAAAGAGGGCTGCCTTAAGATTAGGGTTCTTCTACCTATGTCTTCTTCCCATCAGTTCCTGGGTCTGGTGACACAACCCAAAATGACATTGAGTGTGTCCACAGATTCCCCTTCGTGCTCTGAGCAGGCAGGTGGCAGGGGATGGGTGACTTGGCATGTTGTGCATTTCCTGTTAAACATAAGATTTTTTGGACCTGTTTACTTTGTAGTGCATGAATATCACGTTCTTTCCCTTCCTTTTCCCTTCCCACTCTTCCTCTTGTGCACTTAGTTTTGTCCCCACATCAAGAGGGAGTTTAATATGGTGGAATTTACATCAGCAAGAATGAGGGAGATTAGAGGAAAAGCAGATAATTGAAGAACTTAGGCACTTTTCTCTTGATTCCTCAAACACTCTAAGTACATGATATTCTGCATAATTTCTGGGACATATCTGAAATCTGAAAGTTTTAAAATCAAGAGGTGACTGGAAAAGAAAATAACAAAAAAATAGTGTAATTAATGTTCAGCAGATCTTCTTGTTCCTTTGCCAATGCAAGGAGAGATATGGAAGACTACACTATGCCCTTGACACTGACACTTGTCACATTATTCCATTTCAACTCTACCATCTTTCCAGGGACTGCTCCACAGCTTAGCGTGGAACCATCCAAATATTCATATTGCTCCTACTTTCCAGGGTTCCTCTTGTTCCCATTGCTCTTAAGTTTCAGAGAGCTCCATACAAGACTGGGTGGTGAGAGAGGGCCCCCCCCCCCCAATAATTTGCCCCTGAGCCCTTACTGCCAGTTCTGCTAGGGTATTATTGTGCCAACAGAGCAGCATAGAGGCTCAAAACACATTGAAGAGCCTATTCCTAAAATTTTAAGCAGGTGAGAGTTCATCGAGGCTATTCTGTAATATCTAAAGACATAAATCAGCAGTGCTGATGTTTCTTTCCCTCTCTATTTACCTTCTACTGGTCATAGATTCTCTCTGCAGTCAACACCTTGCTGCATCCTGGTTTTTTTGTATTTTGCTACTGGTCCAGCTAACCTGGCATTCACACTCTAAGCCGCAATTCACTTGTGAAATTTCTTGGTACAATTGAGAGAATGGGGAGAGAGAAAATATACATAGGTGTAGAAGCACTATGCTGTGCTATGAATGAGCAAAACTACATCTAGAAAATGTTAAACAGTATTTTAAAAAGGCAAGAAAACCCAACAAACAGCCAGAGCCTACTGTCTTCCTTGTCTCCTATGGAAAAAGGGGAATTCCGGCTCCTGCCATTAGAAATAAATTGCCAGCAGCAAGGAGGTACTAACGAGTCTGACACGGTACTTTCCCCAGGAGAAGAGAATCCTGTTATAGCACCGAGAAACATTCTGACCTCAGGCAACTGATCTTAACAGTTCAGTGTCTTAAATTCAGGGAGCAAGAAGGGAACGATGATAGCACTTGCTCTTCACTGAGGCACTTGCCTTGAGAGGCCTCTCAGTCCCACTTCAGATGAACAAAGTCACTGTCCTTCTGTCGAGCACGTGGAGGCACCACAGTTCCCTAACTCCATGGATGGGGACTACTCAAATTGGGGAAACCTTGTAAATCTTCTCGCTGGAGAGACAGTGTCTTGAAGCCGCTATCAAATCACACAAGAGGAGTCAGATTAGATTAGATCACAGCTGAATCTATCCCAGCATCCTGTCTGTTACAATGGTCATTAGTGGATGCAAATGGAAAGCTTGTAAGAAACAAGGCAAGTATAAAGTGATCTTGTACCAACCCAGTCCCCCCAGGAATTAGGGATTAGATGACTAATGTTCTCATAACAGGCTTTCACTGCAGTGAGACCCACCTTTCCTACCTCCTCTGTCTCTGCTTTGAAACTGCCACCCTGCAGTCAAGATACTTGCAGAAAAATGCATCTCTAATGTGTTAAGATAGGAAAATTTCTCAGCAAAATTCCCTGCATGTTGACAGAAATTAATGTTGAGATGACAGAAGATTTCAGCTCTAGGGAGGGGTTAAAACAAAGTTGAGGGCTTGACAAAGTTGTCATCCTTGGAACTAATAACCTGGCTTAGAAGCCCTCATTTGCTTCTTGACTGAACCCTGGATCTTGCATCTTCCTTAAAGCACTGACACGAGGCTGTTGGATATTTGAGGACAGAGAGATATTCTTGATGCTCAGGTTTAGTTCTATTCCATTTTTTAAAATCAAATATTTAGTCTAGGCACAAGAAAGACTTTAGTAGGCTGTTCAGGCCACTCAGAGAATTAGATGTGAGTTCAGCTTACTTCAAACACAAAGGGGGAATGAAACTGGGGTTTCTAAATTCTTTTTCTGTTCCAATTTTCTGGGCTGATCCAAGAGGTCACAAGCATGCAGGGTTTTCCCAACCCAGATCACATGTTTGTGAGTAGATAGGAAAAATTTCCAGACAAGATTCTTCTCTTTTCAAAGACCAGATCCAGAAATGCTAGAAGAGGACATATTGAGAAATTCCTTAAATACTCACATAGTGCTCTTCTACATATGGTGTCCTATGTCACAAGTTGCTACTCTTGGCGCATTTTACAAATTACCAAAATCCAGGTGGATCAAACTGTGGTGTATAACAGCTGGGGAAATGTAATGCTATGGCTTCACAGTCAGGTATTCAAATGAAAAGACCTAGTTTTACATGTAATTACCTCACTATCAGTTTCTAGAACCTACCTGCCAATTAATCCCCCAGTGTGGGAAGCCCTCATTTGAGAAATGGAGTGTGATCCTGGACAATTCCCCAAGCCATATGTGTGCTCAGGGATGTGTCTGGTTTGTCTCTGTGTCCTTGTGAGCGAATACATGCCCTGACTATCCTGCAGACCCTGAGAGGCAGGAGCAGGTACAGCCCAGCTCTCCCTGAGCCTTCCCAAGGTCAGGATGCAGAGCCCCTGCAGCAGCCCTGACCTGTCACACCACAGCACAGATACTCTGCTGTTCTGACAGTCTGGCAGTTCATCACCCAGATGAAAGCTCTGATCTCCCCTGTTTGTCAGCAGAGCTGTCACAGGTGAAACTTTGCAGATTTCCCAAGGTAGGTGAATTACAGAGTCAAATATGACTGGGGGGCAGAGGCAGAGAGGAGGGCAGGGAATGTGCAGTTATTTAAGTCTTCAAGATGTCTCGGGCACAGTGCTTGGTGCATCTGTCTGGCTCTTGCCTGTGACTCTACTGGAAGAGGCCTAAGGGACTGTTCTTGGAATTCTCCAGATTGTCAGGGACCTGCTGCTCAGCAATGGGCTACATATGGATTCCTCTGCTCTAGGAGGGAAAGATGTAAGCCCTGTACTGAGCAATCTTCTAGACTTTCAAACTTCTAATGTTCATGTTAAGGAGGCCCTTCTGAGCCCTAAACTTTTATTTTCTTATACACTAAATGTTAATTAGTTGTCCATAAAGTCTTAGGTTTTGAAGTAGTTAGGAATCTGATAAGCACGGAAATGAGAATCCTCTATTTCCTGCAGAGAGTCCTGCAGGACTCTGACACAGGGCTCTGAATCTGCTGGCAATTGCAATGCTGTGGTTCAAAGCTCTCTCTGTCAGAGTGCAGAATGAGACCTAATTTTTGATGTTGAGTTGTGAATAACAACAATGAATACCAGCTAGTCATGTTGTGGTTTTACAGCAGACACTTGGAAACAACCACAGACCAACAATCATTTGAAGAACTCCTCAAAAGACAAGCAGCAGATGTCTTTGGAAAAGCCTAACTATGACTGGTAGTGGAGGAAAGGCAAAGCTTACAGGTTTATCAATCAGGAAAACTAGACATGGTAAAAGGAAGTGTAGTGGGCAGAACTGATCCATCTGTGTCTCTCTTAGGTATTCCCTAGCTAATCTTACTGGTATTCCAATAAGAATATGACAGTGCTCTATTTTCTCCATAACTGGTCAAGCATTTAGCAAATAAACAGCAAGCACTGGTGAGTTTCATCAAACAATACATTTTCTTCCCTTTCCTATTGGTATTCAAGTAGATCAGTGGCATGCTGGAAGGGGAGAGAGCTTTCACCCTGTCCATCAATTTTGTATTTAATAAATCCTTCCTTTTTCTAAGTTTGTTTCATTCTGAACAGCCAATTTTGTGGCAGTCTGAGGATGCAAGGGGGTCCATACTTTTTGCAGGGAAAGTCAGGGGTCAAAATCTGCTACTTGCACACTGGGCACTTCCATCTTCTCTGACATAATGTACATTGCATCTGCTTGTGTGATTCTAGCACCCTTAGTCCCCTCCTTCTTGTCTCTCCAATATCCCTGACACAACACGCTTTCCTTTTGATGAAAAAAGTGGTGAAAATGATCAAAATAGATAATTTGGAAGCCTGTGCCAGGTGTCAGTGCAGGAACGGTCTCAAGTAACTGAGTCACAATTTTGACTCTATGAAATTACTTGGTTCTAACAGATCTACTGCCCCAAGCTTTCCGAGGTAGACTTGTGTTGTTGTGTATGTATTTATTTCATAGCTTTGGCCAGTCAAGCATTTGAAGGTACAGGGCTCCTTTCCATGCAGTTCTGGGCTCTGACACTTATCCCAGTCACAAACTCCCTGAGACCAGAGCAGGATATTCCCAAAGAAACTCCAGAATACTATTCACAGTATTTATGTGGGTGTGATCTTTACCCAATTAATGCCATTAAAGTGTCTCAAAGGAAAGTAAAGCAGAAGTAGCTCAGGTTCATATTATGTGCTGCTCTACATAATGAGGAAAAGATGATGTAAAATGTGCCACCACCTTTTCCCCCCAAATTTATTTATCTATTCTGTATTTGGAATGAACTGCCCAACTCAAATCTCTCTAAATGGCAGAAGAAATGTTTGAATGTTAGGAACACTCCAGAGATGAGATTTCCCCAGTGTCCCCCATACAGGCTTATGATGAATCCCCATTATCAAAATAAACACACCTTTCTACTAAACACTGTTTATACATAAGAGAATTGGCATAGACAAATAACTTGTAGGTTATTTAAGCCAAGATTCTCTTACAGGCCCAGTACCAACTGCTACAGATGAAGGTGAAACAAAATAAAAATTGATAGGACAATTCGCCCCAAGGAGAATCCTTCCTAATTGTGAAAAGTTTCAGAGTGGCTGAAAGATGAGCTCAGACAGTACAGAAGGAAATGGATATCAAAAAAAAAGGACAAATACAGGGAGAGTTTTGCCAGTTACACAACTTTTCATAAGCTAAGCTGGTATATTTGCCACAAAATGTAAGTTTCTTGTAGGTTGGCTTTTTATGGTCATGGGAGCAAACGATCTCCGTGGTTGTGCCAGGACACCAGGGAGGGCAGCTTTCTCCCCAGCACCAACATAACCCTGGAGCTGGCTGTGCAGGGTGAACACTTCCTGGAGCACTCCCAGTTTCCCAGCACAGCCCATCAGGAGGGTCACAGTGGAGCTATGGTGCATCTGGAAGGGGTGTCTGGTTTCTGAGGCGAGCAGCAGAAGCGGGACCCCAAGGGAAGGCTCTGTCCCTGACCCCCTTTGCCCTCCCTTGTTCTGATCTTTATTGGGCCGTCTGCCTCGTAGCATCAAAGGCAAAAGCAGGCCCGTGATTTGTCCTACAACAGCTCTATAAAAAACATAATTGCCCAATAACCCTCTGTCTGCAAACCAAGCCATCTTCCTGTTTCTTCTCTCATAAAGACTATTTGACAAGCCTGTTCCATCAGCTTATAAAAACCTAGAAATAGTTGCCTTCCCTAGAAAGAAACTTTACAGAAAAACAGAAAAGAAACTAGTTTTATATATAAATACATATATATGTAGTATGTGTATAATACAAATACACTAAGACTTCCACAATAAGTAAAATACATAAATCAATTAAACCAGCCAAGTATTGGCATGACAAGAAGAGGAATTATTCCTTCCAAAAATAAGGATGTAACCCTACATAGTGAATTAATAGTGTCAGAAAAATTCTGTACAAAACCGAAAAAAGTGAGATGGGAGGTGCTAAACTAAACAGGGAATGATTTAAAAATGATGCATCAAGAATTATCCTGGATATCCTTCACATTATTCAGCTGAATATGATCACAGACAATTTAGAATTATTTTTTTCCTCTTTCTCTCTTAGAGCTTGTTTTCCCACATAATAACATTGTGGCAAGACTCACCCACAAAAATGATTCTTCAGCCTTCCTTTCAATAAGTATACAGATGTAAATTGTCCAGTCACCTTCTGGTTAGTGTAGGGAGTAGCTCATTCAGGTGACATTCTGTCCTCAAGCATCTTTGAGAAAATACAGAGAAACTTCAAATTAAATTGCTACACTTAAGCTTTAAATCTAGACCATTTTGTACTTCAGCCACTAAAAAGTAGTTTGAAGTAATCCTTTGAATAATCTTGCTCTGATGTTTTTAAAAGATCAGTTATCGAACAACTTGTCTGACTGTCACAGGTTTCATTTGAAATATTGGACATAGATATACAATTAATTTGATTTGTGGTGCTCAGATTTACACTCCTGGCAAATGTAGGAATATTGCATTTTAATTTACTTTCAATACCAAATAGTTGCTTTGATATGCCTGAGAACAAACGCCTTGGGATCTGTTCCTCCCAAATGACGTCAAATAAGAATTCCTCTATTAACATCAGTGGATGAGGGATCAGGTCTTCAAAAACAAAGAATTTATGACTCCTGCTATGGGCCAAATCTTGAAGTGTTTACTTTATTACACATGCGAGACTGTTGAAATCAATGAGAAAGGTGATGCCAAAGCTAAGGGAAGGTTCTGATTTCAGATTCCACTGCTTTAAATCCAGGGATGTTTCAGAATGCTCTGATTTCACACCAGTGTTCTGTGTAAGCAAAAATACCCCACATGTAGAACAAGGGTAAAACCACAAACTCTAAGTGGCCCTTGCAGATAAGGCCACTCTGAGTAGATGTATATGTAGTTAGGATGTTGAATAATGCAGGTAACTTTAAAATTTCAAATAATATAATAGTTTCATTCATGGTACATAGGATATCTCTTCATGTATTTTTCCTAATTTGTTTGCAGTTTTATATAGGAATGAAATATTTCTTTTCCATTCAGTTATCTGTGCTCTGGTTTGTATGCACATAACTAATGTCTCTGTGGGACTGATTCTTGATTATAATTATCTGTCTCCAGAATTTAATACAGCTGTCAGTGGCTGCTGGCTAACAGTCTGCTTCCAACATCCACTCTCTTGGTTTCTTTTCATGCACTGGTTCCTCTCTCTTCAGGGCCCTCCTGAGATTAGACAATCGAGTTGTCAATAAAGAACCATTCCAAGCTTTCTCTACTTTTTCTGAATTCTTTCTGCTCAACACAAGGTAATCTTCTCAGGGAACTGGGCCCTGCACTTCCCCAGCGGATTCCACTGCATCTTTTCAGTTGTTACACTTCTGAAGTATCTTCTGCTCCCTCTCAGGCTCTTTCCTTCCCCTTGTACCCAGTGGAGAAGCAACTTCTCTGCAACTTTTCACACATTGGAAAGAATTAATGTCCCAAGCAGCTACATTTGGAGTGTCCTGCCCAGTGTGGACCTGTGACTCAAGGCAATCCAGTAGGCTTGTCTTAAAATGTGAGATGATGCAGGAGTCCCACCTGTTGTTGCAAACACTGCAAGGCCAGACTTAAAAGAACAAAAGTCAGTGTCTGCTTTCTAGTGATGCTTCAACTCTTCTCTCAAACCTTCTTAGTGCTCCCCCTATCTCCTCCCTGCATAGCTCTCCCCCTCCTAGTTCATCTAGGTGGTGAACACAAATATTCCTGGAGCACTTTTAGCAGTAATGCACAAACACTGAGAGAATGCTGAGCCCATCCTATGATGGCAAGATGGCATTTTTGCTCAGTGAAGGTTTCAGGCAGAGTCTCACATACAACTCACCCAGTGCAGTGGACAGAGAGTGACCACTCACATAGCTCGGTCATCTCAGTCTTGTTCTACCTACTTCCCAAGCTGGGAACTCCTCCCTCCCTGTGTCTCCCATAGACTTCTGTTCAGCAGCCTTCTCCTCCCACCCAGTTTGTCTCAGGGACTCCCTAGTGATTTATTCTCCCCTCTGCTGAGGAAAGCTCGCAGCAGAGGCCGTGCCCATCTCAGAACCATGCCAGCACAGATACCTCCACCTGGGGGAAGCAGAGAACCACACTGAGCTCCCTACTTTTGGAAGGTTCCCGAGTAATCTCCTGCTTTAGGTAGCTCCTAAATATGCCACACTCCAGGCTTAACAGTTGTGCCAGGTCCAACACCAGCACTGAACAAACAGAACTTGGACCAATACCCCATGTGGGAGGGAGTTTTCACTCAAAAGAGGCACTGGGTTGGTTGGTGTTCTCCTACCTCCAATCTATCAGTTTTGAGGGTTTCTCCCAAGGAAAAATAGGACCCAAAGGTGGGGTTTCATCTGTAGCTTTGGGACTGATGAAATACAGGGAGGTTATAAAAAGCAAATGACATGATATTGTACAGAATCATTTCTCCTGAAGTTGGCAGGTTAAGCCTGTCTGGGCCACCAGGCTGTAATGCTGTATGTGTATGCAGGATGTGTTACACACATTGCATGATTATTACAGTAGTAATTCCTAACTCTATAGTGTTGGAGAGGAACTGTAGACCATTTGTGAGGATATATACTATTTATTTATGTCATAGTATTTATGTAGTATATTCTACTGACTTCTATGAGGAAAGCAGAAAGATGTTGGACACAACACTAAGCATGGCAGACTGAATTTTGAGCAAAAAAAAAAAGAAATGAAAGTCTCCTCTTAAAAAAATGAATCAATGAATCGATGTGTCAGTGGTGAAAAAAAGTCCATGCTGAGCAGCAGGAACCTATTGTACTTACAGTCTCCTCCAAAGATGTTGGTGTAGTAAAAAATATAACTTGTCTTGAAACATTAAAAAAACTGAGTTGGCCATTTTGATACTGAGATCTACGGCCCAGAGTTTAACTTCAAGCCTCCCTGCTCAACAACTGTTGGCAAAGTTGTTTTAAATGAAGGTCTCAATCGTGCTTAGCAAATCTGCATGGTATAAAGTTGAGCTAAACCAGAGCCTTGTTAAACAAAATAGGGCTCAGTGCTGGCTTGGCAGTTTGCTCCTGCTGTACAGAACTGAGACTCAAAGTAGAAGCAGATTAAAAAAATTGTGGAAGAACAAAACTTTCCTCTTGTTCCATCACTCAGACTCTTAGACATGTTGAAAAATAAACAGCCAGCAACTTTTACAGCAGCAGGACTTGGAGTGTGCTATTGGGAAACCCACTAAATCTTTAAAGGAGGTACCTTTGGAAATATTTTATAGACACTCATCTCCCCAGCAGGAAAGCTAGTGCTGGAAAGAGACATCTTTAACAAATAAATAATAGTTTATTAAGTCACTTGTCTCCACAGCAGGAAATAAACTGGGGGGTGGGAAGGAGGGTGGTGGGGTGACAAAGGAAGGGAAACAAAAAACGTTACCCTTGCAACCCCTCTGCTCCAACAGAGCTGTATTTATTTAAAACACTCTTCTCCTAAGACAGATGGAAAAAATAATTAACCCAGCCACCCACCCCTTTTATTAAACTCCTTTGTGACCACCAGGGATACGATTAACATGGCCACCATAAAAACCCAGTCCCCTACTCTCAAAATAAAGAGAAAAACACAAGCAAGAATGAGACACCGTGCAGGGCAGGAAGTAAATTAAGAACCTGCCTTTAGGGCAGTGAAATATTTTTCTGAGTACCTGCTGGAAAATTTGACAGAATCACGGTGAAGGGGTAAGCATTCAGTTTATCTCAGTATGGCCTTGAGGACTCAGTTCTGTGAGAGTGTTCCTCTTAGGGAACCAACTTGTGTGGAAACTGTGTGGAAGTGCCACCACTCAACAGTGGAGTGGGGACAGAGGACACGGTGCCACTTGTGAGGACAGAAGGACAATTTACAAGTTGTCCCACGCTTTCCCAGTTTTGAAGCTTGTCCAAATCTGATGTCCCATGTGCAGTCGCAGAATGTGTGCTAGGTATCTACATTTTTTATTCACTGGACTTTTCTATCATGTTCCTATTGCTGTTTCCATGCCTGTGGAAGGCCAGGCCAGATTTCTCCAGGAAAAGCAGTCTTGATTTATACAGTGGAAGTCTGGATTTCTCTAGTTCTTTGCACAGCACCATGGCAAATCCAGGTACATGGATCCCAAGCAGATTTTTTTCCCTCTCTGCTACTGTCTTTTATAGTCACCTATATCTCAGTTTCCAGTGCAAACTAGCCTCTTGTCCAGAAGATCAAAGATGCTCAGGTCAAACGACCTTCATCCCTTTGTGATGATTCTTCTGGGATCTCTTGAACTCCAGAACCTTCCATGTCATCAGAATCAAAGGAAAAACAGATCTTAAACTTATCTGTGGCTATTTATATGTCTGCATGGGCCAAGCGGTTACAAAACCAGATGAAAAAAATTAATAGAAGGTCATAGCAGGCTTTGTGTACCTGAGTCTGCAGTTACAGGAGTCCATACTGTGGGCATCCCCACATTTGTATGTTGACTTCACTGTGTTACTTTCATGTTATCTTTAGCAATAAACTTGCCCTTTCTGAACATGTGTATACTGACATTCACTCCTGACTGCAGCACTTCATTTGTTAGGATTACCCCAGGCAAGAGGAGATCAGCCAGAATCACTATGTAGAAAAGGCTTTTCATCATAGCAGCCTGACTAAAAAATGTTATGTTTTGTGTCTACCAGAGCATAATGGTGATGAGAAGCCATGCCAAATGTGGCAGCCTAGAACTAGAAGCTGCCAGAGTAAAATGATAGTCATCTCTAAGGTGTAAGATCTGTCAGCTTCCCAAACCAAAGATTCCTATTCTGTGATTGCCAAGGAAGCTCCTTGCACACTGTCATCATTATAAAAGGAAGCACTGAAAACATTCTGAATATTTTGTGAGAACACATTCAAGGAAAATATACCTCAGTATGTCTGATTTCAAGCTGACCTGGGAAACATTTTGCTCACCTTCTATTAACCACAGCCTTGAGTGTTCTATTCTTTGTCCCTTAGGAGGAACTGGAGGCCTGAAGGCTTAGTTAGAACCCGTCCCTATGGAACATTAGTACCTCTAGTACTCTCTGTGCTGGGGTAGGTGGTGGCAGTGGGAGGGGAAGTGGTCCCAGCTCATGTACGGGATGAACAAATTCGCTTGTTGTATGGACAAAAGGCCTGCACTGAGCTGTCTCAGTGGCAACTGTTTACAGTGTTCTGTAAATACAAAAAAGAGATACCTGGAGCATAGGTAAAAGGAACATAGAACCCATACTGATAATCTGGTCTGAAGTATTTTAATAAGGAAATATTTTAAGCAAAAAAAGGAATAATATTAGCACTGTATAGGTTAAAATCTCTCCAGACCCCTTGGTAGAGTGAAGTTTTATTTAGTAAAAGGTTTCAAAATACGTGGTTGAGTAGGAACAGAGGGATGGGGGAGGTGGTAACTATGATACTATCCATTTAGGGCAACAGTAATCAAAATCAGAAAATTATACCTAATATTTGCTAGTCTCTCATTTCTTAGAAGAGCCAAACACTACAGTACATGTTGTTAACAGATAATGGGGGGTTGATAACTAGGCTATTGTATGTGATTGCAGATATTAGGGAATGTTAGACTAGCACAGTGTGCTTCAGCAAAAGGGCACTGAGTCAGGAAACTGCATTCACTGCTGGCTCTGCCATCTGGAGTGTTTTGAGCAAATAATTTTGTCCCTATCTATGAAATGATAAGGACAAAAGGGCTTTCTTTATAAGATGTATATTGACATAAATGGATAAGAAGTGTTAAAATGAAAGATAAGTGTTATTGGATAGCTGAGACTGGCCTTAGAGCATCACTGGAAGATACAGTCTAGTTGGAACTGGGAATATGCTAACAGCTAGATGTGGAAGTCTCATAAAAGTATCTTTATGACTATGTGGAAATGACAGCATCATAATTTAATGTCCTGTCTGGATGGCTTTTATATAGCAATGTGCATCCTATTTGGCAGAACTTAGGATATCTTCATACAAATATTTTAATGCCTAGCTATCTAACTACTTTAAAAGTAGTTTTAATTTATATGATTTTATCACATTCTCAGGGGGATCAGAAGTCAACATCTGAGCCTTGGGATCGGAGGGAGGGGCTGACCTTGCCAGATTTTCAACTTCTGGTTATTGGCAGTCCAAGTATTTCTCTCCTGCTGCTCTGACAACCAATCTGTTTGTCTGGCAAGCAGTCACGAAACAGTTGATGTGGGCTGGCCCTGCTCACTGGCATTTCATCATCACTTGTACAGTTCATCTGCTGCTTGTGGAGATGGATCTCAAAAGGGAGATTTTGAGGAGTTTAATCAATTTCCTGAGTTCTGCCCATCAACAGTGTCTTCATTTCCTGCCACTTTATAAAACAAGCTCAAGTTACAGTAACAGATTTGTTTTGGGTTATTCTAAATAACTCCACTGAGCTGCTTCAAGTTTACATTGATGTGAGATCCTGCTGCAAAGATTATGGGGATTGATGGGAATCTTCAGTAGACTTTTATCAGCCTTGATTCTTCATTGTTCAAACCTATCAAAATTTTACCATTCACTTGAATAGAAGCAGGAATAAATGCCTAAAGAAGTGGTAGTTAATCCTTTGCCATGTAAATTGTTCATGGATTGGAAAAAGTAACAAAGCAGTTAAAAAACTAGTCTGAATTCTGTACTGAATGAATGCCATAAATTTTGCATTTAAGTAATTTCATCTAATATTTAACTAAGAACTAATGGGTGCTGCTCCCTTGTTTTCTTCTGAAAGAAATCAATTTCTTAGCTGTATGGCAGTATTGTATGAAAAGGGATTACTGTGTACATAAAGATTTTTGATGTCTGGCTCTTACCTAGGCATTTCTGGTATATTTTAACTTCTATGGGACAGAATTTTTCCTCATTAAAATGTTAAAGTTTCAGGACTGTGGAGTAAACTTATACTAGTTATAGCTTGGAGGGATATCAGGAACTGGACTGGGGTTGCTGAGGAAAGCTGAACTGCATTAGGTACATTGATTGCTCTGTTGTTTGTTTTTTTTTTAATTTAAAATGCGTTTCTCGAACAAGTTTCCCTGTTTGTTTATTGACATGATTTTCCTTGACGAGTTTGTCTTGCTGATACCCAGATCCATGATCCATTCATGCACAGAACATTGGGTTAAAGACATCATCTGATGTGACAACTAGAGGGTTTTTTAGAGAAAGCAGGGTTTCTATTTTTTCCCCTGTTATTTGGCAGGTGAATAATGAAATAATGAAAGCAGATAATCTAAACCCCACAAACTATGAGTAAAGCAGAATCACAGGTGACAATGGGGAATTAGAGTGGAAAAAACTGCTCAGCACTGACCATCTTTTTAATAAGAGAAGGTAGAGTTACTGTGTTGTTGAGTTGCTTTGAGCTGGTAATTAATTACTGTGAGGTAACAGACTACATAAGAGCACCTGATTTAATAAGATTTTATGGGACTCAAAGTTTAGGTTTAAGTTTTTAAAAGCAGGTGATTACAATATTGAAATTCTTCACCTTATTTACATTTTAATTTCAAATAAAATAGTATGTTTCTGAGTGCTTCTGTACCATAGTAAAGTGGGTTTGCTCGTACTCGGGCAAGTTTAATACATGTCAGTGCTGTCACTGTCTCAGCTAATATATATAATTTTGCTTTTGAGTTTAGCCCACTTTTGACAGACAATTCAAAGAGATAGCTCAACTGTGTCAGGAAAAAAATGTTTCTAGGAACTGATATTTAACCAAAATTTTCTGCTCAAGTCAACCAACCATTTCTCTTGAATTACTGATAGCCTTTCACAACATAACGAACTTGAATTGAACATTCTTTTCTATTCATTTTTTGTACCTTCTCTTGTAATGATATCAAAGAGGAGACTGGGAACCTGGTTTGCCTGGAGAGAATGTGACAAGCACAAATGTGTGTTTGGCATGAAGATTCCTGGTCTTAAGGAAAACATAAGTGTTAGAAAGCAGGAAATCCTGACCCTGGAAGAAAATTACTTTATGTATTTCTGAAAACTTGGGGCAAATTTAATTAGCTGGCACAAGGGGACAAAAAAAATTGCCTATGCTTTCAAAATACTATACATGGTCAGTTCTAAAATACACTGTCAAAAGTTACTGTGATTAATCAATACTGTTGTGCCATTTGCCTGAAAATGCATTATCTGGCAAATGAATGAGGATTTCAGGCAGACCAGCCTAATTAGACAGAATGTCTATTTATGTAGCCATCTACTTTATACCATAATAATAAACAGTAATAATAAATAATATGTGAAAATGGATTCTAGGAACCTGATCAAATATGCATTTAGTTCAACACACTCTTTCCATTGGCTTCAGTGTTCACCATTGTTTATGCTGGAATGCTGAAGAGTATTGAAATGAAAAGATTTAGTAAAAAAGATAGGAATTTGACATTGGAGAGGATGCTGATGTTTATCCAATACACAGAAATCCTAAAACTCTGCAAGGCACTAAGTATAGTTAATATACTTTCCTTTCATTATGTGTCTAGTTTAAATTGCTGTGACTCTGATTCACTGAAGTACTTAACCCTGTGTTTGGCTCCAAGAAAAATCCTAAAACACACTACAGGTCAGATTAGGTGTATGCTAAAATGCTTGTGCAGATTCAAATTAGTAAGCACCAAAATCATTACATTAATAGACATCTAAATGCAAAGAGATACTATAAAATTAGATACTATAAAATTAGACATTTTTCTAGATTTGTTTTCTAAACAAATATCATGGACAAAGAACATCAAAACTGAAAAATCAAGTACTCACTTTGGGAAACAAAACAAAGCTGTTCATGCACAACTGCACCCAGCCCCAGCCATATGTATGACAAAAGAGATACCAGACACAGGCACTATGTGCTGGGTCTTTTCCTACTCTTTCTGCCACAGCTAGATCAAGCAAATATCTTTAAAAAGAATAAGAAAAACTACAGGGAAGTTTGGTCTGGATTAAGAACTTGGGAAAAAAAATGGGCGAGGAAATTACAACGAAGTGAAGCTCACAGCCTTTGTGAAGACAGTTTATACAAAACCTTTTTGTAACTGCATAATTTGGAATTTGCAGCAGTCTGGTTCTCTCTGATAGAATGATCAGTAATCTTTCCTCAGTTACTGTCTGTAAAATAATAAACCCTACTATCTCCTGATTCAGATATGTAGATATTACACTGTGTCTTGGCATATTACTGTGAAAACCTTCCAAAAAATTATTGCAGGAATTTTCTTAGTCCAAGAGCAAATTACATGCTTGGATCTGGTTTGATTTTTTTAAATTTTTTCTTTACAGCATTATGGACAAGGAAATACTGTTGATTCTGATTGGGTTCATAATAACAATAGACAGCTCTTTACAAAACTCTCAAGGCTTATCTTGAGAGAAGTCCCAGCACCCACACAATGGTTGGTGCTTCTACTCCTGCTTTTTCAAGTGTCTGAAATTGCAGCTCCTACTGACCTGAGTTATTTAATCACTGTCATGAAATGGACATAAGAATCAGTCAAATATGCAATTTATTTTTCCTAAATTCCTAAAAAGGCTTGTAATCCAGTTGCACTGAAAATGTGGGAAAGGACAAGGTTAACAGGAAGAAATGGGAAAGAAAAAAAGGGAAGAAAAAGCTATAGCTGCAAAATTTTGTGAAAAGATATTGCTTTGGTTGCTAGAACCGTGAGAGGCATGATGTGATAGCAGGTTTATTCATTTCTAATTATGGACATGGCTTTATCTACAAGTCTTCCTCCCCCTCCTCTACCTGCCCCCCTCCTTTTTCCTCCTATCCCCTGGGGCAGCACTGTGGTGGGGCTCAATCACTCTTTTATTAGTTGTGATATACTGTGGCTAATTCCCTTAATCTGGACCTTGCTTTCCTATAAAGCCCAGACCTCAGGTATTGAATTTCCCTGATCAAAGTGCAACCAGTGTGGGACACAGCAATCTCCACTAAACAGGGGAGCTTGGGAAAGCTCGTAAATGGAGTCAAAGAAATACACACACACAACGCACTCACAAGATGGTGCAATCAATTGGTAGAACAATCACGTGTGAAATATTACTGGCTCCTTAAAGTGCTGGTTCTGGGATTTACTGCAGTGTATTAATCTGCTATGCTTAATGCATTGACCTTTCACCCCCAGCAATTCAGTAGACAGGGCTTGAATTGCCAGGAGCTGATACAATGGATTAGGAGCAGAAAGACCCCACCACACTCAAGTGCCACGGCAGCCCTAAACCATACCACCAGTAACTTCTCCATCTTTCCTAATAGATACTGCCAGACAATGTGGCTACCACAGAAAGGACTGTATTGACAGCAGAATTTCTGGAAGAGGAGATAGTGGAAATAAGGCTTGTTATAAAACAATAGAGAAGGGCAGTCTTGTGACTGAGTCACAAGACAGGGATTTAGAAGAATTGGTTTTATTCTGTGCAGTCATTCTCTCCTTGTGTGTGACCTTAGGCAAGACAATTCACTTAGGATTGTGTCTTTCCTATCTGTAAATTTGGGATAATGGCACTTCTCTGATTTTTTCAGGGGCCACATGGAGGCTTTGTTCCCTGACATTTGGAAGGAAGGCACTTTAGGATCACAGGATTAAAGGTGTTATATGTTCATAAAAAATAGTATGACACTCTGTACATTAAATATCCATCTGGATGGAGAAAAGAATGAAGAGAACCTCCTATCATATGTAGGAAACTCAATCATTAATCTGACAGCTTTCTCTTCTGAGTGCTTGGTTGAACCAAAGTTAACTCAGATCTAAAAACGAGTGCTATGCAGATTTGGTGAAATGTGTAGAAATAAATGATATGGAGAGCAATGCAAATCTATAATGCTGAGATAGATAAAATGATCAGTCTTTTTCCTGCTTCCTTGGTCATTCAAAATCTTGACATTTCATGTACAGAAAACCCTTTGGAATTCAATTTCCAATGTTAACTCTGCAATGTCATCTTTATTCCATGTAATTAAACAAACAGTGCTACTGAATTTGAGAGGAGTGTCCAAAAACCTCATAAAGGAGATTATTCTAAGTAATTGCTATCAAATGCCATTAAATTCTGAATAGCGTTAAGCCCCCTCCACCCGCCTGCACAGGCACTCTCATTTAGGATTAAAGGGACCTTTATTTGATTTGTTTTACTTCAATACAAAATAAATTAGGTTGACCTGAATTAAGGCCTCTTTGATACTCAGGAAGAGTGTCTACACAGGGATTTACTATGCTTTAATTGGTCCACTTCAAAAGTTAATTTGGATATTTTTTCCCGACATGCTCTAAAACTATCCCAGAGTACACGTGTCATATTTATAAAATGGCAGAGAAATTCAATCACAGGGCTCTGTGAATCTACACTCAGAATTTACCATTTCAATGAGCATATTGGCACTGCTGAGTACTCAGAACTGGAATATACTTAAATACCAAATTGTGGTTGTCCAAAGTGAGGTCTCCAAGTTTATTACGTGTCTGAACTCCATGGAAAGCTGTGCACATCTAGAGGATGACAAAACCATCGTGGTAGGCATCTCTGAGGGTGCTGTTAGAAGGTTTCTGTAAGTCCACATAAGTGGAGGCTGTCCCCAAAAGTTCACCTCATATTCCCTTGTCCTTAGCTGCATGTTTCCTCACGTCTCGTGTGCCAGCAAGCATTTATACAGCCGCGGAACAAATCGAGTCGGGAAACTGATCCAACCCAAACCAACTCTGAACAATACCAACAACAAGAAGAGAGAGAAAAACATGAGTTATGCATCTTGACTTAAGCTGGCTTAATTTTGATTGTGCGACCGTATCCGAAAAAAAGCAGGATGAACTCTTTTCCAGAGATATTTCTTTCAGTCTACCAATTATATGAGCTTTGCAAGTTAATTTATAGCAAACACCTAACTGAAGACAACTGAGGAGAAAGAAACTTAGCCCCAAGAAATCCTACTTGTGCCAACTCCTATGAATGGAACTACATTTGAGTTTCTGAGCAAAATTTATACCTCGGAACTTGTGGTTAAGTGTCTTTCCTTCAGTTTTTCACAGCAAGCATTGTCAAAGTTGAGAACTCTTTTAAGTGCGCAATGAATAGTACCTTAAAGGGGGCTGGTTTTCAGAAAATGCTGGGAGCCAGTCCTGTGAAAACCATCACTTATGTAGGGCACTCAGAACTACTAATCAGTTTTGAAACTCTTGGCCCTATCTAAAAAGAGTTGAGCTCAAGTAAATTAACTTTAAAAATAAATCAATACATATATACTTCAATCCAGCCATGTGCACATCAAGAAGTAATTTTTATATGTGTGGCACTGCTGATCCTGTTACACATAGATCAGACAACACATCATGCATTTCAAGAATATCTTGACTCGTGGTCAAAAGGCCTGAGTGCTCAACTTGAACAGCCTGGAAACAAGAGCCCCTGAAATCATAATGCAAAGACTTGCGAGTAGCAAAGGGCAGAAGAAATGAATGGTATAAGAGTTGAGAATGGATCTGAACAGAAGGGATGTCACAGGGCCACAAAGGACAGTTGGGACATTTCTTTGCCCTGGTGGGTTTGTGGGCCCTGCTGCTCACTGCCTGACATCAGCCACTTGGAATGCCAGTAATATAACACCCCTGTGACACTCGTGCTCCTGCCGTACAGTTTTATTGCCCTGCTTCCACTCTCTCTGGTTTATATCGGATTGTGTTTTCCAAAGACAGGCAATAAAGAGGGGAGGAGGGGAAGGGGGATTTATAGCCTGCTAAACTAAACTTCCCTGGCTTGCTGTCCTCTGTCCCAGCCCTCCTCTTGCTGCTCTGACCGGTCTGGAGGAACAGTGCTTACAGCAAGGTCTCGGGGTGTGAAGGACGAGGCTTGTCAGAGACTACTTGGGTTCTCTTCTTGGGAGGTCAGGGAGCACACCCCGGTCACCCACCAGCTCTGCTCCCTCGGTGTCCCAGGCACTGTGCCCTGCTGCCGTGGAAAAGCATGGTGGTGTTGTCACGTGCTAAAAATCTTGAGACCAATCTTGACTTGCATACTTAGAGTTTGCCACACAAGTGTCTCACCGTTTTTGGAAGGATTGTGGAGCAGCTAAAGGCTTACAAAAATTTGCCTCAATGCAGGCATCTTTAGACTTCTGAGAAATGGTTGTCAAGGTCTCTCTCTCAGCTGTTTAATGTAAAGGTTTGACTTGCTACATGTACGATTTCAGGTGCTGTATGATAGTATGATGTGGTGTGGGATCTTTTAATGCACGCTTAACTAAGCTGAGAGCTTTTGGAATGTGAAGATGAGGACCTCCAAAACATCACTATCCCCCTCCATAGTCTTTAAGGTGTCTGAGGTGAGGATATACAGCTGAAAGCAATTGCAGTTTTCTGCAAGAAGGAGCTAAAATCGTGAAAGGCTGCCATTTAGACATACCTGCTTTGTGACAGGCACAATAACAGCACCATATAATTATGACATTCTCCATAAACATGGGAGGTGGGACAGAGGATATGGGGTTGGATCTGGGACAGGCCAGAACCATTTCTACACAGCAAATACATGGTGAAATGCTCATAAAAATCATAAGTCTCTTAAAAATAAAATTCATCTGAGATGAAAATTCCACTCAGTGGAACATTCAAAGTCCTGTGCTATTCAGAGTTTTTAAACATCCAGTCTTTGCCAGTATTTTCTGGGAGATGGGATAAATAGATGACATTCTTCCCTACTGGATTTTCAATGTGATGTGGTATAGGACTAAGAGAGAGTGAGAGCAAAGTAACTTTGTAACTCAAGTCACTGCATTCAGGTAACTGTGGCAGATGCATGGGGAGGTGGGCGAACACCAGTAAACTGCAAGCACATGCACCATATAAGCAGTGAAATTACAGTGTGCTCTGCTGTGATAAAACTGTCAAGTGTCTCTGAACTGCCTGTCATCGACAGAAATGTTAAACCAGCTCTTACAGTGTGATCTCACAGTGCCAAGTGCTCCCCTCTGCTCTCTCCTTCACTGCTTCCTGCTCACCTCCATCTCGGGCAGCTGTGGCGGGCAAGGTGAACACACCAGGCAATGGAAGGGATTGCTTCAGCTTCTCTGGGGAGCAGAAGGAGTAGGATGGGATGAAATGCAGAATGATAAGTGCAGTCTGCAGGGGCTTGTGAATCTGTGATGCTCAAATTGTTTGAAGACAGCACTGAACAAAGGAGAAGAGAAAATACTGCACTGTGAGGAAAAAACCAGCAGAGTTGAATGGTGTAATGGGACTTCTGAATGTACCACTTCTCTGACTCAGAGCCTGCATGTCACAGCTTCTCAGTCCACTTCAGCTGCACACCACAGGACATGCCAAATGATACCAATGAAAAACCAACCACCGTTTAGGTTAGCAAGTGCTTTAGTGTTTCCTTTTAAATTTTCTCTCATGAACCTAAATGGTGTTGTGTTCTTTGGTAAAACATGCAAAAAGGAAAAGGGAATCTCTGTTGGACACTGGTCACTTCTCCCATTGCACTTGTAAGCTAAGCCTGCTTTTTCTCACAAAAAGCAGAAAAATGGCTCCAGCTTCAGGAGCTTTTAATTTCTTTCTTAATTTTGTGCAGAGGTAGCAACTCTTGTAAATGGTTGTTCTATAGGTCTTGAAGGTAAAAGACTACTCAGGTTTTTGTGTTTTTATACTTTGTAATTATCCATTGTAAGGAAAAGAAAACTATAATGGGGCAGAAGGAGAAAGAAACCTGATGTTTAGAAAGCATCCACTACATGCAGAGAGAAATTCCTCATCCCTTCTCTAGCTGGAGGGACAAGATCCTTTGTATATTGTGCAGTCATAATTTATTTACACCTCTACTACTTAGGCTTTGTATGTCTTTAGAAACTGGAACCTAATTGATATTATTAATAATATTCACATTATTATTTAAATAATAAAATTCCAGCTTCACAAAGTCTCAAGAAATGCCACCCTGCCATCCTCTGTGGTTCATCACACAGTTGTGCAAGGCTTGAAGCTGCAGCCAAAATTCTCAAAACTTCAGTGAAACACTAGCTGAGTATTAGAATAGGATTTACCTTTTGCTGCAGCAACAGGGTATGTGAAATGCAAAAGTGTCTCTAGAGACAATTTACCCTGTATTACAGACTGATAAGCAAAGACCACATCAGAATAATTAAATCCAATCTCTTCTTTTAAAAGAAAACCAGCATAAACTGGCTAAGGACTCATTTTCACCTGTTAGTTCCTGGAAGATGAACTGCTCTGGACACTTCTAAATAAACTGACATTACTCATCCATAACACATCTATTCATATCTTCTTAAATTTTCCCTGTTCAGAGCAAGAGATAAAGGCACCATTTACACTCCAGAATGACAGATTAGGTCTAAGTGGAAGCTATATTTGCTCCTCCTTCACTGATCATCTACTTGGGAATTAATTTTGCTGTTTGGGAGTGAGAATGCAAGTGTTCTTGTGTGTTTTCTTTTTCCTTGGGGAAGTTTCACATTAAACTTCCTCTGTGTTCTGAAATATTTAACACAACTCTCTGCAAAGACTCCTGACAAGACCAGTGCTCATTAAACAGTTACAGAACCTCAGCCTATCTTGAATGCTGCCAGGGTTTCCAGTCTGGCAATACACAAGTTAGAGCAATATTTCCTGCCAGGTTTTCAGTATGTTAATCTGATATAAACATCTCTCCCACCTTCACGCTTTTATTTCCTGCTTGCCCTGCAGAGTATTTAATGCTTTTAACAATTGCTTCATCTGAAGTACTTCTAGCAAAATAAAAAATCCTGGACTCCTTCCTTCTCTATTTCTGCTGCTTATTAACTCAAGGTGATTTAGGACGTCCTTGAGCCTTATGGCAATTGAAATTTATTTTGGGAGCTGTGTGCTCAGGGACATGTGGAAGAGGTTATTTCTTCCAAAGAGCCATCCAGCAGTGATGATGTCACGAGCAAAACACCGGATCAGCTCAGTTGGTTTGCAACCAAATCACCACCTCAAGCTTCCTGTATGTGGTGGCACCTGCTGATATACAGGGTGCCTGTGTATAATTGGCATATAGTTGCTTATTTTGTTAGAAATACTTAAAATTAGCTTTTGTGCTCTTATTTTTAGCCCTCTTGAAACCCCTGGTCAAGAACTTTTACAGTTTCATTTGCAATGGGCAAAGATCTATTGCAAACAAGTTCCATCCCAGTCTAAAGTGAAATGCAGATCAGTCATGGCAGGGCAGCTCTCTGACTGCTTCCTTTGCATATACAACAACAGATGAGAGATTTGTGAATAAAGTGATCTATAATGAGGATATTTTTCTCTAGACTCCTAAGCAGATATAGTTGAGTTTGAAGAAATTCTACTTACAGGTAGCTCATATTGTTTTCAGAGCTGCTTCTAGAATTCCTGGTTTCCTTCTGACACTAGCAGTATTCTAATCTTGCCCTTGGTTCTGGGCAACATACACTGGTAAAACCCATCCAGGGTAAGGAGCAGATACAATCCCTTCACTGGGGTTTTTCAACAAGTTATAACGTGGCTGCTCCAAAGTCCAAGCAGTGGAGTGCCAGATTTACTGTGTGGAAAACAGCACAGAGCCATAGAAAACAGGGCAGAAAGGAAACCTCACAGATCTCCTAAGGCACCTCTTTCCCTGGGACAGCTGTACTTGCAGCCTTCCTCAGTGAGGAGAGGATTGGGATGAGGTGCTTTTTACAGGCTGAACTACAGGTTTGCTATACAATCTTCAGGGAATTATTCAGCACAGCATAAGCAAAGCAGTATAACCCCTGTGGTTTTCATATGGGTATTGAGGAGCTTAAATACTGTTGATAAAATATTGTTATAAATATAAATATAAATATAAATATATAAATATATAAATATAAATATAAAATATTGCTATATTGAAACACATACAGAGATGTCTGAAGTGGTTTTTTCTCACGGTTTTGACTCTCTTAGCATCTGATTCCATGGGGTTTAAATACCCAAGGGAAGATTCTGTATCCTGAATTGGGCTCCTCATAGTGTTGAGCCACTGGTAAGTGGGTTGTGACATTCTGAAATTTCAAAAGATGCTTTACTACCTGTAAGTGTTGGTGTGTAATATTGCTTGTTGCAAGTAGCTCAGAACCAGGCTCTGTGAGTATCCCACCTGCAAATTCACCCCAAGTGAGCCAGTTACAGGACTCAGGTGACAGAAATTCTGTACACCCACTGGTGACTGAACAGCACATTCCAAGTATGTCATGAACAACTGCTCATTCAGTGTGTGCTTTCTGCAGATATTCAGATATTAAATTCTCCCTTATCCAGATAAACTGCTATATACTGTGAACATTTGCTGGCCCACAGAGTATCCTGCTATGATTAAGTCCATAACTCTTTCAAGATTCTAGGATATGTTCATAAAAATATTACTCAACCCTTAGGTATCACAAGCACAGGAGTGGGGTTCTGTGCTGTAGAAGTGGTCAGAATATTATTGGGACATAATGGGTGTAATAGGTGTGAAACAATTATTTGCTGCCTGGAAATTTGGGAGGGAGAAAAGATAAGTGTAAAGAGGGACCACACTTGCAGTGTGAGTGGGTCACTTGATGCTGTAGTTGTCTGAACAAGTCCAGTGCACTGAGTGAGGACCCACATACTTTTGACACCTTTCTTGCATGATGTCCTGAAGCCAGAAGTGGTCCCACTGCACTTGTTGTAATTCTGTTCTAATTTACACCCAGCTGCCCTCTATTTCTCTTTCACTAGGCTGAGACAGGTAGTCACTGCTGTCAGTGACTCTAAGCAAACAAATCCTTTCAACATGATCTTTCCCACACTTTCTCTTGGAAGCTTTTTTCCCCCTCAAAATGCATCATTTCCTACCAATTCCTCTTCTCCATTCCCTTAACTTCAAGCAAACAAAGCAGATCATGTCTCACATAATAGGACAACATCACCTCTAGGGAAGAATGAGGCTCTCACGTTCCTCTCCTACTTCAATAATGCTATTTATAGACCCTTTTTTTCCCTATGCCAGTTTCTCATCTGTTATTTCTTTGCTCTTATTCACTTCTTATTCCCATCATGGGTCAGAATCTTTCCTATATCTGTTACAGACTTCTTAAGGTGTCCGTGTATGGTTAAAGGATCCTATTAACAACAGAGATTGTTTGTATGACCTAATTAGATTTCCACAGAGACAGCCTTAATAGGCCCTTTTGGTTTTTTTGGATTGTCTGCAAAGTAACAGTACAATGGCAGTGTTCATTTTGCTTGGCTGTATCAGGCCATATATCACATCCTTTTCCTTCCAGTCCTTCAAATAAGCTTGTCTCATTCTTATTTTGGTTTCAAATTATAGATTATAAATTTCACTTCTCTCCACTTTTCCCTATAATTTGACCCCCAGCTGTTGAAACTGCTTCGAGTGATTCCCCCTGCCCACCATCCACCCCACGGTTTCATATGAGAGACAGCCCTGGCTTTAGGAACAAATGACGTCCCTGGGACCAGCTGTGCCTAATAAAAATCCAACCTCCAACTCTCACTTCCCCTCCTCAGAAGGGTAAAATAGATTTGAAAGTGCTGATGATAAGATACATGGGAATACAGAATCTGCCTCAGTCAACAGACCAAAGCTGTGCACTGTGACATCATCGTATCCAGAAGAAACGATGCTGTCAGTTCCTCCACTGCCCTATAACTAGAAGTTATTGCACTTGTCCTAGAGAGGGATATTTGTTCATTTAATTTAGCCTTGTTTAGTCTGGCAAGAGTTATTTTCATTCCTGAAGTGCCATAGCAAATACTAGAAAATACCAGTTGCCCTCTAGGGTCCATTAGAATCAGTTCATGTTCTGAAAAACACTCCCTAGTACGGGACAGCCACTTGAAGCAGTTTTCCAGTACCCCTGTGGAATGCCCAAGAAGGAAAACAAGGTGGCTTGGAGCTGGCAATGAGCCTGCAGCACCTGCTGTGCACAGCCAGGGCTGGGAGGTGGCATGAGCTGACACCACTCACTCTTACCTGCATGTCCTGGCAGGCAGACCAAAGGTTGCCTGCACGTGGCTGTGTGACAGAACACAGCTGTACCAGAGCACATTTCAAACCACTCCACTGCCTGGGCAGTGAATATTCAAAATATCCTCTGTTTCCCTGTCCTTTCCTCTCATCAGCCAAAGCAGGGTATTTCTGTAATACTTAATGCTGAGGCAAAAACAATTACTTGATTGTTTTCCCTGTTTCCTACTGGAGATTTAGTCTGTTCAGCATTCCCAAACTTCTTTAAAAAGCTGCATCCTTCCTTCTCTTCACCCTTTTCTGTACGCCACTTCAATAGTTTGGGATATTTCCATAGACCTGTTTGATTGAGAACATTTTATGGAACTCTAGTACATAATATTTTAATGAGATTTCTGGTATATCTGGATATCAGGCAATATCAAGATACCACTCTCTGGTTTTTAGTTCCATTTCATCCTTCAGTTCCTAAATGAAACCAGCAGATTCAGGACACCAACAAATGATCTCATAAAAAAATAGACTGGAATCTTTTTCACAGTTCAGTGTGCTAACTATGGAATAAGGAGATTTAAATGCAAATTTAATGCTTTTGTTACTACTGCAGAGTGTGAAAATGTTCACGACCAAAAGGAATAAAGATATCAATGCTATATTCAAATTTTGAATCAAGGTTCTTCTTGCCCATTCCCCCATTTTATTGGGAAACTGATTCTGCACATATTACCCTTCTCTGCCACTGAGAATTGACCAATTTCAATGATTTGGCGGGTCAAGGTTACTCATCACCTTCCAGAAAGTTCTGAAGAGCTTGTAGAATTGAACCCTTAATTATACACAGGCGTAAGTAATGTAGGCAAGACAGCTGGGAAATCCCAGCTTTTTCCCAGCTCCCATGGTTCATATAGCAACTCCCCAAAACCCTGGAGAGAGAATAGCAGTTTGGTTTTGTCCTGAGACTGCTGCCTGCAGAGTATTTTGTACAATGGATTTTCCACTGGCTGTAAAACCAGGGCCTCTGTGAGTTCCACTGGAAGAGAGCTTAACTATCTCACAGGCCTTGCCATTAAGAAATGTTTCTGGTGCTCAGCTAAAATGCAGTAATATCCAATCAGAACAGCAGCCTTGCTTTAGAATGGCTGATTAATGACAATAAATTGATTAAATACAGAGTTCAGAGCAAGACCCAGGAGAACAAATGTCCGAACAATGAGAAGCCCAGGGAGAATTTTTTGCTTTTCAGGAAACTGCCTCAAGTAACTTCTGTATTTTTGCTTCATTTCAACAAACATGACAGTACAGAGTAAACACTGATTTTGATTCACAAAATATTCTGAGTTGGAAGGCACCCACAAGGATTCTTGAGTCCATCTCTTAAATATATATGGCCCATACAAGGATTGGACCTACATCTTTGGTGTTACTAGCACCATGCTCTAACCAACAGGGAAATTATTTTATAGGGAATCATCTTGATTCTTGCCTCAGTTTCAGACTTTAGTACTATCTGCATGCTTCAGTCTTGCTAGTGCCAGTGTGGACCAGGAGATGGGGAAAGGCCACTCAAGCCCTCACAATGGGAGGAGAAACCAAGCCACTTCTGTCTGCTTTGTGGTGACAAATTTATTTAATTAATTAAATTTATTTAATTCAACTCAATAAGCCAGGAATTAGTTTAACAGAATGCCACGAATCTTAGTTTAGAAAATGATCATCACCCTCATCTCATACCTGAGGGTAGCCCACATTCTCCTTTTACAGGGTCCTGATACTGTAAGGTGAAGCCCTGGCACAGGCTGTCCCGAAAAGCTGTGGCTTCCCCATCCCTGGAAATGTCCAAGACCAGGTTGGATGGGGCTTGGAGAAACCTGGGATAGTGGAAGGTGTCCCTGCCCATGGCAGGGGTTGGGACAAGATAAAACTTAAAGGTCCCTTCCAACTCGAACCATTCTGTGACTCTCTAATACCCGAGAGGATCTCCTCCTTGAACCTACCTGGGATGTCCCCGGTGCTGGAATGTGCTCCTGGCAGGACACAGATGACCAGTACCTGCTGCAGTGGCAGCTGCACAGCGAGGGCAGAGGGAGGGCAGCCCGAGGCGTGGAGGGCACGAGGCGTGGTGGTGACGCAGCCCTGGGCCTCAAGCGTGTGAAGCTGTGAGGCACAGAGGGGCACGAGGAGTGGTGGCCTGGCCTTGAGGCTCAAGCACCTGAAGCCTTGAGGTGTGGATTGGCACGAGGCGTGGTGATGTGGCCCTGGGCCTCAAGCAGGTGAAGCCATGAGCTGCAGGTGGGCACGAGGTGCGGTGATGTGGCCCTGGGCGGGAAGCCGTGAGGCGCGGATGGGCACGAGGTGCGGTGATGGGGCCCCTCAGGGACTGCCTGCAGTGGGGGGAGCCTGAGGGCAAGGAAGGGACACAACTTTCACAGGGTAGTCAGGGCTGGAAATGATCCCTGAAGATCACCTTTCAAGGCAGGGTCACCTGGAGCAGACGACAAAGGAACATGTCCAGGTGGGTTTGGAATGTCTCCAGAGAAGGAGACTCCAGGTGTTTCTGTGCTCTTCCACCTTCCATGGAAGGAAGTTCTTCCTCATGCTGAGGTAGAACTTCTTGTGTTGTAGTTTATGGTCTTTTGTGTGAATATCGTTTGTGAAATGCTACAAATTACTTTGAAGCTCTTGGTTGTCTGTTTCAGTATCAACAATCAATTTCGTGTTTATTTCAATGACAAGCCTGACGGTTTGGTTGTGTCCCAGTCTGCATTTCCAATACTATGATTGTTTCTGCTTATCACAATGAACAACTTTCATCAAAACTCTGTTATTCTTGTTCAGCAGATCCACACCTTTAGGGTCACATGATTTTCTCCCTAATTCCCACTGTGTCCTCTACATTGTGGGATAAAACTGCTCCAGAGCCTTTGATGACTCATCTGGGCTCCACTCAGTAAGGTAGGATTGGCTTCTCCATGAAATCTGAATATGCAGTCACAAATACGTTCTTAGTACTTTTATTTAGTAATAATTTCCTTGTTATTTAGTAAAGACCCCATTAGAGTTGTGCAGTGATAGGGCAAGGCCCCAGGGGGCTCCGTGTCTGGAGACCTGGGCTAAAAATGAATATTTCACAGGATGAATCTTTAAACAGAAGAGGAGCAGAGAAGTGATGGGAAGATGGAGGAGTTCGGCAAGCCAGGTGTGACTGAACAAATTTATTTATAGGGGAAGCCTGATACTTGTATCCCTTAACGTTTTTTAATCTTATTTGAAGTAACATAATCCCTTGTATCTTAATCACCTGTCATTTTGACTGTAAATGAAGTTTTGGTGGGTGTTTATGCATGAACTACAAAGGATTTGCTGCTATAAATACCCTGATACAATTGTATCACTGAATCTTCTGAGTGGAGCCACACCTTTAAAAGAACCATTTGTCTACATAGTTTATAAGGATTTCCTCATCCCAGAGGCAAGCCTTGGAAGCAAATTGACTTTGGTTGTTTGCTTTTGGGTTTTTTGCCCATTTTTGAATGCCTCCATATTAGGGCTAAGCAGTAACTCTCTACACCTGGTCAATACCAGTATTCTTACGCAAATTTTAAGTATAGACCAGGTTTTAGTTTTCCATCCGAAGTTATCACTACCTGTGCTAACTATGAAATTACTCAAAATACATTTTCTGTAAAGTTGAGTGGATGTCTTTTGGATGGAAATGGGAATTTTGGGCTGAATTATATGACAAGGTAATTTCTAATCACAAACTCTAATGTGAAATTAAAAAAAAAAAAAAAAAAAAAAAAAAAAAAAAAAAAAAAAAAAAAAAAAAAAAAAAAGGAAAACACATTTAACTCCAAAAGCCCAGTATTTTTTGTGGTTCCCCAAGCAATTGTGGATTAAATATCAGCTACTTGTGAGTTAAAAGAGTTGTTAGAAAACAGATCTTCTACACGGAGATCTTTTGCTTTAACATTTGGAAAATGTTTATCCAAGTTGTTTGAATTTAACCTCTCTGGATATGGCAGTTGAAATTTGTTGAAATTCTAATTCAGCCTTAGTTGCAATCTGTGTAAGTTGCTTTAAAACAAGGTGTAAAAAGGTAGTGTAAATGGCCCCAAACCTTTGCTGTAGGTAATATTCCAACTTTACTCTTAGGGAGAATCAGGTAAACAAGTACTTCAGTAATGTATATGCTCTGAACAGAGCTAAGAGCAGTTGTTCAGGTTGTGGCTGCTCCCAGTGGGAATCATTCTGAACAAAATGATAACAGGAGTGGTTGACAAGGCTTGTATGGCATCTCAGAACAGAGGACGCCCCTTCTGTCAATGGAGGAGTGCTGGTGTTTTAGCTTAGCCTGTGTTTAGTCTTAGCCTACAGCTGAGCGTGGTGAGTGTGTCCTGGTGATCTCTGCTGGAGGAGCTTGATGCTGGAGCCACAGGTTCCTGCTGTGAGCCCTGTGCTGGCAGCTCCTTCCGAGGCAGAGCTTTATCCCTGTCTCATTCTCTATCTCCTGCCTCGAGTGCCTTGGAGTAGAATAGGCCCTGTGTGCTCCTGAGCAGGCACTGAGGCAACCACAGTGCCCTACAGAGTCTCACATGTTCTACTGATTATCCAGCACACTTAAACTTTGAGTTATAAAGGTGACCCCAGCCAGTTGGCTGAAAAAATATATTTGACATCATTGAAAATGTATGCTGCTGCTGAAGCATGGATTTTAATTTGAGGAAAATGTCGGCCGTAATCTAGCATACATTAAAAAATATATCTTTTTATTTCCATATGGGTCACGTTAAGGAAAATATTAAAAAAAAAAAAAGCCAACCCCATTATATGAAGTCTCATTAAAGCAGCCTGGAAAAGTTTAGCCAATTTACAGGCTATACATCTTAATCTCCCCAAATTACAGGACTGATAGAAAAACGGGTGGTTGAGAGGGAAAGCGGGACCAGCAGAACCTGGCTGGGGGCCAAATAATGGATCAAGTAGCCCTTGCTTTCACTTGACTTGTTATTTAAAGAAAAGAAAGGGTTTTCAAAGAAAAGCCTGGAAATGCAAAGCATGGAATGTACTTCCTTCTCCGGGTGAAAACTAAAACCCAAGGCTTGGTTATTTTAACATGGTGTCTTGGCCCAGCTCTCTAGTGCCTGGAGAGAGAGATTTTTGAGAACTCCTGAGAGAAAATTAAGTATCTGCAATTCTTCTGTAGTGGTTAGCAGGCAGGTGGTTTAAGGACTGATTGTACCATCTTGGATGGTGTTTGTAGGGAAGCCAAGGGTGGAATGGGTGCTAAAGGAGGCAGGGGAAAAAGGTAGGAAGGAGTCAGGTGTGAAATGGCAGAGAGGTCATTGTCACCACTAAATTCAGTGCTCTGTGTGTGTAAAACTCCACACCTACTGCTCTTGCTGCTGTTGAACCGTATTGTGCGGCTCTACCCAGGGGCAAAGAGGGTCTGAGGGGAGCATGGAGAAGCTGGGGGAAGCTCTTGCATTGATCTAAGAGAGCAGACACTGCAGAAAGCATTAGGAGGAGGTGAAGTGTCCTGATGTGAGTTAGCAGATGTGTTAAGAGCCAGCAAAGGAAACAAACCTCAGCAGCAGAAAGAGGAGGAAAGAAGCTACAAGATCTCGAGTGTTTGCAAATTATCCTGCTCTTAGCTAAAACTGAGGCTGGCCTAAAGCATCTAGAAGAGAGCAGGGTACGGCAGGTACTTGTTTGGTCTAAGGGATCTGTTTTGTCTGTGCTGTTTTCAGTGAATAAAAACTTGCACTGCAGCTCGGAGCAGAACTGTATGGCAGAAATCAGTGGTGTTTTCCTCCTGCAGGTATGATTGCAGCTGACCAACCTCATGTCCTGTTTCTGTGGTACCAGGAAAGCAAACTGGGGCAAGCTAACTGGCTGTGTAGATGGAGATCCTCACTGCTGGCCTCCCTGAGTGTGTCTATGCCCGTATTAACCTGCTGTGCATTTATGTATTTATTAAACAAATTATGGGTGACTGACAAAGCAGTTCTACACATTTTAAAGAAGACTTTATCTCCCTGAACCGTCTATTTTATGCTTTTAGATCAGGGAAGGTTGATGGGAGTACATATTTTTCTATGCTCTGGTAGCCAGTGTTTCACTGTGGTATTCCATGAGCTGGATCTTGAAATTTCCTGTTCCTGCCTTCCTATTCCTCAAGCCCTCTGGCCAGGGATTGCCCCATTATCAACGTAACAACCAAAGGGAGGGGTTACGCTTTTTGTGTGGCCAGCTCTGGCTTGTTTGAGGAGTTTCCTGCCATTTGTTTGCTCCAGGAAACTTAGAGCTTGGCAAATGGGCTGCTCAGCCTGCTTTCTCCTGGATATGAGAGTGGTTTTCAATGTGTTTGCCATGCCCTACCTATTTCTTCTTTAGCACTCGGAAACATTGCCCGCAGGGGCTAAGGCATTCTCTGTGCCTTCCATGTGAAACGGGTGCATGTGGGAATGTGAGCATGGGCGTGTCTTGGAGGCAAGTCTATTAATACTGCTAGAGATAATGGCCTTGGCAATATTTCGAAGCATCCTACTCCATTAAATTATAGACTTTGTGGAGACAAAGAGATTAGGGAGAGCAAGGAAGATTATTTCACAAAGCAAAATATTATTGTAATTTCCTAATCTTAAAAACTTTCCAGAATTCAGTGGGAAAAATTAGAGGCCTTAAATATGCTGAAGTTCCTACAGCTACACTTGATGACTGACTCAATTCACCTTCCCAGTTAGTGTCCAAGAATGCACAAGGAAATATATATTTGTACATTGATATTGTTAAAAATATTTGTCACTGATCAGTGGCGTATTTTGAAAAAAACCCCAATCTTTGGCTTTGTTGAGGTCTGCTAGGATAAGTAATAGTGCATATTTTCTCCTGATTAATTTAATTTTTTCCATCCCTGTTTTTGTTCATGGCTTGTCTGCAAACAGACCATAGAACATCCCAACTATTCAGCATTTATGAATTCCTTTCATCATCTTAAATGCAAATACTTCAAGACGGGGCCAGGATTTCTTATATGTTCCTACCATGCTTAATAGAGCAGTGTCTCAGTCTGGACTGAATTTGGTTGTCTGGGCAATGCTTTTCCTGTGTATAGTAAATTATTTTCAAAAGAGGTTTTTTTTTACCTGTTTCTTATGTACTCCATCTTTTCACAATTTCTTTTTTTGGAGTAAATGTCTAAGATTTTCCCAGCATTCCCATTGGATTTTCATGACTTCAGTTCCTTCAGCTGTTCATATTCACATTTCACAGCTCTGCCACGGGCTTAGTGACTTTCATTGGAACCAAGCTCCTAATGCCTCCTCTCAGGTAGGCTACAGACATCATAGATTCCTACTGATTTAATTTGCTTTTAATAGTAATTTTTACTGCCCATTACCATTCCTCCATATGAGTCTGAACATCAGACATGTGCATAAATCTGGTCAAGGTCTTCTGACAGAAGGAAAAAATATACTTTATTTATTAACATCTGCACTGAAAAGCTGAATCTTCTGTGATGTATTTTTCTGAGGTACTTAGGAAGAAGTATGACCTCATGTTCCATGTGTCTTCTTCTGTGATAACTTTCTTTTGAAGCCTTCTTTCCATGGGATTTGACTGAGGTAGTCACCAGTCCAGAGCTTCTGCTGTCCAATGGAACCCCAGTGAATGCAGATGTATGAGCTGGCAGATGTCAGTCATTTGCAGAATAAATCTGCATATAGGTGTCACTGTGCTGGTTCTGGGGCTTTATGCCACTGTTAGATCTTACACCCTCTGGTAATTGTGACTGATATCACTAACATTTATCCTGTCTGATATTTGAGTGCTTTGTGCCCCACAGCTTGTTCTTTGTTCACACTGTGAAATGTGTACACCTGCCTTGGAGCAACAGCAAGCTACACAAGGAATTTTAGTTTTCTATTTCTTCATCACTATTAATGGAACCCTTTATTATAGAACATTGGTCCTTTGGAGGTACAGCACTCTCATTTTATTGTACCCAGAGCTCTGGAAATCTTCTGTCCCACTATACTTACTGTACTCTTTTTCTCATATTAAACATCAAAATGAGATGTTCAAGGCTACACCTCTATTTGTGACTGTGTTGCTTGAGTGTTTGGGAAGGCAGGACTGTAAAACCCTCTGTGTGTGTGTATATGTATGCCTACTACAGAAAGGGAATTTTTGAATTCTTAGAATTCTTTCTCGTATATGTTATATTTGCTGCTAGTTAGAATAAATACCCTGTACTCTGCATGAAATTCCAAACACTGCTCAGTGGGAATCTTGACTGTTCCCTACCCCTGAAAGTTGAAAGGGAAAGAAATTGCTTCACCTGCTATTTGGATGCTGAACTAATTTATTGAGGCAACTTTTCCCTATGAAGGAAAGTTTGAAAAGATTTTGCTGATTGACCACAGCTAGAACTGCCATAGTCTCCTGAGGCAGCTCTCCCTCTCCCCTGTGAGGGAAATTCATCCAAGCTCCCCAAGATAGGCCTACATCTTTTACAGCACAGATATAGGCAACAATACTACATGGCTGTGCTTACACTGATGTTTTCCTCTGCCATGGAGATGAATATAGGTCATTTGGGCACAACCCACTAATTCAGGCAGGAAGAAAATAGGTAAGTGTCTGTGACTATATTGTAGAGGTACCACAGGCTTATTGAGCATGTTTGGGGCTGATATCTTGGTAAAATCTGGTCTAATTTCCGCTCTGCTGCTGATCCACATCTTAGTGTGGTTCACAGTCCTCAGGACTCATTGTGAGTGCTGGTAAAGCAGCACATGTGGGGTGCTGGAGCAGCTGGTAGGCTCTGCTTCTGTCTGACACAGTCCCTGCACCCTCTCTCCACAAAAGTTTAACACCTTAAAATTAAAATATAATGCCTTAAAATCAAAATACAAAGTTTTAAATGATCCTGACCTTGACAGGACTTAGAGCTATTATTTCCACTTGTGATTGTACCTCCCAACTCGTAGTTGGCAGCACTACAACCACTTGAAGATGTGCGTGTTACTGAGAGATCTATTTGGCTTTTCTGTTCATTATGCTCTTTACTGCCTCCTTGTCATTCTAATCAACTCTTCTTTTTAGTAAAGAAAGACATGAAAGAAGAAAACAAAATCCAGTTCTGAAAAATGCTGTATACTGATCTCTGAGGGAGCCCCTTTGATGCTAAAAATATGATGTACTGGTTTCAAGAACAAAGAATTTCCATATTGTACTTTCTATTGTCTGGTTTTGAGGAGCTTATCTTGCCTCTTTTCCCATCAATCATTTATTAAAAATAATTAATAGGGTAAAAGTTAAAATCAGAATTCAAAGTATCTTTCAGTGGACTTCAATGTACCTTAAGCACTTGGGCACTTTTGAAAATTTAACCCTGTCAGTACATTCTGTGTCCTTCTCTAAACCCGTCTTGCTTCTCTAGAATGTGAAGTGCTCTAGGGGAGAAGATACCAGGGTACATGTTTGCACAGTGTCCACAATCCCAGGCTCCATCCTCAGAGCTCTTAATGCTGCTGTCATGTTGCTGAACGTCCCTCCTTTGAAGTGAACATTTCCCAGGTCTCTCAGATCCGCTGCTTAGGCAGCAGGTTTGTGCCGAGCAAAGCTGTTCTGGGATACATCCACCTCTGGAGCTGCCCTACAGGCCTCCCACTGTACCTAAATTGGCAGGGCTGGGACCAGCATGGGATGGAGACAAAAGCAGCTCTATCTGTCCCGGGGAACAATGGAACAACCTTAGCTAGAGCCGGAAAAAAGCAGGTAGGGAATGTCTTTGTGCTGTGCTAATGCTGGGAAGTTAGCACAAGGAGTCAGGCATACAGCTCCTGAGAGCTTCTGGAAAGCAAGAGGAGTGAGTTTGCTTTCTTCCCTTTTTCTTTTTTTTGTCAAAGTTGAAGTTGATTCTCTCGTCTACTCTCTCGCCCCCCTTCCCCCTCTGCTCTCTAAGCCTGCTTTTGATTTGGTTTTATTGGCTAGTGAAAGGAATCATTTACTAGTCAAGGGCCAAGCAGTGACAAAGGAATGCAGGTAAATTAGTTTCAGTTCCTATTTCTCCCCGTCTTCCTCCTTTGGAATTTGAGCTTTAGAAAATAAAGTCCTTTTACCCATACCGCCCCCCTCTTTTTTCCTAAAAGGATTTCCCCCCTTCTCAACCTCTCTTTCAAGAACTTCGTTTTTGTAACTAAGAAAACCCCCATTAAAGTACCTAAAATGTCAAGGTGTACAACACATTCAATGAAATCCAACCGAAATGCACTAAAAAACCCCCCACAACTTCTTGCATGCACCTTAAAAATGCAGAAATTAACCGAGAGTGTCATAAAGCTTGTTTTAATGAATAACTATGTACACACCAGGAAGTTTTACATGCACATATATCATGCTTCAAATGCTAAAATGTAGTTAAACTTTAAACATTTTGCAGAAGAAAATATGCAAAAGAACTTGCAGAGAATCAACATGGAGAAAACCTGTAGGTTCAGTCTTTTATCACTCAGTGTTATTGAACTATTAAGCACTAAACTAATAGTGTTAGCATTCAAACTGTCCTCTTTTTTTTCGCTCTTCTTGCTTTTTTTACCCTTTGTAGCTTGTCTTCTTTTGGTCAACTTGATTCAAATATACCTGATGTTTCACCAGCCACACTCCTATACAAAAATCTTTAGAGGTTGAGGCCTTCTTTTTACATCACATTGGTGTCCTTGGTAAATTATGTAATCTAAAATGTTCTGTGATGTTAAATAGTACAAAGCATTGTGGCATTAATGACAGAAAAGGGTTTGTTTCTCATTGGTAGCTATTCCTGTTAGTTATTTCCACATTCTTATCATAGAAACAAAACCATGATTTATCTTTTTTTTCTTAGTGCAGCAAAAAGTTGCTTATTCAGTCTTTTAGTAGACTTCATAATTAGATGCATTTTGTGTTTCTGCATGCATAACACAAACTTGAAATACAAAAGAACTCAGTTCTGCCTAAACAACTGTAAGGTTTTGGACAGCAGCTGGAAGAAGCCAGGAAATGTAAGTTAAGTCTGATATTCCTCGTTTGCCTCATGCTATTGTGAGTGCGTTTTGTGGGGAAAAAGCACAATGATGAGAGAAGTAAGAACACAACGTCAGTCCTAACACTGCATTTCCTGGCTTTTGTTGGTTTGTGTCACAGCCCTAAAAAATTGTCTTTAATTTCCTCAAAAAAGGGGCAAATATATTTTCCAGAGTGGTGTAATATATACAAAAGTAATTTATCTGTCCAGGCAGAACATTGACTGTTGGAGGAATAGAATCAGAATTTGACATGAATTTCTTAGAAAAATCTCTCCTGTATTTTCCATCTGTGTTTAAGTTTCTCAGTTTGTACTTTCTAACAGATATTTAAATGACTGTTGGAAACCAAAAATTCCTCCTCCCAGTGGAGCAGTACCTTTCATTAAACACCCGCTAAAGGTGTTTTTACAAATGATTTCTAGGGTTCAGTGGTGGTCTGCTTTTATTTGATTTAGAGCCATTGAGTCAGTTTCTTTTCTCCTGGCAGGTTTAGGAAGTACAGAACTTGCTTGGAAGCTGGGAGGTCAGATGGAAGGAGTGAGATCTGTCGTGTCCTTCCCAGAACAACGCTTAGGTTGGACCCAGGGGCTGGTGCAGTGAGAAATGCAGGTCTTGGTTGTGTCAGAACTGAAGGACGAGATGCTCGTTCTGTGCTCGGTGTGAAAGGAAAATGGGGATTGTATAGATTCATAACTGCACGAGGGACAAGCTATGGTGGTTTTTTTCTGACATAGGTGGATTCTTTTCTACTTCATGATTTTGTCAACAGAGTTTGAAATACTTTCACACGTGCACATCTTACTGCATTTGTAACTCCTCAGACAGTATATGAGGCAGACACCTCCACTGATTCTGTATTAAACCTTGTTTAAATTCCACAGGTTCTTTAAAAACATCGCTGTAAGCACAAATGGATATTTTTGAACTTAGTTGTCCTTTCTAAGAGGATGTACAAGATTTGTACAGGTTCCCACTGGGAGACATTATTATTATTATTCACTTTAAGTAAGCATTTTGAAATAGCAAAATTAAAATTATATTTATTTAATGTGTATTTAAATTTTTTGACGTATATACAGTGGAGGAAAAAGTTATCAGAAATATCAAAATCACATGAAATATCTAAGTTATGGATATGAATGTGAAATATCCAATTAAGAATTCTTGAGCCTAATATTCTCTTTACCATTGAAAATAAATATAAGTGTTCTAGTAATCTAAAACTTAAACAGTCAGATTTCCTGCTGCAGTGAGCTTTTATCCACTTTTCCCAAAAGAATGGTTTGGGAAGGAAGTGTTTACACAATATTAAGAAGAACAGTAAAGGCAAGAACTGAAATTTTATAACAACAAAAACTGTGGATATATTGGCCCAAATTTGTGATTGATTACACATGTTTAAATGTTAAAACATTGTAATGAAGTCTCTCTGTCTCTATAGCAATTTTTATCAGATAGACAAAAGACTTGGGATCAACAAATACTCATGTCTCAAAACCAGAACGATTCATTTTCTGGTTTGCACCCTTCAAGATAATTTCCACACTGAATTGTGTCTTAATGAAGCAATAAACTGGATCCTGGTAGTCTACCAAACTTTAGATATATTTATTACTCAGAAAAGTAACTGAATTTCACAGCTTTGAACCCAAACTGGAATTGACAGTCATGAAATACAGGTATTTAGATCTGTATATGACTACCACGTTTTTACTCAGTACATTTAAAAAACTGATTATGTACAAATTTGACGTATTTTGCTTTGTGCAGTGAACACTTTCCCTGCTTTAGGATGGTGCTGTAAAACATAAGAGCTTAAAAAATGTATGTGAAGTCTATGATTAAGGGGGTTAAGCTACAAGGACAAAAGTTTGGTCATGAAGACTTTAACTGACTCGGACCAGCTCTCCACACGTGCTCCCACCTTCGCTGGTTCCACAGGTAGCAGATGAAAATCTTTTGGAAGCGGCCAAGGTCAGACCCCAGCTGAGGGGGCTGAAGGGGAAAGGGGCAGAGCGTTTGTGAGCAGTTTGCGATCTTCGGGAGCCCGGGCAGAGCCGCCGCCGTGCCCCGGCCCGCGGCCTCCAGGGGCCGCTGTGACACCACGAACCCCGCAGCGCGGCTGCTCTAAGGGCTGCTTTGAACAACAACAAAACATCCAACTTTGAAATCCTTTTTGTCTTCAGATGTTCCAAACCAGGATTCCAGCAAAGGAAATGAAAAAGGGAAACTAAACGAGCTTTCCCCCGCCCCTCCTTTCTCTCTCTCTGGTTTCTATTTGTAATACTTTATTTCTACAACAAGCACAAACCACTAGAAAGGCAGAAAACAAAATATGAATTTTTCCTTCCCTTTTCACTGTAACCTCTGTAAAAACAATGAAAAAAATTCTGGACTATATTAGATGGCCTGTTTCTTGTTTCTTCTTTTTCTTTTTTTATTTTTCTCTCCTCCCCCCACCCCTTTCCTCCGTCCCTTTCTGTTATATTCACTAAGCTGTTTGCATTTTAACTTTAGAGGAGGAGGAAAAGAGGAAATAATGTTTTGTAGAAATACAGAGTAATTACCAGTTGGACTAAACTAGAGGCAGCAACTGATGGCATGAAATGGTTATGTTTTATGTCAAAATACATCCAGAGAGGACAGAAAGTTGGATTTGGCAGCAAGAAGCTGCATCTATCAGACAGGATAGCCTTCTAAAGAAGAAAAGCGTATGTAATATTCAAAGGAAAAATGGCATTTACTATATGATAAAGATTTAATTATAAGTCTCCATCAAAAATTATCTTACATTCTGAAACAAATAATAAATGATATAAAAGAACTATAGTTGATGCATACATTTAATTAGGGTTTATTTACCGTGGGCTATATAAACACTTTTGTTTCTAGAAGGGGAAGGATTTGTATCTGCAAGTTCTGCCTTGAACATTTCAAGTTAAAAACAAATGTTTTAAGAAAAGAAACTAACATAAAACAGCCCAGTGTTGGCTTTGTGTCTTTGTAAATGTCTGTGGCGGTTTCTCCTTGTCTGAGGGAAAGAGCCATTCATTAAATTAAAAGTGAACCAGTTAAACTGGACCTTTCATTGAAGAAAGTCTCCCAGTGATCCGTGCTTTATTTGGTGGATTGTCTTACAACACAAATAAACCAAAGGGTTTTTTATCTTGGGATCTAAAAATACTAGAAAGAAAGGAAATCCAAGCAAGGCAGAAAATACTAGGAAATAATTTCCTATTAAACAGACCCTCTGCCTCCATATATCTCAAATCTTGAAAGTACAGAAGAGAGAAGAGCTCATATTCCTTTTTCTCTCAGGTTAAAAGCCAGTGACAGAGGAAATCGAATTCAAAGGTACCCTCAATGTTTGCAGTGTTCAAAAATAGATAGGAAAGGAATATACACTGCAAATCCACCATGGCTCTTTGCTGGCAGCTAACTGCTAAATGCAGATGATGTTGCTGCCTCTGAAAACCATTGAAATAGGATCCTATGTGTGTAAATGTTGTGTAAAATGCATAGATATTTGGGGCAGATTTGAAATAATTTTTATTTTCTGAACAAAATTCTCAGTCATTTGTTTAGTTATCTGTTTTTGCTGACTTAAATCCACACTTCACTTTTTTATTTTTCTTTTCAAATCTTATGCGTAGCTTTACAACCCCTACTTAGGAACATTGTGTGATAATCAGCAACAAAGAAATCAGTATAGTTTGGAAGAATAATTACAATAAAAGATAGATGATAGTTTAAGAAATAATTTTTCCTTATGTTTTTTTCTGCTGCAATTGACATTTTAGTGGTTTTATTTATATTTTCATATTTTTGTAAGATATTTGCATGGAGTATTTTCAAACCCAGACTTTTTTATAATTGTGTACTTAATGAAAAATGGGCAGAGTAATGTACTCTGAGATACAGATCTGAAATTCAGAATAAAATGGGAGTCTTATACACTGAAATTGCATGAATGCATAGCTGATTAAATTTTGGATGTCTGTTAGTGGTTTCATGTAATTTGTATTTTTGGATGGTGAAACTCAGATGCTCTAAAGGAGTCCAAAGATGGTCTGAAAGGTCTCTTGGTGCTCATGGTGATGAGCATCCAAAGGCACCAATTCCCTCTGCATGTTGTTTACAGGCACATATATTTATGTATGTACACAGATTTTATCTTCTGTAAAGAGTAAAAATAGCTTTGCCTTTATCTTTGCTTGTCAGCAGCATCCATACATAAGTATAGCACATCTCATAAAATCTCTGTTGCGCCCACAACGAACCTCTAATTAATTCTGCATATAATTCCATAACATTTATTATTAATAAGTATTAAAACAATTAAAAAAAATAGAGCCATTCTCAGCATTATGGCTCTGACCTAGCATGTCTGGGATGAAAGAATGTACGGAGATGATAAATGCATTTTTTGTTTTCTTGAGATAAAGATGAAACAAAGCTAAATGAAACGAAACAAATTGTCACCAGGCTGCTGTAACAGGCAGATCACTTTTCTGTGCATGTGATTTTTTGTTTAGTAATATAGGCATGATTGTGCTGACAGTGTAAAAAATACTTGCCAGTAAATACACTCACTTTTGTGAGTAGTGTGACCAGGTTTTTAAAAAATAGATATCTGCATATATTGATAGACACTTTAGATAGAAAGTACTTGCAAGTTTAGCCCCTGGTGGTTTCATGGCCCTTCCTCTTAGGCAGTGCAGAGGGAACCAGCCAGGGCTGCCAGCCCCGGGAGAGGGAGCCTAGTAAAATCTGTGTGTGAAAAGTTCATGATAAAAGCATAGTCAGGGAAGAGGGAAAAGATCTGTTCTCTTTTCCTCCCCAGAAATCTGCTGGAAGTCTGTGGTGTGCAATGCTGGGAGCAACAGTGTGGATTTTTGTGTCTCTGTAGGTGTTTACCGAATGAAAGGGGTGTCAGCTCTGCAGCTTCTGCCCACAGCTCCTGCTCAGCCATCGTGGGAGCCGCTGCTTCCCCAGAGTTCTCTCCTGAGAAGGTACTGTAGCCACTCTGGATAGGATTATGTATGATAGATAATCTATCAGTCACTACTAAAATGCAGCTCTTTCTAGGATAAAACAGAGTAGCTCTGAACTGCAAGAATACACAACAATCTGAGTCTTGACCCTTTCCCTTCTACGGGACTTGCATGACGATTCAATGCAAAAAGTACAATGAAGTGTGAATAGATAAACTGATGGTTTACCTTGAACATTCTGGTCCAGTAGAAGTTGGAAACTAAACTAATACTAGGGAGGCCTGATTTAAAAGGTTTTGGTTTGTCTGATTCCAAAACAAAGTATGTTTCTGACTGCCATCTGATGTTAGGGGAGCACATTTTCTGAAGGCTTCACTTCTCACCCAGGCAAATAAATAAGGATTCAAAATATTTTCTCCATCTAGGATGTTTCATATGGGTTTAGCTCATTCCAAAAATCTGTCTAGTCACCCTAAAAGGCAGCTTAGCCATTCTGAAAACCTGGCCATTTGTGCAGAACAGAACACAGTGTGAGCGTGTTTACTTGTGCTAAAAAAGCATATGAGGGCCATCTGTGCTGGGCTGCCAAGGCCTCCTTTTTTTCAACTGGTGATCATTTGTAATCTGTGCCCTATAACCATCAGTGTGGGCTACCATATATCTGATTTGTCCTGAAGTGTTGTTTATAAATGGAAAGGAACTTTGTGCTCTGCCTGTTTGCCCAGGATTTCCTGACATTCAGCAGCCTTGCTGGAATTGTAGTTTTGCTGCAGTTGCTGAATATTCACAGGTATGGGAGAAGCAGCTGCTGTGTTGTACTCACATGTAGGATGTCTCACACTGCACAGGGATCTGAGCAGGCACAGTGAGCCCAGCTTGTCTGGGATTGTGGAGCACACTTGGATTCCTTGCTGAGTCACTCTGCACATGAGGTCATGCTACTGTCTAGAAGCCCTTTCTGTCCAACAGTCCATACTGAGAACGGTTTACAGCAGTAGTAAGAGAAAATTTCCAAATGCTTTGCACACTTAAACTTCAGACAGTTTCTCATCCTCATTAAAGCTGGTGAGTGGGAGTGCACCAATCCTCTTCTGGCATATGACTGTTACTCTCTGACTGATACAGATGAGAGGGGTTTGGTGTAGCTTAATAGTTGTACTTTGAAGAAATGTTTGGCTTATACAGTTAAAAAGAAAAAATTGTTTTGGGTTGTAAAGGCCTAAAGGGCATAATCTGCGCTATCTGATCCATTTGCCTTATGAGCTACTACACTGAAGCACAAAACAGCCACTTGATTTCTTAAGCACCTGAAGAGGAGGAGAGGCAGGACCTGGAGAGTGGAGGAGAGGGGAGCAAACAAACCCTGGCCAAAGCTTTCACCACAGAAGTGTCATTGTTTTAATTTAGAAATGGTCACACATGTAAAAGTTGCCATTTTTTCCCCCAGTATTTCCATTAGCACATCATTTAAATCACAGTTGTTGGAAATCTTGGTACAGGTAAAAATATACTTTTCATAAGCTCTTGGAGAACAGTGAGGGAAGTAAAAAAAGTAACAAAACCCTTTTTCCTGATTCCTCTCCAGCCCCCCTTCAGCAAAGTCACCTAAAAATGAGGGGATTAACTACCACCAGTCAATAGGAGGCACTTTTGAAAGAGGAAGCATTGCTATCCAGATTTGAGGGAAATGAAGTGTTTATTGGAACAAAAATATACTCTTTGTTCATGTTACTTCATTGAATTGTGTTTTCTCTTCTAAAAGCATGAAAAGAATTGAAGAAAATGTTTCGTGCCACTCTTTCTTTTACCACTCATCTTTTGTCTTCCTGTTTTGCCTCCTTTTCTCTGTGTCCATCTTTCTCATTAAATTACTAACCTATGCTTTGCTAATTAATGCCAGCTGAATTTAATGTTTAATGACGCTCTGTCTGCGTGGGGAGTTTGATTTCTTTTTGTGATTCTGGCCTGACCATTGAGATTAGCAGCATCTGTACAAAGTTGCAAAGTCCCTTGGGGCACTGAGCAACACTTTTTTTTCCCCACAAAATCAAAGTGACTGGCATGTAGGGTTAGTAGAAAGTATCTCTTCATGAAGTGACTGCAAATGCTTTGCAGCTTTCTGAATTATCTGATATTTACTCACTTTCTCGTAGACTATTAAAGATGATGGAGTTAAGTACGACATTCTTGTAATTCAGCTGCAAATTGAGCTGGGAAAACTATTTTTAAGAAAAAGGATGACAATTTTGTCAAATCTTATCTATCAGTATTCCATAAGCATTTATATAATTATACCTGTTACTGGAAAACACTAACAAATACTGCATATGAATGTATTTCAAGCTGTAAGTTGTTTACAAACAGTTTTCAGAGATTTTTTTTCCTTAAGTATTCAAATTTTTTTATGCCACTGGCCATCTAGATCACATGATGCTTTCTGTTCCATTTTGGTTACATAGCTCAGAACAAAGGAGTGGTGACTGATGAGTTTTAAGTGTTACTGCTGAAAGAGTTGGCTTTACCAGACCTGTCCAGAGAAGTTGGGCTGTGGTGAGCTGGTGTCTGAGGCAACCAGCTAACGGCAAAGCAAATCCACACAGGCTCGTGGTGACTAAAAAGAGCAGTGGTGCAGGTCTTGCTTGGCTCATAAACATGCACTCGCTAGTGTGTTAGACTTCAGCATTTCTTGTTTCCAATCATATTATTTCTTCTGTGTATTTGTTTTTCTGGTGGGATTGGAAAGGAAGTGTCACTTTCAGATGTGTGATGAACTTGTCTATCATAGTCTAGCTCTTAATGACTTTATGACTCCTCCTGAAATGGTAATTAAGTTTATCCTCTGCTGGCACCATCCTGCATCATTTGGATGAATATAGAAAATTAAGAAGCGTCCTCATAGTTTTTCTGTGAGATTATGCATTGAAACAGAATTTATTCAGGATACAGTTGGATTTTGAGGCTTGTTTTCATTGCAGAAGAAAGACTTGCAACCTGGTTGTGTCTTTTTGCATGATAACATGCAGGTGTAGGATGCAGACTAGATGTTTAAGGGAAGTTAAGAAAATACACATATTTTCAGACACATATATGCCTCTTGTATGACTTTCACCCACTGCTTCATACAACCACTATTTACATTTGGAGCGAGTGGTTTCCTAAATGCTCAGAGCCCACAATTGAGCCCAGATTTCCAAAAGTGCTTGGCACCCAGCAGTTCTCACTGAGACATTTTTATGGCCAGATAATCAAAATTGCTCAGCATGGTAGAAGCTAGGGAGTTTTGAAAATCTAGCCACTTATTTTAATGCCCAAATGGAGGCTGGGTTCTTCAGGAAAGCTGGTTCATATATTACTGTTCCAATGACTCTGTATTAATCCTGTAAGTACATTTTTTTCTCTTATGGACATACAGTCTATCATATATGTGCCCACTTAAAGACTTTCCCACTCATTCTTCCATATAAATTGTAATTACATTAGTTTCATTGAATTTCAGAAGTTGTTGGTACCATATGAATGAAGCAAAAGTTCAAACGAAAATCAGATCCAGTAATTACAGGATTTTTCTACAAGCATTTTTCTTTTCAGGCTTGACTTGGAAATGAAATAAAGACAAGAGACGTCCATTTCCAGGTTAGGAAGCAAACAAAACCAAATTGTAGAGGGTGAGAGTTGCTTTGCTGAGCTGCTTTTTATAAAGTACTTTGACAGCTGAAAAGAAAAACATTGAGGTAACTTGTAAAGTGAATAACTTCAGCTATTACATTTGCAATTTTCCGCTCAGTGTTCCCTGTCCTACTGCGCAGAGAAACTTGGGAGGACGTAATACCCCAGCAATAATAGTCAGCTTTGACTTTGTACTCTGCAGACATTAACTAGCTCACCTCACACCCCTGCGAGGTAAGGAAATGGTGTGATTGCCACCTTGCCTCTGGCACAGCAAACACTCCAGTTAAAGTTGAGGTTTGCCAAGAGAACTGCTGGCTGTGTTGTTCCTCTCTCATTTCTCCTCACAGTTGCAGAACCACCTCTTAGTGCCCCAAGAGATGTGCTTTCTCTGCACCATTCCACACACCTGATGCTTATCAACAAATATGCTGTTCTGTTTGTGACAATAAAGGATTATTATGAATATTTTGTGATGGCTGAAGTATTTCACAACTGCCTACAAAAGGTTTGTTTTACTCAGGTATTTGTTGGACATAAAGGGCAATTCCTGTACTTTGTAGAATTTCAAATAAGTGCAATTAATAGCAGTCTCCATGGCTCATAGAGTCATTTGGAAGAAGGCTTAGGAAAGGTTAGAATGTCTCCTGTGCTGCTGGAGGGGGACATGGATGCAGAGTCAGCAGAAGCCATGACTGAGACAAAGAAAAATGAGGATTTTGTGGGACCGGTGAACCTCCTTGTTCCTCACACTGGCTGCCAGGAGCTCAGCATCCCTGTAGGAGCTGACTTGGCATCTGGGAGTGTTGTAGCACTTAGCCTCAGTTTCTGAGGGATCCAATCTCTGAGTGAAGGAAAGCATTGCAAGGCTGGGTATTCCAGGCGAGGACTGGTTCTCTCTCCACATGCTGCCTGGTGAGGAGGTGTATTCTCAGTAGCAGTATTCTCACACCAGCAGAATGCCTTAAATTGGATCCTCTGAGTAAAAACCAGCTTCCAGTGCATTCACCTACAGACTTCATTCTACATAACTCCTGTTGAATACCCTGGCTCCTCACTACCTCCCATCTGGAAACTGACCTCTTTTTTGCTAAAGGTTGAGCACAACTACCTTTTAAAGAGCACCCAGGTAATTTTCCCCAGGTTCCATAATCTTCCCATGAGCAACACTTATGAGTTTGAGTCTCATTAAAAGTCAGCAGATGGAAGCCCATTTCTTTGAATATAATCAGGTATCTGCCTCCTACTGATTTCAGTAGAGATGGATGTTATAAATATGTTTAATACATTGGACTATGCCATGTCTGAATTAGTAGTTAGCGAGGTTTTAACCATCCCCTCAGACCCAGTTTTCCTTGCCATATGCACTCTATGTCTCTTAACTTGGCCACCAGTTCTTCTCTTACAGAGCCCAAAATGCACTGTGGAACTTCTGTTTACAGGGTTTGGTTAATATTTTCCTGGGGAAGCACTGACCTTAGGATTATCCCACTTCTCTCTATTCTTACCCCATGAAGCATATTCATACCCCATGAAGCTCTCTCAGCTGCTTGGGAGCAGTAAACTCAGGGTACAGGCCTGGGGAGAAGTGGATTGTTTAGAAACCTATATCCAAAAGGACTTCATTTAGCTGATGGTAATCAATAATGTAAGTAACTGTAGGGAAGAGATAGGTGAGAAGTGGCTTGTGTGGTGTAGGCTGATGAACTCAAAAGGAATTTGTCTTTTAATTACTTTACTGCTTTTGAAAATGTGTGCGTAAGTCTTTCCTTCAGACAAAGGGAACTTAAGCTTTCAGACAAAGAGATCTCTGACTCACTAGAGACATTATGACACTGCTTGCAAGTTCATTCTGCTGCTGGATCTGCTTCCTTAAACGTCTTGTTAAGAAACCTTTGCCAAATATTGTATTTGAGGCTGGCTTAACATGGTGGTAAATGAACTCTTTCATCTGCTTTCTTCCAGCAACAAGTGCTAGCTTAAAAGAAGGGTGCTGAAAGGGAAAAAAAAGTGCTATGTCAGTATGCTTATTTTTAATAGCATTACTGGTAGTGGCTGGCACTAAAATATATGAGAATCCTTTGTACTGTTTGCTACAGGAGGTCCAGAAAACAAGTATTCATGTCTGCATAAATTGTGACAACATCTGATGTTCTGAATAACAGGGATGATAGTAGTCTCCAGGTCTCCATCCCTCTCTCTGTACAAAAAAATCCCTAAACCAAATTGTGTTGTTTATTCAACAGGTGAACATACTGATGACTGGCAATTACTGTCATTAAAAGAAGACCTCAAACAGTGGCCACTTCCTTGGGAGGTCATTTAAAATCCACTGGCAACTGCATGCAAATTAAATTTACAGCTTGAGCTCTTTATCTTTTACTCTGCCTCCTTTTGCCCTTGAAATTTTCACTGGAGACTTATTCACTGTCTTATCTAAGACATTTAATTCCCTGGCGGGGTAAAGCACAGACAACAACTCTGGAAAAAGGGTACAGTGATATTGTCCACCTTAATGCATTTATTTCCAGCTCCTCTTGCATTGTTGTTCTGTTTTCTGACATCTTTTCCTACTACTAGAAGAAGACAAAGCTAGGTTACAAGATTGCAGCTGAAGCCCCAAGCTCAGATCTTTCAGTGTGTAACTTTCATGTAATTTCAGTCAAGAATCTGTCTTGTGTATAGTTTCATGCAGTGTTCAGCCTGCAAACTGAATGATTGAATTGCCCTGCAGGGTATGCAAACCAAATAAAATTAAGTCCACATGAGCTACTGTCATCTCTTTTGGCTTGACAAGAAAAGGTGATGTTAGTTTTGCGTCTGCCTTAGTGTTATTAAATCTTTCAGTACTTCGGGTGTGTCATACTTTGGAATTTCATTAAAACCTTATCATTAACTATAGGGTCATATTGCTGGTCTTGATCATGGTAGAGAATAGCCTGAAAGTGTATTCCCTAAGCATGGTAATGGCTGAGAAAAGAGAAGGCAGATGGAAATTGTCCCCACTTTGTTCTTTTGGAAACCAAAAGTACTGCTTGCTTTTCATTTGTTTTTCTCTTTGTTTTTAAGATCCTGTGACTAACTTTCAAATTCATGCAATTGTGAATTTACACATCAGTTTTGCAAATATGGGAAGGAGCAGTTCTAAATTCTCTGTATACTTAAATTTGAGTGGACTCATGCTGGGAAGCTCCTCAATTAGTGATGGAAAGTGCCACACTGACTCAAAGGTTCATTCTGGGAGCAGATTTGTGCTATGGAGAATGTAGACATTATCTGGCATTTGAAGCAGTGTGTGTAAACCCGGATAGCCATGTCTGCAAGATTGCATCACTGCAGCTATTCCCTTTCTGCTGGGCAGCACTGGGAATGCCTTGGATTTGGTAATTCATGGAAGAAAAGCCTGTCTTTGCTCTCTGTGCCATGCTGTTTACAAACCCAGAATCAACCCTTGTAAAATGAATCTTTTCTCCTGTTGAGCAAACACACCAGGTCCTTCTTGCTGCCTCCCTTTCCAAGTAACGTCCCAGGCCACACTGCTCTGGCAGAGCCTGCCTAAGCCTTTTGTTTCAACAAAATGCACACCTGCCAAAGACAACATGAAGCTTTACCAGCCAGTGTTTCTTCAAACAGTGCTCCTGCCCTCCCACATCCCAGCCAAAGAATGTTTGTGTGTTGCTGCCAATTTCTGCCAACGGATACAAGCAGTGGGGAATGCAGGAACTGCCACTAAGTCTCCAGAAGAACAAGGCTTGATGTATTTTGGCCCAAAAGAAATCCATAATCCTTAAGAAACAAAGATTGCATTTCATGGAAATCAGTTTAATGGGAATGGAATGGCAGGGAGATGTAATTCATATTCAATGGGATGTATAAAGTAAGCCAGAACAGTTTCTTAGCAGAAGGCAGGTCTATGATTTTAGTCCCATTAGGATACCTCTGGAATGTCGCCCATTTCTGCAGTGGAGTTGCAGTGGATTTTCATGAGACTGACACCAGCATCTGGCTCACGAGAGCAGCTCATCTGACCTGATCCACTGGTAGCTGAGGTTGCTGTGTACCTCATTGGGAGCATGTCTAGATTTTCAGATAGCATATTTCCAACCACAGTGTCTTTTCCAAACTCTCTGTTTTTGAGGGCAATCAGCATCTGCTTTAAGGGTATTTAATGACTCTTCTAATGGGAACAGTCCACTGGCAAGGCAACAATATCTTACTAGAAATGACAGATCTGTTGAAGAGTATGAAAGATTTTCTTGTTCTGTAACTTGGAAATTTCTTCAGTGCTCAGGATTCTCTGGACAGAAATAACATTCAATGTAATTGTTACTTTCTCTTTGTTCCCTCAGAGTATGGGTTGTGGAGTGTCTCTTGAGCTTGAGCTTTTTTCTATTTAAGAGTATTCTTTCTGTTACAGCTTCTATATTCAGCAAATGGGCATAAGGAGGAGAACACCCAAGATTTAAAACACTTGGTGAGGGAATGATAGCCATGTGGTTGTTTTATTGTGTCTTTCTCATTTTTCAAACTACTACATAATCCTTAGTGGAAACCCTAAATGAATTTGTTTGATTAATTAATGGGTTGGCTCCTTAGCAGGTATGATTTGTTGTTAATAGAGCTATAGTAAAGCTATGTTGATTTGTACTGTGGATCCAGCTCTTTGAAGTAAAGAACTGTAAAGTATTGAGTATTCTCTGTGGGTGTGCAGAATTAAATACTTTCCATAGGGTGGGTGTGTATACATATGTTAGAATTTATGTTTTTGGGCCCTAACTTTCTTTGTGGTATGTCATAAAGAGAAGGTCTGGGAAATTCCCTTCTTACCCCACCTCTAAATGCTTAGCAGTTCTTTCTTAGGTTTATATTATATTGTGTTGGGAAAAAATTGACCAGGTTTGTCTTCTTTTTTTTTTCTTTTTCTTTTTTTACCCTCTTATATGGTTCAAAAATATCACTTTAGGTTTCTCATTGTCAAGGTTTTATTTCAACCACCAGAGACAACAGGCAGATTTAGTAACAAAGATGTTCAGCCCCCTTGGCCACAATGTTCCTGGGCTTCAGAGTAACTTAAAGCAGTCTGGGTCTACAGTTTGAAAACTTGAATTCAAGGATCTAATACAAAACAGGTAATAAGCAGAGAGCACAGAACTGTGCTACTTTACTCTTCACAGCATGAAGAGCTGTGGCTGAGCTTTGCATCCTTTATATAGCCCAGTGGAAGATCTGATAAACTGAATGGCGGGGAGAGGGTTGTAGTACAGAAGTTCCTGTATGTTGCATGAGTGTCTACACTTAGGAAGAGTCAACAGCACTCTAACTTTGGAGACTTCCTTGGTCTCCAAATTGATGGAGTTCTTAACAATTTTTTTTGTAGCTAAATTGAAAGTAACTTGAACTAGGCTTTGACAGTTATGGGTTTCAATGACCATGGGAAGGGGACAGGAGATGAAGTAGATGCTCAGCTGTTTGTTCTTAGAAAAGACACTCTGGTGTTGGTATAATCAGCAGAACACTTGGCCTTCCCTTCCTCCCTGTTCCTTTGCACAGCTTTTATATAGAGCACAAGGACCAATAAATAACAAGGGAGCCTATAAATAAATACAGCTGTGAGCCGACAAAGGCTTCTGACAAATGATGTTTATTGAATTTCTCACGTGTGGTCCAGTTTGAATCCAACCGTGGGGCTTGCTATGTTTTTGAAAGTATATTTTGTGCCCAAGCCTGGGATTGCCCTCTCTTGGACTAGGGAGATCTCTGGCTAGCTGAGGAAATGGGTGAAAACAAGAGTTTTTTTCAGTGAAGCTAGGCTTAAGGTATTAACTGTAGACAAATCAACCCAGGAGCTGCTGATTGTTTACCGGAGAGGGTTTATGAGAGAAAAGAGTATCACTGCAAGTGCTGGCTCAGATAATACACACCTCCCCTCAATAATTCTACCTGATGTCATTGTCCTAGAAATGCAGTAATCCATACCTAGATTTAAGTCCATTCTAAGGTAGCCTTCAAAAGTGATGGTCAGGTATGTATGTAGGTATGGGCTATTATGGGAGATGTTGTATGGACAAGAGCACAGAAAGCCCCAGTCCTAGAGAGCTTGAAGTCTCCCACTTGAGCAGAAGTTCCAGGTCTGCTGGGTGCATGGAGTTCATTGGATCTCACCCATAGTCACCATGGGAGCTCTAGTCAGGTAAATTGACAAAGCATTAATTACTTCAAAGGAGAGCTAATGAGGCAATAAACCACAAGGGTGAAACTCAAATGGTTTATGGTACCATTAGTAGACTGAAATGGAATTATAATTAGAGCAGGGCAAACGATTCATAGTCCACAATTTATCCAATGGATTTAGTGCTTGTTTCTGTTCATGAATTATGCACAAGTAGGCATATTTTAGGAATGTATTCATTGTTTTCAATTGCTCAGCAACCACTTTATATGGAGAGATTTCTGCCAATATTAGTAGCCTTGTACAGTTTGCATCTGGTTTCTCTTTGCTTGGGGGCTTTGTATGTTTGTGCTCTGTAGTGGGTCACTGAAATACTATGGTATTTCTACTTCCTGGAATGTTATTGAAAAACATGTTAATTGTACTGGCATATGTAGCAGTTACCTAAATTTGCAGGAAAACCCTTTTTTGATCTTCAGGGATGGGTTTTTTTTGCTTGAGGAACAGTCCTTCTGTAAATAGCTCAGCAATAGGGCAAGACTTGCTCAAACACCCTAAAATGAATAAAATTTGTGGGTCCAAATGAAAGTGTGGTTCAGAAATAATGAAACAGGCTCAGGAAAGCTTTGTTCCACTGCTTAGATCTTGACTTAAATGCAGAATAATTCAAACATTTGTTGAGTGACAGTCTTATCTTGGGCTTTGAGGTGGTGTGGGGTTGAGCTCATAAAATTCCTCTTGGAGCTCTTCCAGTTTGCATAAAGTACTTGTATAATATAAAGGATGATCCTCTGTTGTGGGATGTCTTTCCTGTCTGCTATCTTTCACTTGGAATTATTTATACAGGGGAACAATGCTGCTGAGAGGGGTCTAATGTTTGGAAATGACTGTGTACACTCTCCTCATCCCTGCATGGTATGTTTGTGTCTCCATCTTGCTGTGCGTGTACTAGTGTGTCACAGCTCTATTGGTGACATCCTATCCCTCACAGACCAAAAACATGGGGGTACTTGGGAATGTCCAGTCCACTATCCAGTGAGATGTTCTGGTGTGTTGGACTCTCAGTCAAAATGTCTTGGGGGCCAGTCTGTCCTTCTGTTACACAGCCCTGTTCTGTTCTATGAAGAACCTATTCAGAAGAGACAGAATTAAGCCACAAACCTTTCTCTTCTCACATTGCTCTGTCCTCTAGCTTGGCAATCAAGCATTGTCTTCTTCTCTCAGGTGATTGACAAGCTTAGTTTCTTGGAGTGGGGATGCTCTGTGCTGCCCAGTGGTGGCCTGGCTCCATGTTCGTCTTCCTGAATAAATCTTGCATTCTCCTTTATGTATTACATGTTTAGTTCCATGATTTAAGAGCTTCAACATATAGCTCTTGTTTGTTCTTATATTTGTTGATAACTAACCATGAATTATCCATGAAAGGGCCAATTAAGCATTAACCATATATTATATACCAACCAAAGAATCAGAACTTTCAGACATCTATATACTTAGTAACTTCTTGGAATATACCTGGGCTAGGGATGTCTGCTTATATTAGGGAAGTTCTTGCAAATCCTGGCCTGCAGGGTAGTTGCAGCATAGCTCAAAAATCAAAACAAGTCATAAATGGAACAAATGCCTTGTAGGGGAAAAGGTCAGGATCCCAAATGATTCAAGTGGTGAAATATGGATCAGGAATTTGGTAAAAACTTATCCTCTCAGAGAGGACAATATTACTGGAACTGATTTTTAGTTTTCATGTAACACTCTGAATGAAGTTCACATAGAATGAAATGGAAATAGAAAAACTCTCCATTTACTGTGAGATTGTTTTGTGAATTCTAATATGGTAACTTTATTAGAACAGAGACACAGAGACTTTGTAGCACCTTGTGTTGTTTATACTCTGGGTACCTGTTGACACTATTCTACCATGGTAGGTTAAGATTTCTGTTCGTGCGGTGATGATGAAAATCATCAGTGCAAAGGAGAAGTGAACAGAAACTCAAGGAAAGAGTCCTGGAGGTGCCAATGTAGAGATTGAGGCAAATACCACAGAACCAGGATTAGGTGATGCTGATGTCAGAAGTGTTCAGTAACATCAGCAGTCATTCTCTACTGTTCTTAATTGAACTGTGTGTCAGACTAATTGAGGTGCTCTTGTCTGGCTGCAATGAGCCTGGCTTGTTCTCTCTGCCTTCTGCTGTCTCTCTCAAGAACTCAGCAGCACCTCTTCAGTCTGCCCCCTCCTGATAGATTTCCTCAGGTAGTTGATACATGCTGGGCATCAGAATGATGTTATAAAATCCAGTCTGTAAGTCCAGTATTGCTCCTGAGGCTCAAAAGGTTCTATTGTCCAACTCCCCACCAACAGCATTGTGTGGTCTGTCCCCACTTTGAACTTTCTGTATCTTACTTTGAACATGACCCAACAAAGCCCAACTCCAACTCTGAGTTACTGTACAGTAAAATAACAAAGTTGTCATTTAGATGTTTGAATTAAAAAGATTGTGGAGCCTGTTTCTACCAAATTACTTTCCTATCAAATATTCATAAGCTTAGCTGGTTGGGGGTTTCTTTCAGAAGAAAAATCCAAGAGACATAAATCTATATTAAAGACTAAGTGCCTACCAAATGGAACTTTATGCACATTTGCTGTGGTTTCTCGCTTTCTTTTTACTCAAGTGTTACAGAGGAAAGCCAGCAAAACCCACAAAATTGTTATTTTCTCTCTCCCATCTTTTAGCCCCTAAACTGTAGTTTGAATGCTACTGTTTTCCATAGCATGCATTTCTGAGCGTCTGCCTGAAGCACAGATGACATGATACATGATGAAAGCCAAAGGGTTAATCTTCCAGGGGCTCAAGACTAATGGCCCAATAATGCTCACCCAAGAGAGAACCGTTGTGGCTGTTTCACATCTCAGTCCTAGTCACTTTATAATAATTTGGAGGTTTCCCCTGGGACTTAGGTGGCAGTAGGAGCAGCTTTTAATAAGAGACAGCAGTACTTGAGGTTGATGTCTTGTACCTTGGATCAAAACCTTTCTCCTACCTCTCTCTTATCTGCTACTGAAACCTCTTGTTGCAGGCCTGTATGTGGCAGAAATTCAGAAGATACTTCAATCCCTCTCAATGTGGCCTTAAATTTTCATTAAAGCTGCTCTTTGCAGGTCTCCTTCTCTGCCATGATTGTTATATAGGTACGAGAGAGTGCAGGTTTCTTTTGGGAGCATCCATATATGTGGTACAGAGAGTTTCTATATCTATGTATATTTACATAGATATTTATCTATATAGATGCATATATGCATTTACATGCATTCAGACAAGTAATGGAAAGTATAAGCCCATGTTTCTATCCACGAGTTTTGATCAGCACATAGGTGTGTGCACAGGGGAGTCTGTGCGGGTCTGCATGTGTCATGGAGGTAAACACTGCATGTATTGGATTCCTCGCTCTGATTTTTGTTGCTGTGGGAATTCTGACTTGCATCAAATCCTCTTGTGCAAATGGTTTGGATTTGGGGACTCCTCCCCTTGCTAATGTGCTCTACCAATCTCTCTCTTATTGAAAGAAAGAAGAAGAAAGATGGAAGGCAGGAGAGAGAGCAGTGTAAAGGTCAGCCAGCATTGCAGCCCGACGCAGAGATTTATAACCCTCCAAATTCTCCCTCTCTCTGGCAGCATGTCTTTACAGACTCACATTATCTCTATTAATACCAGCCACAAGGTCATTACTCAGGCACTGAGCCTTCCTCCAGCATAAATATTTATACAAGGCTGACCTGCGGCTGCTGCGTTTGCCTTTTATTTGATTTCTGCCGCCTTTTGTGTCTGTCAGTAATGTCTTTAGCTCTCTGGCTGGGACAGGGGGAGCTCAGAGGAGCCAGGGAGGGGTTAAGAAGGGAGTGAAAGAGAAGGGGGGATAGGGAGAGCAAGAGGAGAGGGATGGATGGGAGGCTGACATTTCATATGATCCCTATGGATGGTAACTTAATAAACCCTTATTTTGCACCAGCTGAAAATTTTTAAGAAGTTGGTATTTTGCAAGGAGATTACAAATTTAGTGAAAATTTTTTTTATCTACTTAAGAAGATAGGAGTGCAAGAATCTTTTGTGTATGAAGTGTTTCTTTTGCTGGAGATGAATGGGATTTGGGAGATCTATTCCAGAGAATAAGCTAAGGATAGTTTGCATGTAGGCATGCATGAGTGAATACATAAAATGTTATCTCACAAATTCCTATCAGCTGTGAGTTCATGGATGTGCATCTCTGCTCATCCCAACACTCTAACACTGCTCTGAACTATGTTTTTAGTTTCTCTCAGAATCAGGTGCAGATACCTGTCTGGTAGAAAGGGAGATGAGGTTGTTGTTCTTCTTTGGGAAATGTGTTCCAAGGGGCAAGGACAGCCTTGATGTCTGTGCTGCAGTCCTGTCCTCTAGCAGAGCTTTATCTGCCAGTGGTCAGAGATGTATGAGGAGCTTGGGAACAGGAATGGAAAATTGAGACAAGTGTGGTGCATGCAAATGATTGGTTGGAGTTTTCTAGTGCGATAAAAACACAGAAGCTGAATTGAAGAATCATGAGTTTAACCATGTGCTAAAATTTATAATGGCACAACCTGTCTTAATTCCACAAGGACTGGATATTTAGTGGCACTTATAATTGCTGATACATCCCTGTCCCTCCAGAGCTGAGGGCACTCAGTACAGTAGTAGTGAAGATCCCCATACTAAAAGAGGGAGCTTTACTGTAGGAATGGATTAGCACCACCTTAGCATTTGCACTTCTGAATAATTTTAAGCCTGGTAATTTTACTTCGTTATTTTTGCTTTTCTCTGTTTCCCTTAGGTCTTCGATCCTGCTCAAGGCAGGCTATAGGTTGGAGCTAGTGCAGCAAATGGGGCAGTCCATTGTAATGGGCTTTTTCTTACTGTTGAAGAAACACTGTTTAGCTTTTGCACAGGATTTCCCCCTAACATCCTGTAAAATATCAGTAAAAAATAAAGTAAAATTAGACTAACTTGAATATGGCTTTCAGATATGTTTTCTCTACTTCCTGGACAATTCCTTAATTTTCTCTTCCTCCTTTCGAGAATATGAGAAATTTAACTTTTGCCTGCCTTCTGGATGCAAATGCTACCTGTGCTATGATGTCAGTGCTGACTGAGGAGTTTCACTGCAGTGGGAGAGTGAGGATCCTCCTTAAACTAACATATTGTCATTACTCTAAGCATTACTCTTTTGTCATTACTCTGAGCAAGGATTTTGGAACTTGAGTCCCAGACAAACATCCCTCTGTGTGGTCTTGGTCTTCCAGCCTGACTGGGTTGACTTGAACTAATCACCTCAATGTATTTCTGACAAATTCTTAGGTTTTATTGTGTGCATCTGCCTACAGCCCTTTCCTGAATACAAAGGTCTTTGAGCCTTTCAACTGTATTGTCAGTGCTGTGGTAAATGGCTTATTTCAAGAATCTCTTCCTTTCCTTATGCCACCTGAGGATATTTTTCCTCCATAATAGTGGTTCTGTAATACTGCATTTGCACAGGACCAAAGCTGCCTTTTTTGTCTTGAGTAGGTTACAATTTTAAAATTAAAGCCCAAGAAACAACAAGAAAAAATACACTCCTCACCCACCAAAAAAATCTAGTCTCATTTTTGTAGCTTGTTTTCCCTGTAGGAGAGGATGTTCATGAGCATCTCTGCTGATCCACCAGTTTTCAGTTGAGTCTCCACAAACCACTGTGCCTGGTTGTTGGAAGCAACCTGGATCCTGTCAGATACTCACACACAGCTGAAGTTGAGCCTCACTGGCTGCCCGAATCCTAACCCACAGAAAACACGGCAAGCAACAGTGATCAGTGGTTTTGCTTTTTCTCATGCACTAGATAAGCAAGGATATAAGGTTTAGGATGGGTGTGAGAGGGAAAGGCAGTTGGATTCTGTGCGTGGCTAAGAGAATAGGGGGATTTCAAGATGCTTGGAATGTGTCTGATTTGCTGCTGTCACTGATGTTCAGTTTCTGTAGGCGAGCTGATACTGGTGAAGAAAAAGGCTGAAGGACTGGTACTGGCACCTTCCACCCAGGTTCTGGCCTGCACCAGCACAAGCTGCAGGTAGCCAAGTTCTTCAATGCCTCATGTTCATGTCTCTCCTTCCTGACCTGCAGATGAAGCCATGGGAAAGGGAATCTTGTAGTGGAATAGAAGGTGGGGAGTTCTGCAGCTGTTCTACAGAAATTAGAGAATTTTATGAGGACAATGTACAAGATACACCACTCAATCTGCCCCTTCTTACTGATATTGATATTGAATAGTCTTTCTCTTGAGCTGTCTTCACACTTTCCTTTTTCGGTTACTGTTGTCAAAACAAAAATCTACATCCTGAGTATAAAGGCAGAAGTTTCTTTTGAGAAGCTTCAGCTGGAGCTGTGGGAACTCTGCAGTTGAGACAGTGTGTGGTGTGTATGTGTGTGTGAATATGCACACACTCCCCTCCCAGGAGTTATTTGAGCCTCTTGAGCCAGCGGTGCCAGGGAAAGATCCCTCATTTCTCGTTATCTAGGCCCTCCTGTTTGTAAAGATCTGTATTGATTTAGATGGAAGGATTGATACAGGCTACAGCTAAGAGAAAGGAAGAGAAAGGAAGAGAAAGAAAGAAAGAAAGAAAGAAAGAAAGAAAGAAAGAAAGAAAGAAAGAAAGAAAGAAAGAAAGAAAGAAAGAAAGAAAGAGAGAGAAAGAAAGAATAGGGTGGGGCCATTCCTTTTTGGAATTTGCATAGAATTCCCATACCAGCCTGTGGAACAATAGTGGGCACTCCTGCTGTGGGACACAAATTTCAGCAAAAATACTTGAATTATAATTAGCAATGAAACAATGCAATAACTGACATTTAATTTGTCCTTTTGGGGCTCCAGGATTGAAAATAATAGAGGTAAATGAGGATGGTTCTTCCCTGTCAGAAATACAGCACCAGCTTTGCTTGGTTGAGATTTCAAACAGATGATTGCATGCAGTGTTTAACATGTGGCATTGTGATTAGGAACACAGAATTGTGACAGGAAGGATCTGTGCAAACTTCCAGATAAATAACAGGGAATACATCCCATTCTGTGTGCAGCTAGGCAAGCTTCCTACCTTGGCTATTTTAGAGGGAATTTACAGGGAATGAGTTACTCATTTTAATACAGATCTTAGAGGGGATGAAAAAGTCAAATTTCCTGATGACTTCTGATCTTAGAACTTTATAAAGCAGTGACGTGAAAGGCGATTGCAATTTTTCCAATGTAACAATCCTTGTTGAAATATTGCTGATCTTCTGGTTGAAGGAAAGAAGTCTTAAAATTGTTAAAACTTTGCCTGTGACCTTGTCTTCAGCTGATCAGCAAACCCATGTTTTAGTACTTCCTTGGCCTCTCCTTTAGCACCAAGTGACTTTTTTATTAAGATGCGTTGAATAAAACTCCTGCCAATTATTCTTAGGAGGACAAGCAGTTTACTGTCCTCTCTTGTTACCCTCAGTGAGTCAAATCAGACCTTCCTCAGCTGTCTCTTTGGTTCACATACCCTGAAATGGCTGTGGGTGTGCTCAGGTAACGTGTCACAGCATCACAGAAGGGAGGGCAGATACTGAATTGGGGTGCTGTGCCCTGATCTCTGTGTAGTGATGCACAAGCACACGAACACATACACACAGTTTGAGTTTTACTTTGAGACCACTCTCTGTGCTCACTTGTGCCCATCCAGTATGGCTGTCCTTTGAATTTGGCATAGTGACTCCATAATTCCTTGTTTTCTTTTCTTTATTAACCTTTTTTTCCCCCCATTTTATATGTACATGGCTGCCTTATCTCTAAAACTTGGAACTGCTTTTTCTGGACCAACCTGGTAATTCATGGTAATTCAGGAGCCCTTTTCCTGGTTATCTTGTCTGCTTTTATTCCAGTAATGTAAGCAAGTTACAGAAATCCTTCTCTGTCTGATAGGTTGTTAACAAATACTTTTGCTGAAATCAAAACCCCTTGTCCCGTGTAACAGTTTTAAATGGGGAAAACATGTTTGTATTTCTTATCCATGTGCCATTTTTAAATTGCACTATAGATCTGGAAGTCTGGGGGCCAATGAGATTAGTGGAGGATTTAGGGAGCCTGAAACAGTGGCTGCATCTTGCAAGATCAAGTTTTTATTGAACAAAGAGTAAGGGTTATGTACCAGTCATAGCATTTTTCCTTAGCACAGGAATAATCTGTGATTTGAGCCTGTGGTGTCTGAGGACCTGTTTTCCAGAGCAGCAGTTCCCATTTAAGAGGCAGTGAATAATGTGGTGGTGTCTTGCACTGGTAGGTGTAATTTCCCAAAACAGGTTAGCATGAAGAGAATGTGGAAGAGTCTTAGGTGGCTTCAGGTCAGGTTCACTCACACAGTACTCAGGCAGGGACTGAGGCTGTCAAGTGATTCTCACCATCTGTACCCCGAGTAGATGTGGACCTTAACTCTCTGTGGGAGTCACACTGAATGTGCCACCAACACATTGCACTTTGACTTGGAGAGCTTTGTGCAGCTCTGTGCAGCCTGCATGTAGTAGAAAGCTTCACTGACTGCTTCTCTGAGAGGTTCCTGTTTGGCTGAGATTTCTGGGTTTCAGATGGTGAGTTTCATTGTTACTTCTTTTCTTTATTTTGACAATAAACAGCATCTAAGCCTGTTAGTAATGGAACTGCATAAATCTGCTGCTTCTTTTTATTATGATTAGTAAAGAACATCAGAAACTGATCAGAAGAGTGAAGGTAGGGATGAATGGCTATTCAATAGCTAGTTGCTAGCTAGGTAAGGTAAACACATTTCAAGCACTTTGCAAGTATTTTAACTGCATTTGGGTAATTTTTATTATAAAGAGAACTTTAGTGGTGGGCAGACACTAAAAACTTAGTGTTCAAAACAGCAGCATGAGTCCCAAGTCTCTGTGCAATGGAGCAATTTCAGTGCTTGTATGATGAGAACTAAGAGTGATTTGTAAGCCAGGAAACATGAGTTCTTAACTTGCCTGTGGTCATACAGCACATTGATTTCCTTTCTTGGTGTCTCAGTGGTTTCATATGGAATGTGGTGCTGAGGACACTTACCTTGCTCTAAGAAGCCCTTCCTGGTCTGTATGTGTTTAGCAGTGTTACACCTGCACAGCATGGTCTGTTCTTAACTGCATTGTCTCTGTGTAATAACACAGAAAAAACAGAATGTAAAAGGTTTGAAATGTGAACACATTGAAAATCCTGAAATCTTGCTATGTGGTGGTTAACTGAAACACAGACATTTTGGCACTTGATGGTTTAACAAGACACTGAAGCCATCCACTTCTTACTGTTTTGGTTTTTGAAAGTGTGACAATTGCAGTCCATTTCAGGTAAAATCTTAAAATAAATGCCTCAGAGGCACCAAATAAAGCAATTTTCTTGCTCTAAACTCCACTCTTGACTCCCATATAATGTGAACCACATGCAGTTGCTGATGTGTATGTGAGCACATTATGTGTTCCTGTATGAGTATGGAGGTGGTGCATTTTAAAACTACCTATGAAAGATGCTGAGCTTATGTGAACAGGACAGGCCTTTATGGCTTTGAACTCATGTTCTGAAGTGAGCCATGCAGGTAAGATTGAAGGTTTGAGCAACAGTTTGCTGCTATTTAGCTTGGCCATGTGGTGGACGATACAGTGTCCTTCTAGGAAAACAATTCCTTAAACTGAAGGAAGATTCAAATGAAGACATTTTGCATTAAGATAAAACCATGAAACAGAATACAGAACCTGTAATTGCTGCAGAGTATTTGTTCGTTTGGTGAAAATACTGTTTTCTGCAAGCATTTTAAGGTGCTACTTTAGCAAACCAAAAGCAATTATTGGTGTGCCTGATTATGTGTGTGAGCCAAGGATGACATTAAAGAAAAACTGCACAGACTTGGACATCAGGATTTCCTTATTGCTTGTACTCCCTTCTACAATTTAGAGTACTAGACCAAACTTTCCTAGAATGAAAGTTCAAGTAGTTTTGCATGAACTGGAGGGTGAATTTCAGTCCTTGCAGCCACTGCTGGAAGTTCCCTCTCGTTTGCTGATGTGAACCAAACCGACATGCTGGCATTTCTGTAGTTCATGGACTTCATCTGTAGATATGGGGAGAAGTGTATTTGCAGGATTAAAGTGGGGTTAAGGAGTTGAGTAGCTAATTCAGCTAAATAGCTGAGAGACTAGAGGAGAATCAATTGCTAGGGAAGGTGCTGATACTGTGATCACTATTTTAGTTAAGTAACTGTGGAAAGGCCACGTGGGAGCTGAAGTGCACATGGTCTGCATCTTCTGGGGAAGGAATGTATGGAAGTTCTGGTATCAAGTCTTGGGATTGAGTGTCTGGACGCAGCTGGCTGTGCTGTTCCTTTCCCTGTGTTGTGAGCAGCTCCTCTTTTCAGTCAAAGATCAGGTCTAAAATGGTGCAAGTACTTGATGTCCCTTATGCTATGAAATACCATCTTTGCTCAATTACTGGAAAGTCACCCTCCCACAGGGAGCCATGGAACTGTAATGGAGTTGAACACAAACATTTGTTTTGTTTAAAAACCCTGGTGTAACATTGCTGTGCAACTTTGGATATGTCAGTTCCTGTAAGTGCTCTGAGCCTGAGACCAACAGTGCAGAAAGCGTTGGAAGAACCCGTTGTGGAAGCGAGGTTTACCAACCTCTCCAATGTCTCATGCTGGCTTCAGTGATCTCGGTGGCTCCCTGCTTCTGCGAGGGCTTCCAGCTTCCCGCTTGTGACATCTCTCCTGATGTGCTCAGACAGAGGGAATATGCAAAAGGACGGCTGCGGCTCTGCGCTCAGGAGATGTCATCTCCGATGGATGTCAGGCAGGGGAGAAGCAATTAAGGCTCCAGCCGACTCTCTGCTCAAGCTCCAGGCACACTGGGGGAGGAGAAGAGAAGAAAAGAAGGTATAAGGAAAAGTAAGATAGTGGGAAAAGGAGGGAGAGATGGAGACAGAGGGGGAAGAAAGGGAAACTGCAATATGGAAGAATGGGAAATAAGAGCAGCATGGGATAAAACATGAGGAAAAAATATGAAAATATCTTAGAAGAGGGAATAATAAAGAGAGGGAGAACAGGAAGGAAATAAAGGAATGAACATGTCATTTTGCCAGGTGAAAGAAAGAGGAGGTGGTAGAATGAGACAGGTGGCAAGGAAAACCATGAAAGCAGGGAGATGAAGGCAACTTGTGTGCTTTTAGCTGTTTGCTGCTGGTGGGAAAAGAAGCCCATTGTCCCAATCCACCAACTGTGGTGCTGGAGAATCCCTTTATTCCTGATTTACAATGAATTAGCAATGTAAATCAGCTGCTGTTTTACAGTTGTGTGTCACGGGGAGAACCTTTGAATTACTTTCGAAAACAACTCATCAGATGCATCCATGACCCCAGTTTGACAGTGCTCAGAATTAATGCTTCAAATTAAGACTTGGAACAGCAAACTAAGCAGCTTGTATCTCACCTGCTGTGCCACGCAAAAGTTCTGTTACTAGAACAGATACAGGGATCAGCCCCTTGGGAAATGAAACTACTGAAAGATTTTGATATTACAGCTCATTAGGAGTTAAATGTTCTATATGAACCCCAAATATTTTCATCATAAAATTACCAGATCCTTTCTATCTTTCCAACTTTGTTGTTTGAATACAAAGAGGTTTCCACCACTTCCAATTGTTCACTCTCTGACTTTGGGATTCTCTTGCTTGTTCCCTGCTGCTTGGCATCATCATGACTTTCTATTTTCTAGTAACTCTCATTATCTGGGATCTTCTATTTTTTATCTGTTTTGAAATACTGTGCTGGAGCTGAGTGTTCATTCTTTGTCTTCACCTATTTTTAAATACATTATTACTCTCTGGAGGAATCCAGGGTCCTTCTCCCATAATCCTATTTTGGTAGCTGATCTAGGAATGGGTAAAAGTTCCTGGGTGATGACCATCATGAGCAATAGAATCATGGAATTGTTTAGATTGGAAAAGACATTAAAGATCATCAGCATCACTGGTTCACTCTTTCTTTGCCCATTCTGAATTCCTGACTGGCTAAAAGAAACCAAATTCTCAAAAACTTTCCAGAGTCTCTTGGTGCACCAGTTATTAAACCTTGAAATACAATTTGGAACATAAACTATGATGGGATTATTAAATCTACAAGGTTTAGCTGCAAAGGGCAAGGCTGCTGCCAAAGCTCCGTGCTTTAGCTTATTAATAGTTACTAAATTGGGGTGAGAGCTGGCAGAGGGCAAGCGGAGAGCGAGCTGGAGAGAAGCACAACCCTTATGCATTCAGTATCCTTTGCTGTGTTTTATTTTCCCCATCTGGATTTCCCCCTGCCGAGCAGCAAGCGGGCGCTCAGACGCGCGCGGTGCCAGACAGCTGAGTAGGCGCGGGGAGTCAGCCCGGTGACGTTTGGCATCGCTGGGCCTCTTTGTGCCAGTGGTTTAGTGCCAAGAGTAATTGTGATTTACACCCGCTGCCCCTTTGGTGGCAAAATGGTTTTGATTAAGTGCATACCACGTTTATTAAGTCTTGCACAACCCAGCACAGGGTCTTGGCTGGGACGCCGTAAAAGGCAGTGAGATTTACACATCTCACTGCAGGATTCATTTAATCTCTTGGGGATTTACTGACCTTCAATTAGAACTGTTAAGTACTGTTTACTTGGTACCTAAATCATGTAAGGCCCAGCTAGAGTTTCTTTTTTTGTTTTCATTAGTAATGTTGTGATTAAATGTGGGAAGAGAAGGGAAAGGACCTAAATACTATTTGACCAGTGAACACACGCCCCAAAGAGAAAGACTTTGAAGGTTTTAAATCAAAATACTGAGCTAAACTAACCCATTTTTCTTTAATGATCTCTGATCTGAGGCCATTGGTTCAACTGAAAGACAAGGAGTAACTTTATGGGAGTCGTGTACATACCGAAGGACACCTTCCTCCCTTTCTTTGCATTCAACTAATCCAATGTCTGTGGATTTAATGCAAGAATAATCTTTAACTTCAGAGAACTTACAAATAGGTGTTGAAAGAACTCAGCTTGGCTGTGAAAAATGTATCTGCTTCATTGCCTAAAGTCACTGAAGTTATCTGCGGTTAAGGTACTCCTTTTAGTGAACCAAGTAAGAGCAGCTGTATTGGGAACCAGGGTTGTTCTGACTCCAAGTCCCTTCAATATCATCCCAACCACTTCAGAAAGTCTCTGTGGTTCTAGAGAAAAGATCTTCTGTTCTTTGTCACTAAATACATAGAATTTAGAGATGGCATAGCAGATTAAAAGTGAAAATGAGGCCTGAGCCTACATTTCAGAGCAAAAATGTCGGTATTTTAGGTCTAGGTTACCACTGAGCAATGTGTCATTCCAGCTGGAATAGTCAGGAAGGAAAGGAAAAGATTTTGTGTTTGTGAATGGAGTTCTGGTTAATGATGAGATTTTTCTAATAAAAAGGTCTCCTCTTTGTAAATAGCTTCTGGTCTTCTAGATCATGGTATTTTTAACAATTGGCTGGAAAATATTGGCAGATTATGAGCACCTAGGTGTGAATTCTCAGTGTTCAGAAGTGAACTAATTTGGTTTAAGCTTTCTTGGGCAGGTTGATTGTGTGGCATCTTCTTGCAACCTGATTACATGAACACATACAGCAGCACCGACGACCTGTTTGCTAGGATAAAAGTGGAGTTTGACAACCTGAAAATTCCTTTTCCACAAGTATTCTCTAAATGTTTCTTTAGAACTTGGCTGCTTCTGAGATTTTTCCTGCCAAGAAACTGATCGGCTGGAGTGCTCATGGAAAGTGAACCCCAAAGGAACCATGAGCACAGGCAAAATGAGTTCATGGGTTGGAGAGCCAGAGAGAATGTCGAGCATTCACTGAGCTCTCATTAGTAGCTTGGGCTTCTTACTTCCTCCTGACTACTCAAATTAATCACCCCGCTCTCCATCCTTGTGCTTTCTCTGGCATTATGTCAAGAGCAAGGGAATGAGGTGTGGAGGCGTTCAAGGAAACAGTCAAATGGTACGTGTCCTTTTAGTTCAAGGTGTAGAAAATTCCCTTGAGACCTAAATGAGAAATTGAACTCAAATCTCCTGTCACAACCAGAGCTATACAGCATCTGATTTGGAATGCTTGGAGATAGTTTACAGTTCCTGGTCATTGAGCTGCGTCAAATCAAAGTTCACTCGTTTTTAAAGTGCATCAGTTTACCTATGTGTGAATTTTGGATTCTGATTTACACAATCTCACCTGGGTAATGACTGTTTAGGGCATGTGCACACCCAGTGGTAAATAATGAATGAAAGGAAAAGGTCCTTTAAAATGTTTTCTGTATTGGTGGCATTAGGCAGCCTAAGGCCACCGTGAAATTAAAAGGCGAAGGGAGGAGTAGGAAGTCTCAAAACCCCATGTTTTTCATCTTACTCTTTAGTTACAAAAAGTATGTATTTTCTTCTGTTATAACAGCACCATCTCTTCATGTTCTGTTGGCTTTCTTGTCCTGCAAGCTCCCTTGTCCTGCAGCATGGTCAGAATTGTTCCTCTTACAAAGCTCTGGTTTTACCGAACCTCCTCAATCTGGGGGCTACATGTGCAAGCGTCATTATGTAAACAAGTGGGAAGTGCCAGCTTATAAAAGACTGTAGTGGTGAAAAACAAGGTGCTGTCAAGTGTATAATACTGGGAATTGTCCTCTTGGAATAAAATGTAACTGGAAGTGAAGCATGCCCAAGAGCTCAGTAGTTCCCAGTAGTTTGGGTGCCTCATTTACAATGTCCCAATTGAGAAATTTTACATGGTTTGGTTTGCACAGTTTTGCTGTCCAGGAACACTGCAGCCATGGCTCTCATGATTTTGTTTTTAAACTGGGACCTTTAAAACCCAACTTGCATGTCCATGGGGTCTTTCTGGCATTCTAGATCCAGCACAGTCTTAAAGCACAAATCATAGTGATTTTTGACAGATCTTCAAACTGTCTCTGGATCCATAATGGGCCAGGACCAATGTCCAGGTCCAGATTGGTTTGAATACTTGAGGTGCTAGTAGCTGTCTGTTTTGGTTGTTATATTGATCCTAGACTTAAAGAAAGGTGGATGAAAGTGGCTGCACTCTTGCTTAAGGCACCGGGCATTGTTAATACAAGCTTGGGGGTACCTGACAAAGCCACAGTGACAGCGCAGCAGTGATTTCAACAACCGTGTTTCTTTACACACTCTCAAGGAAAAGGCAAGGTACATGAGAGGGCCCCGTCCTGCTGAGAGGGGGTGAGCACACCCACCCCAGATGACAGCAGGGCCTGCGGTCCTCTGATGGCTCCTTGAGATAGGCCAGGCAGTCCTACAGCCCTCAGAAAGCTGCTGCTCTTGATGAATAGGAGGTGCTAATCTCCTTCTTCCTAAGAGACCTCTTTGTCCAGAAGTGTTGGGATTTAATTGGCTTGTTCACACTTTCTTCAGCAGACTCTGACTTCTAACACTTCCTCCACACCCCACCCCCAGCCTTTGGTTCACGGTGTCAACAGGGCTGGAAGTGTTTTAATTCCTTTACAGACAGTCCTCCTCCACACCAACTGCACGACTGGGTGGACTGCTGGGGTTGGCATGCTGGGAGTTGTTAATCCGAAAAGGCGATTTACTTTTTGGTTTTTTTTTTTTTTTTTTTTTGTCTGGAAGGATTTAGTCCACTGCACTCAAATGCTTGCAGAGACTGAAGCATTTTCTCTGACCAAACCATTAATTCTTGACTAGGAGTGGAACAAAAAAAATATCTTGTAATAATCCACTTTTTATTTCCTTAGTCTTGCTCAAATCTATTATATCCTGACTTGTCATTACATGTAAGAATTTTAATAGCACCCACTGGTCCCAGTGCGTTGTAGGTGCTTGCACAGTGCTCACTGTATGGCACACTCAAACTTTTGTGGTGCCACTGAACAATAAAGACCAGCAGCAAAACTATCAACTTGCTGGTGCAGGCAATCAGGGGGAAATAAGAAATTAAACACTAGTGTGGGCTTAGACAAAACCTGTTAAATTTCTGATTCATTTTGTTTGGATAACATATTCTCTCCCTTCAGTTTTCCACTTGAGCAGCACCAACCACCTTAGGAATTGTGACAGTGTGAGCAGGCGCTGCTGGAAAGGCCTTAGGGGTAGGAAGGAAATGGAAGGGGGTTTGTGGTCAGACTGATCCCGAGAAGATGTTCAGAGAATGAGCCTATGGAAATTAAGATGGGGAGGAGGTAGGGCCAGAGCAAAATCAGGGGATTTGTTTGGGCAGAGAAGCTGATGTAGATGTGGCAGATACAGTCATTAGGTACATACAGTCATTAAGGGCTAGAAGGAGAGCTAAACACCAGATAGCCATGAGTGCAGCCCAGAGCTGCTGAGAAGGGAGCATTCGCCTTGGATGCCTGGGAAGGCTGTTCCAACACACTGACAGTGTGTCCATTGTGTAGTCCTCACTCCCTGGCTATGGGAGGCACCACCTTCCCAGTCCTAGAGCTGAGAACTGGGACTGTGGAACTGCCTCTGTGAAGTCTGTGTCACTCTTAAATCATTGTTCCAAAGAAAGTACAGGGTTGCTTTTTCTTTTTGTTTTGGATACTTGAGTCATAGCCAACAAATAGAAAACTCATTCCATGGTTATCTAAAAGACGATGTCACATACAATGGCAATTAGAAATATTTCCAAAATTAAACCTCCAAAGGAGGAAGCGAATTACAATGCAAGCAACCTTTGACCCTGGAGAATCATAATGGCTTCCTGGATTTGGAGATATTATGAGCTGAAGCCAGAGAGGTACTGCTGCTGGGTCGTAAGAAGTGTTAAAATTAGAACACAATGTGGTAACCTTGGGTGTGTCTTTCTGATCTGAAATCTCCTCCCACCCACACCTCTGTTTAATAATGATGTGTTTTGAAAAGCTTGTGTCTGGCTGCCTTCATGTCTCGGCACTCGCTCTGCGTGCATCAGCTTTGGTGGTTATCACTCTGCCAGACTGTGGGCCACAATCCATAAAAGTACAAAACTACTTGTTTACCCCTAAGGATGGGAACAAGGCCATAGAGTAAAGACAACTACTGTGCTGGGGGCCAAGGAAATCAGATGTGTGTGCACATAACCTCTCCAGCTCTGAGAAACCTCCTTCTCAATTTCAATTTTGTTTGTTTTTGACATTTTAATTTACTTTCTGGACCTAGACCTACATGCTCATCCCTTTGGGAAACAAGGATCTTGTTGCTTTATACACCCCCAGCATAGGCTTATTATTCCAACGACAGCAGTATCCAGAGGGGGCTGGTCTCATTGTACCAGGCTTTGTGCAAACACATAATAAAAGACAACTCTGGCCTGAAAAGAAAAAGAATTACAGTCTAAACAGACAAGGCAGACAGTGGGTTTTTCATGCAGAGAGTGACAGAGAGATAAGCCGGCCTAGGAAATGTTAGGACATTTAAAATCTTTTCCTGTTCTCTCTCACAGAAGAAAGAACATTATATTTGGCTACATACACGAATCCAGATTTAAAAATAGCTGGGTTCCTTCCTGGCTGAGGGAGAAAGACTGAAATAAGTCAAATTTATTAGCCGCCTAGCAAGCTTGCATTGAATTTTTGCTTGTTGGGACTCCCCCAAGTAATTGTGTTTTTACAAACAAGTTGGTTGAGGAAGAGTTTCATGGGCAAATACCTTGATTTATGCATGGACATACAGGAGAAAAACAAGTCCACTGTTTGTGCGAGTGAATTCCAGCCATACAAATGTTCGGGAAGTGAAGCCAAGGGGGCAAAGTTGTCATTAGACTGATTTGGGAGCTGGATTTAGTTGAAGGGCAACATTTTAAAACCACCTAAGTGACACAGGAGCCTCAGGGCAAGTCTTCAGCCGGTGGGGCTTGTTAGGGGGAATGCGGTATCCTGCTAATGTGGCCGGGCTCTGCGGGATCCGGCACCCAGGCAGGGCTGGGCTGGGGGGATTTAGCAGCTTAGGGACCTCTGCCCTGGGAGCAACGCTGCGGTATTGACTTTCACCGTGTACCAGTTTTAAAGGTGATTTAGGCGTGAGCACTGGATTTACAAACGTATTGAGGTGCCGATCTTCCACTGAAGGTAGTGAAGGCTGGAAGCTTTAAATGCCTTTTTGGAGGGTCTGAGCCTCAGGGCCAGATTTACAGAGCTGTGTAGATATGTGAAATGCCTGGTGATCTTTACAAAAGCACCAAATGAGTTAGACCTGTCTCCTCTTGACTTCAAAGTGACTGACTAGTAGAGATAAGAAGTTTGGTCCAAGATCTGAGTCTCAAGCTGCCTGTATGGCTTTGTGGAGATGATCTTTAGGAGAGCACATCTTACCTTGAAGCCCAGCTCAATCTTACTGAAGGTCAGAGTGTTGTGGGTATTTCTGAAAATGCTGCCTGCCAAAATTAAGTAAACAGAAGGGGTTCTGCAGTGAAACTATTGACCTGCCTGACATCCAGTGTGCTCTGCACATGCTTTACTTTTGTCATGCAGTAACAAAACCAAATGTGACAGAGGAAAATGGGTTTCCAGCATTACCCTCAGAGTATGGGGTATTTAGCAATGAGGGCAAGATGTTTGACATAGAAAAATGGGGAAAAGCAAAACGAACAAGGTGTTTAGGACAAAAGAGAAAAGGGGCTAATGGAGTAAGGGGAAGGAAAAATGGGAAAATATCTGTCCCAAATGGACTTCGGTGCTAGAGTAGCTGAAGTAATTTGTGCAAGATACTCCTTGTCTTAGCTTGTAACTGAAGGCTCCGAGGACAAGGGAGAATGTGCCTCATGCTTTTAAGGCTCTGTAAGAAACTCCAGGTCTGTGCTACTGGGTAAGGACCTTTATTTTTACCATCAGATGATGGCTGGATTTACTGTGCAGCAAGAGAAGCACCACCAACACCGCTGCAAGTCATGCAAGGAACCAAACCACTGAAGTTCTTTTCCACCATTGCTGTTGCCATCACAGTTGCAGCTGACCCTGAAGGCTTTTCTGCTGTTCTGAAAGGATGTTAATATGAGAACGCATTTTCTCTTCTGCCTGGCAGAAGGGGAAAAGAAAGTAAGGTTTTTAACAGATATTCTTCGTGTTCAATTGTAAAGATTCAGCTCTTTATCCTACCCCTGTAGCATGGCTATCTTAGATCTGATCTCTACAGAACTGTTGCAACAGATCCTCACCCAGGCTGGAAAATCCTTTCTCCTGATAGGGCTGCTGAGGAATTAAAACATGACAGTGATCCATGATCATGTTGCACAGAATATTCCTCGTGCAGGGAAGTGGTGACAAGGGCTTGCTTTAAACAGAAATGGATGTAAGATTTAGGTTGGTCTCTTCCCCTGAGGAGTGTCTGTGAGGGGAGGGGGCAGTGTGGGCCGAGTAGCCCCAAAGCTCCCTTGTCCTGCAGCATGGTCAGAAGCAGTCAGGGCAGGGAGCAGGGCAGGGAGGAGGGAAGGCACGTCTCTGCTGCCCTGCTGGAGCCATGGCGATGTGACAGCCCGTGCCGAGCTGTGGCTGTCCCGTGACAGTGGACCTGACAGCTCGGGGTGCTGCGAGCGTGTCCCGCCCGCCCACGGGCTGAGAGCAGAGCGGCCGAGGCAGCTGCCTGCAGTGGCTTCCTTACACATCCTGCTCTTTTCCGTGCCAGACAGGGCGTCTGAGTGAAAGAGAGCACAGCAGACAGGGGCTGAGTGACAGCTGCCAGTCATGTTGGCTGCAGGGTCTTCAGAAGGAAGGAAAACAACTCCTTTGTGTCCATGCGTGTCCCCCTCCCATATCCCCATCTAGAGAGCCACCCCCAGGGATTGCTTCTCATGCCAGCTGCCTCTGGGTACATTCTCTTCCTTTCAAGTTCCTTCTCAACACAGACCTGTTTTGCTCCTGTTTCCCACTTTAGCTGCTTGCTACAGTGTCCATACTATTATTTCTTAGTTGAGCCTTGAAATACTCCTCTTGCAAGTGCTTGCAGGCTCATTTCCACACAATAAGGGCAGTTAGCAATTTCTTCCCATCCCCATCTGCTACCTGCCTGCTCTGGGGGACTCAGTGAATAGCAAGAGACAATTCTCTTGGATGCTTCTGACAATTTCTATTAAGGAAAGCTGAGAGCATCTCAATTAAATAAATATATTATATAGACACAGGCAGCCTTTGGGATTTGCTTCTATTTTCTGCATTACTCCTTGATGTCATGCCTTGAAGACATCTTACCTCCGGTAGAAGCAGCTGCCAGCAGGATCATGGTTTTGGGTCAAGAGAGCCTCAGCTTCTGTGAGAGAATGAGCAGAACTGAAGGAAGAAGGAAAGTGGCAGAGAAAGATCCCCCTTGGCTACTGGGTAACAGATATTGGCTCGGACTTGGAAAACAGCAGAGAGGAACCAGGCTAAATTTAAACAGATAAAGAGGCAGATAAAAGGAAACCAAGCAAAGCATTAAGGTTTCTGAAGCTAAAAATCGGGCCAGTCTGCAGCAACCCAAAGCATTTCCTCGTCATTTCCAAGCAGGCTGGATAAAGCACCAGAGAAAGTACACTCTGGGCTGCCCTTATGGGCTCTGCTGGCCAGTGCAAGTCAGGGAGATGTGGGGAAGCTTTAGGCAAATTCTTATGTAGTCTAAAGGGGGCATGAACTTGGTAGCTTGAAGCACTCATTTGTGACAGTAGGCAGGGGATTGAATTGGTAAACCTGTCAATCTCAGGCGCTTAAGAGAAGCCCGGCTGAGCTCCTCCTCTGAGTAGGAAAAGCCAGTTAATGGTGTGATGGGAAGGCCTGGGAAGGGGCACAAGGAGATGACAGAGGTACATGCTGAGGTGAGTGCTGCCTCAGGAGGGATGAAAAGGGGACAACACTGAAATACCAGGGGCTGGAATTGCAATTGTTCTGCTCAGATCGCGTGTCTGATACCTTTGAAAATCATCCCATCAAGGTGGAGCCTCTGTAAATAGCACCACTTGATGTCTTAGGCTAATTCTGCAAACGTTGAGCCTGGAAGGATGAGGCAACAACTTCTGATAAACCTGACTCCTTGGAGGTCTCAGTCAGCTCACTCAGAGACTTGCAGGATTGGCACATCAGGAGGTTGTTTCCTCTGCAGCTGCCAACAACAAGGAATCACGTGGGCTCTTCTCCATCCCTGTTAGTTCATCCATGGAGGACATTGCAGAGCTCAGTCTGTGACCTCACCTGGTCACTCTGAAAGGAGACGGGGAAGGTTTTTGCTTGAAAGCTCTGGAAGGCACTATTAGAAGCATCTTAATTCTAGTCAGTAAGAAGGTGCTATTCAGGCCCCTTTCTACTTCCCTGAAGAGCCAACTCCTGGTCTCCTAGTTTCTGATGGAAGTAGAGGCATGAACAGGAAAAAGGTCCTGTGTGGTGAGCCCAGACCTCAGGCTCATATCTGATTGTTTCTGGGCCAGAAGTGAAGATACTTATCTGACATTTGCAATGAAAAAGCTCTGTCATCCCACAGCCTTTTGGCCTCCCAGGTGGTAGCAGAGGCAGGTATTGCCTTTCCCCCAAGCAGCTGGCCCTGGGCTCTGACTGCTTGTGTTGGCTGTGGACCTGCCCCTGCAGTATTGCAGCCCTGCTGACCTCAGGGCTGGGATGCACAAATGTGCTCCACCTCTCAGAACAGTTCTGATTGTAATTCAAATAGCACACTGCTGGTTGGGATGGAGTAAAACATAGGGAACTATTCTTTAAGAATGCTAAATATTGGATTTTCCTGGTGCTCTGTGTCAGCTGCCTCATCCTTTGTGAATACAGCAGAAAGGACACATATGGCCTGATTCATTGTGCTGTGTGGATCAGAGAAGGTATCTGAGAGCTTTCTGCACATTTATGTTTCACCAAAGTATTTATAAAGAAGGGTGTTTATTGCCTCAGATTTTGAGGTTTATCTTTCCAGATGTGGCAGACAGGCATATTCAGAGGCAGATTCATAGTTGCTGGGGCCAGCTTCATCTTGTGAGGGAGCAGAAGCTGTGCTCATGGATAAGAGATGTACTTTCTGTATTAAAACTCTGCTGAATTCAAGAAAGTGATCTGTTGTGGTCAAAGAGAAATGAAAACACTTAAATTGGTGATATCTGAGCTTCATTAAACTCTTAATGATTATAAACCTCACAGTAATATGTCAATATAGACTGAACTGCACTTGCTCTGTGCCCCAGATCTGTAGCTGAGTTATACAGATTATTTGTGTGATATCTGATATCATTATAATATGGGATATCTTTTTTTCCCCTGAATTCTGAGTTGTGTCCTATCAGGTGGATAGATACAGTGATTTTTGTGATTTTTTTGGTTTTAGTTACTCCTGTTTTTCATAACTTTCTTCTAAGGTGTTAAAAAAATCCCAAACCCACAACAAACCCAAACAGTTGAATGGATTAGGCAAGTAAGAGCCTTAAACAGGGATCGAAGAGAAAATTCATAAATGTAGTTTCTTCACAGGTTGAATCTTTGCCTTTTGGATCTTCATTTGTATTTCTCAGGGTAGCAAAGAAATTTTTGTCTGACTAAAGCAATAGAGATATCTTTGCATGACTCTTATGTGCTTCTTTTTTTGAGTTAGTACTAAGGCTGGATTTTTCTTTAAAACTGTGGAGAAAGGGAAAGTTGTTCTCCTACTGCCTCTGCTGCTCCGTCCCTTTCCCTCCTTCCCCCTCCTTTCCTCTTGGGTTCCTTGCCTTTCATGTCTTTGTTTGACATCTAGGAAAGAATCATGAGGTGCTGAATATTATTAACTTCTAAACACCTAAGAAATCAGTAGGAAATCGCAAACATTTTGGCCCCCTGACAGTCTCCGTAAATGACCTGTCCGAAATCCCTCCCCTTCTGAGATGAAAAGAGGGAGCCAGGCAGAACGAAGGAGAGAATGGGGAGAGCCAGGGAGTGAGAGGGATACACAAAATAAATGAGAAATATGATTAACTTATTTCCTTGGCTGGGTCTACAGCTGGTTCTGGGTATTTAATAAACAGGTTGACACTCCAGGTTCCCCTCATTAGGTGATCACTAAGGCCTGGGCTGTCATAAATCAAAGAGCCAGGTTATCAAGGCCTGTGATCTTTAACTGTACAGGGGCGCCCAAGTGTCTGCCCCGGCGAGGGCTCAGCAGTGCAAGCTGTAAGGAATTAGCTGCTGCGGCACTTCAGACCGCGCACAGGCACCAGCCCTGGCCCGGGATGGCTGTGGGCTCCCACAGCTGCTGTGTCCCCACTCAGCTGGGGCAGGAGCCAAAGGCACTGCGCTGCAAACCCGCCTGAGCCCCGCTCTGCGTCCAGGCAGGGAGAGGAGCCATCTCAGATATGTGCTCCTGAAAGGGACAGGGACAAGCAGATCTCTTCATTTCCTTCAGGGAGGAGACACAGCACAGCCCAGTCTGCTGCTGTGCTGGCACACAGAACCTGTGAGTTATGCAACTGGGGAAGAATTCCCGCTCTGCCAGGCATACTGTGGCACCAGGGAAGCTGGGTCTTGTGCTGCCCTTTCAGTAAAACCTGCTCTTTTTACAGTGCAGGTGAGGCAGAAAAGTTGGACTGCCTGAAGCTACAGCCTGAGGTCTCATAACAAACCTGGCACGTGAATAAGTTCTGTGAACTCTTGAGTACAGCAGAGCATCAAACCACACAAGTTTGGGCAGTAAATAATACAAGTAAGAGCCAAGTGGACTTCTGAGGCGAAAAAAAAACAGTGATCAATCTCAGCCCTGCTTTTGTGAGAATATGAGATAATTTTTAGATGCTGGGAGTGTTCTCTAGTTCCTGGTTTTCCCCAGTTTTGAATAGCCATTATCGCCCACAAAGCCAGGAAAGCCTTGGGAGGAGTTTCTAGGCTGATTCTGCAGGACAAGAAGCTTGGTGACACAAACACCAGTGGTGAGAGAACTGAATGTTGTGCAGCCTTTGTAGTTGCAGTGTGTGTTAGAAACTGAAATGAGCAATGGGGAAAAAGGGAAATAAGAGGGCTTCCCAAAGGAGATGTGTATTCCTGTACCTTAGCCAGTGGATGGAAAGTGCCTCAAGCCATGGTGGTAGAACTGTTGAAAGAGCAGGAATGGGGACTGTGGGCAGAGCAGAGCTGAGGGCTGTGTTTTACTTGTGGCACCCAATGGGACAAGTGACATTTCCAGGTTCATCTGGAGGGAGTTTCAGGCCCAGCTCTGTGTTAGAGGGTGGGAATCTGCACGGTTCCAGAGGGAGGCAGTGCATGTGAACTACAGCAGTGCTCTGCTGCAGATGTTGTGGCTCTGCTGGTGGCACCTCCCTTAACCCATTGTCCACGGAGCAAAAGAGACACTGTCAGCATATCTTGGCTACTCGTGAGGGCTGGAGACATTATCAGTGGGGTCCATGTGAGGAACCACATCAGTGGGGTAGGGAAGAAGTGCTGAGTTAGGCTTGTTTTCCAAGTGATCTCCTAAGCTGAGCCTCAGCTATCGCCTCCTGCCTTCAACATGGGGTTGATTTTCTGTGGAAGAAAGACTGTGGGATACGAGATGGCACAGAGATGACTGCTGTTTTCAGGAACTGAAGGCCCCTAAAGCCTCATCCCAGCAAACATGGATTCACTGAAGCAGCTGTATACCTTGTCACATCTTGTGTGAAGGCCCACATCTACCTGTCTACTAGATATTCAGCTGATAGGATAAGTGATGTCCCTACAGTTAAGCCAAAGCTGAAATTCCTTGAGGGGCTCAGAAGGCACAGTTCCAGCCCCGCTGCAGTCACTCCAGGGCATTCCATGACTATTTATAATGGTCTCTGTGGGTTTACTACTTTACAGATTGTAATGCAACTCACTGCCATGGGGGAGAAAAATGCAACACTAAAGCATGACATGCTGCCCTTTGGCCATCAAACCGTGTGGTTCGTGTCAGGCTGTGAGGTGGAAGCGTCTGGTTCACAACAGTGATTTCAGGGTGTTTTCCTGCCTCTTTCTCCTCCTGTTTTCCTCAGCTGTACTATATTCTAGCCACTATTCTGTCCTTAAACACAGAAGCATCTCTGTTGGTAAAAATCAACTAAAGCTGTGCTTGATTTCAATCAATAATATACAGATTTTGGCAGAGATCAGAGACAGATCTTCAGATCTTTGCTTGGAAAATGTTTGCAGCTTGTCAGTTTTACATTTTGACAACAGAATCAAGTGTCTGAATTTTCAGAAGAGCTCAGCACCTGGCATGTGGTCAGTGTAGTTTGTTTTTTTGAAAACCAGTATTGTGCTTCCTGATAACCACATAGAAATTACCCATACAGCTAAAGGCTCACATCAGAACTTTTAAAAGTGTCTACTTTGTTTAGGATTAGGAAAATTTACAAATGGCAGATTGATAATTTAATATGTTCTTAAGAAAGCTGATAAGCTGAAATGCCCTATCTGCCTCTAAAAACCATTCCATAGCCCTGTATCATTTGAGTGATGTTGAAAAATCCCATTCTGAATCCTAGTCTTGACTCAGCTCTTTTTTTGCAGTTGGACATAATTCTTATTGACTGCCATAGTAGCTTTTCTTGAATAGTCAATTTTTAAAGCCTCTTCTCCAATAACAAACCTTCCAAAAGTGTATTGAAACCAAAAACCTGTCTGAAAGGCACTTACATTACACCTAATGTAGGTATACCATGAATTTGGTCCCATATATTCCACATTCTTGTACACACAGTCTATATTATTAATCATTGGATTGTGTGTCAGGACTTGAGGTTCTTGAATTTCAACCTAAGGATATGAGTTACCAATCCAACCAAGCAAGTGAAAATCTTCTAAGTTATTGCAGGAAATTGCCATCACTACCAATTTGTAAGGAGTTTCCTGTGTTCTTGTTAACCAGTTCCTTTCTGTACCATATATTTATGCAAAACAAAATCTATGTGTGCAGTGTTTGCTGTCCCATCAAAGTCATGGCTGTCAAAGGGTGACCTGTGTGGTGCATGTCTGTCTTCCATAACCTTGGAGAATACCTTCAGATATTAGGGAACTACTTGCTCAATAGGTTCAGCCTGTCCTATTTTAATACCTGGGGAAATAGGAAGAGTTTGGATTTGAGTGGAACTGCATGCTAAAGGAATCCAAAGTTAAATAGTTAAGAATTTATTTGGAGTACTGGTGTTTTCTACTTAGTAAACCACTGAAACTTCCTGGCAAGATAGCATCTCAAAATACCCCCATTTTTTCTAGACTGTTACTAACACAGGTGCTGATGCAACGGTTTCAGTTTAATTTTTTCCCATGATTTTAGGCACAATAACTTTCTTTTTTTTTCTGATTGAGGCATTTATTGTGGAGAGCAATTCTGCACAGAGGGTTCCTCATTATCCTGCTGGCCCAGTGGAAGAAGGATGATGTGAGACCCTCTGGGCAGGTAGGAACACTCTTGTGAAGGGAAGGTTGAATGACAGTGTCCAGACAGGCGTGACTGAATGTCTGGAGAGACCTGAGCCTTCCCTGGGCCCAGCCAGCCTTCCATCCCCCACTTCCACTTGCCAGGTTGCACAGCTGAGCTCAGGGGCTGTAAACTACATTTTGAAAATGGTTGAGTTCTCCTGACTAAGTGCATACAGGAATGGGGTAAAACCCCAAATCTGCTTATGTCCTTTACTCTACTTGTCTGTAGGCTCAGATAAGTTGAATGCAACAGCTACTCATATCACTCAAATCCCCCCCAAAAGTCAATTTTTGGCATTGCATGACTCTTCCTTTTAATTAAAAAAGCACAGAACACCACAGCTAACTAATTCTTTTGCATTGCATACTGAGTATTCTACTAGAGAAAAAAAATTGCTTTCTGATGTCCTGGGTGGAGCCTCAGACTGGGTGAGTTTTCTGTTGTGTAGGTGTGGGTTGGGGGTTGATCTACTGCTCTTCCCACTTGCAGAGTAACAAACTGCTGGGTTGAAATCAATTGTCTGGTGTCCAATATCACATCATTTTAAAGGAGAAGAGGAGGTGGCTTTACCTCAGGCTTAGCAACAGCTGAGCTATTTCACAGGAAGGACGAAAATATTTGGAGTATGTGTTTTGGCTGAGCTAGAAAGCTGGCCAGGCTACAGAAGGAGGTCTGTAACTCTAAAAAGAGCAGAACTAGTGAGAGAAAAGAAATTGTAGGCCTGGCTGCTGATCTAGTTCCCCTTCTTTTGCCCCTTCATAGCCCTGACTGCTTTTGTTTCTCAGCTTTGTCCTTCTAAGTCTATCAGTGTCCCACTCCCAGTGATTGTAAAAAGCACTGGATTTAGTTGAATGGCTTTGCAGCAGCGTGTGTTGGATGTTTTGAGGCACAATTTAATCCTTGTTTCTGTAAGGTACTAACTAGCTGTTTCCAAATCCTCTGGTGCCACTGGAGAGTGGTTTCTTGGAAACTTTTCTGCTGAAAGACAGAGCTCATGAGATATAATTAACACCAGGCTAAGTGCTGCTTAAGCACCTGGTGTTGTTTATATTCTGAGTTATGCAGACTTTGCTGTTAATTTCCTCACGAGTAGGCACATGTCATTGTCATGCTAGACTTTAGATGACTTTATCCTTATTATCTTAGAACTTTCCTGTTCTGCCTTAGTTAAGGTCTGAACTGAGGAAGTTTTCATTTCAGCTATAGCTGTTACTATTATTGCAGTTTTAAAATTATACAGAGGCTGCTAATGCTAACTAATGGGGTTTGAAGCTAAATATAAGCACTGAGGAATGTGAGGATGTGCCTGTCATTTGACATCTGCTCCAGACTGGATTAAGCTTTCTAGAGTTTTCCTCCTCTTTAGAGATGTTCTTAGATGTGGTGTCAGAAATATTTGTTAAAAAATCCTATAGTCTGTCTTATGGTGAACAGTGGCATGACGGAACAAAGTGGAAAAGGGGCATTGAGGGTTAGGATACTGTGGTTATTTAATAGCTTAGAAATATTTTATACATCTTCTGATGGTTCACGCTGAGGCTTTTCTAAGGTCAGTATTTGATCATGTTCTACTTGTAAAGAAAGAGAGCAAACAGGAGAAATGAAGAACAAACCAGAAATGTATTTCAACATATTTAACTTGTTACTTTTTTCTTGATGTCCCTACTGAAAAGGAAATAGGGGGAACCTTGGAAACCCAAGTATTTTTGGCTGTAGTTAAGTTAGGAGTACCCTGGTGAATTATTTTTCCCGTCTCCAGTCAGGACTGTGGCCTGAACTGTAGATCAAAGAAGAGCAGCACTTTGCTTAATCTGGCATAAAAATCTACTTTACCCCAAAGAGACAAGAAGAAAAAGAAATTGAGGCCCACGATCCATGGCAACTGTGAGTTAGGTTGTTTAAATGGTTGGTAACGGTAACAGTTAAAAAAAACAACTTGGAAAGATATATTGCTACCATATTGGAAAGGACATTGCATCCCAAGCCAGGGTTGTTCCCTGCTGTTCCAAGGAATGTTCATAGCAGTGCATGGATAGGCTTCTCTCCTGTTTCCCTCACAGTATTGCAAAGAATAAAAGGTGGCCAGCTGATACATCCCCAGGTCTGATTCTGAAAATGTCCGCTGAAGATGCAAGCAGTGCTTTTCTTCTTTGAATCTGTTCTGCATCGCGTGCTGGCTTTACACCCATCGAGCCAGGGGAGATGTGACGTGGCAGGGCCCCCTTAGCTGTGGGTGTGAGCACACAGCAGACAGTGCCTGCTGGTGACACGGAGCTCTAATGCTGTGTTTGGAGCACGGGCTGCACTGTGACCCTGCGTGGTGCTGCCAGGTCCTGCACTGTCACATGCAAACCTCCCGGCTGCTTTGATGGGGGACTTGAAAGCCAGTCCAGCATTCCTGAGTCACCAGTCCTGGTGAATCTCCTCAGTCCACATCTTGCTCATCAGACCAACGTCTTGACTGCCTGCTGCTGAGTGGTCTGGGCTGATCAGTGTTTTGGTTCAGGCCAGTCCAGGTGGGGAGCTTACCTGGAGTCTGGGCCAGTCTGCTTAGAGCACACCTGCAGCAACTGGGAGTTACAGTCAGGATGCTCCTCATCATGCACTTACACCAATCACCCACACCTTGCTCATCTTTTGCCACAAGCTGCTTATTAACCACAAGCCTAAGTCCTGGGGTACCAAGCTGGACTTTTCCAGAGCTGGACAAACAATTCCAGGCGAGTAGAAATCCCCGTAATGTGCATACTCAGGTTATCATATGACAAAGCTCTCTACAGTCCTTCTTGGAAGGGAATTCTGCCTCCTGCCTGTATAGCTGGATCCTTTTATTGCTTGACTATCTGTTTTATTAGGAAATTAGTGAAAGTTAAATTTAAATTAATATCAAACCCAAATATTCTTGCTATCAGCAAAGCTGGCTACATTCTGTTCTACCACCAAGTGGCCAGAGGAAAAAATGAATGTCAGTCTACTTCATAACCACTACTTACCTACTGCAAAAGAAGAATCCTGTCCTGTTCTCTCTTTGGAATGGAAAGTAAACACAGTTCCATCAATCTTTATCCTTCAGCAATGTTTTGAATATTCTTATGATTCATGATGATCTCTTGTCCATTTACAGCTCTGTTACAGTGAGGTAGCCAAAGCTGGATATCTTAACTTGAGGCAAGTCTAGCACTCCAAGGAAAATAACATTCCATTCTCCACCTGTCAGTACATTCTGGGATAAGATGTTTTCCCCCTCCTTCTCCTTGTTCTGGTGACATCAACCTGTTGACAGAAATTCATTGTCAAAGTCCCTTCTCTGAATATCACTGCCACTTGTTTGTATCTGTTTAAATTTGTTTGTTATAGATTGATTTTGTACCTCTCTATTTTTTTCCATCTGGATACAGATGATCTTTTCCCCAATTTACTGAAATTGTTGACTTCTGATAATACCTGCTAAAATGGTGACTGTGTATCTCTAAGGGCTGTTTATGCCAGTGGCTCTTGAAGCTGCAGCTGATGTGCCCCCTGTGGAGCTACATGCAAAGAGTTTGACAGAAAATTGCTGTTAATTTAAGAGGATTTTCTAGATATTTGTAAACCAAATGGTGGTGATTTTAATCTACATTTGACTTCCCTTCTGTGTTTTGACAACATTATGTGAGCCAGGATAAAAAACATCGCTTTGTTACTTTACTTTTCAAAGTAAATCACCCTAATGCTCCCCGCCAATCACAGGGACTGTTACCTCATTAGATGGAACATAATAAATTTGTTCCTGACAATTCTGTATTGATAGCTTTTTCATGATTCTACTACCCTCTGGTTACTTTAAAATGATTGGATTTTCTGTTTTTTTCTTGGTTTTTTTTGCATCTTTCTACAAGGTGCATTTAAGTAATTTGTAGTTTACTGAGTTGTGCTTTTAAAGATGAGTCTTGTGTTTGCCTTCTGTTTTCCAGAACCTTCCAGAATTACATGCAGATCAATACTATTTATTCACAGATGAACTGTTTCAGCTACTTTTGAGCTGCTTTAGGGCAGACTTCAACAGCCCCACATACTTGGTTGTGTTCAATTTAAGTATCTCAGGGTGGCTCGAAAGTGGCTTCCATGAGAGGTTTAGAATCTTTTTTAGAATTTTTGTCTCTCTCTCCCCTTACACAAGGAGGCCTGCTGCCATTCCCAGTTCTTGGCTCTATGGGCATGTGGTGATCCAAGCCCTGCGCACAGAATCTGTTCCATGGCTTGGATAATTTATGATGTTTCCTTTTCTCTCTGGGGAAAGAGGATTTAGCACACAGCCCCCCAGCTGGGCTGTACTGACAGAAGTGTTATTTAACCTGCTTTGTCTTTGTTCTGGACTGTGTCTTTTGATAGGAAAAATTACCTTGAGTCACCATTAATCTTTTAGTGAATTTGGAAGTAAAGAAGGCATTGATGACTTTCTTATTTTTTCCTTTCTGCTTTTTATGTGTGGTGTATATAATTTGTTTTGCAGTTCTGTCCCTGATTTTTTTTCCCTTCCTCATATGCTTTTCCTTGATATTAACCCTTACTTGTGTGTTGCTATTTCCATGTTAGTGTTCCATTTTTTGGAGTTAATTAAGATCAGAGGCATTCCATTTGCCTTCTGTCAGTTTGCCACTGTATTCTTGGTGTAATCTGTCCAGAAAATTCCAGCTTTATTCTACCTTGCTTCCCCATAGGAAATCTTTCCAAGAGACCAATCTCCCTAGCTTGCTGGCATCTCCTGTTTTGCAGTCCAGTGTCCAATACTACCTTTCCCCTGACAGCAAAACATTTGATGTCATGATTCTCTTTCATCCAAGTTATCTTCTGGTTGTAGTGTTCAGCCAGTCTGTTCCTTCTAGGTAAGAAGATGTTCAAGGCAGCTGATTACATGATTCAGCTCCTCCACCTTGTGAAAGAAATGTGTTCCTGACACACTGGCAGAGTGGGGTGAGCAGCCTTTGGCTGGCAGTGTTGACTTTCCAGAGGCTTCCTGGCTCATTTTCCATGAGCTCTGGGCAACTCCTGTTATTGCTGTGTGGAAGCTTCTAACCATATTAGACGCCTTTTCCTCCCTCTGACATAACATAACATTTCAAACTCCCAGATAAATCAAAACTTTTGCTGGTGGGAACTGCATTTACAAAAGACAAAAGTACATTTGAGCTGCCAACTGCTGTTTGTATTCATCCATGTTTGTGATCTCTGTCGGTTGCTGTTAGGGAACAAACTTGACGTGTGTGGATTTTGATTCGCGTAAAACCACAGAGAATGTGGTGTTTGATCTGAACATCTTAGACAGCAAGGAGGATTTTGTATGTGAACAAAACTCTCCATTATTCTCTTGGGTAAAGGGCTTTGCACATCCACTCAGAGGGCAGAAAAAACAGTATATGACTTATGACACCCAATGACACCCTGCGTGTCACCAAGGAGCTGAACGAGCAGCTCACAAATGCTCCGTGTCTGAAAACAGGCAGTTCCAAGCTCCAGCAGAAGGCACAATGCATTCAGGGCAATTGGGTGCTTGAATGCTTTGGGAGATATAAAAGGGCTAAAATTGCAGCTATTCTGAAGGAATTATCTGTGAGCTCTAACTGCAAATTATAATTTAATCAGCTTATTTGGCTGCCCATGGTCACAAAGCTGTAATTGATTAAAAATTATCCTTTTTGTAACAAAATAAGGTTGCAGAATAAAAATGAGATTCTAAGGTGATTCTAATGTGTCCTGCTCTGGCAATGTGATAAGGAGCACTTCTGTAGAAAACCAAATAATCTCATAGCAAAAGATTTGGGGACTGTTACAGAGAAGTCTTTTCAAACTTTAGGGTGGTTTAGACTGAATTTGGACTTTTTTTTTCTTTCTTTTTTTCTAATTTCTTTTTTTTCCCCCCTTTTGTTCCTTTTTCTTTTTTTTTTTCACTGTATTCATGTTTCCTTGGGAGCTGAATAGGGGAGAGGAACTTCTTTCAAAGGCCACATGGCTCACTTCCAATTCTGATAGATAAAGTCAACCTGCTTGGCCCCACCAACAGGAAATAGGATGCTGCTCCTTTAAGCGGACTGTAAGGAGTATGGAATTACGGCTAACTTGGTTTGGAGCCTTTGTGTAAGGCTTTCAGGAAGAGATAAACCATTAATCATGCACAATTACTCTGACCTTGCATGAACTAAAGCCTCTCTGAACACATAAGATTACGGTCTCTGGGGACCTTGAGACACTGACACGATCAGCTCGTCCGAGGGCATTGGAAACGGCTGCACAAAATGGCTGAAAGCTTGGCCTTGCTTTCCTTCCCTTAACCCCGAGTGTGTCTTTCCACCCAGGACAGGGATTTATCCACCTGCTTGCCATGCAAACTAAGGAGAAGTTGTTTCCCTTGTACCAGGCTTTGAGTGCACGAGTGGAAATGATGGCAGCGCTCAAGAGAATAAATTATATTTGAGTTTTGAGGAGATGTTTTTTAATACTAACTGAGTTGGAGCATTTTACACTTATTTCTGCTCTCTCTCTATAGGGGAATCCTCTTTTTCTCTGGGGTTAGCACAGCACAAGTGTTATGGTCAGTGGCAGAGGTTCTTAGGTAGCTCTGCAGTGTAATTCACTTTTGCTGCTGTTATTCCTTTCCTGGTGCCAGCCTCACCTGTTCTAATTAAATTTTAGGTTATGATTTTCAGGGTCAGTTACATTCCCTCTATTAGTTTTGTTTAGGATTTCTTTGACCTCTTAAATTCTTTAAACAACCATGTCTCACACACCTACTCTGATATTCTTTCCTCTGTCTCTTCTTTTTCCAACCTCCGGCACTAGCAGCAATATGTAAAATAATAATAACGATGATAAATAAGCAATTAAGCATTTACTCATTAAGTAATTATTGATTTTAACTTGTCATTTTTCAAAATTAGTGTGAGCTAAAAATGCACATGAACAGTTGCAGAAGCTCAGCTGACTCAGTGAAATGCAGTTCCTTGTTTGTTTGATCCTTCATCCTGTGTTTGATCCCTACAGCTTTGTTCACTTATCAAGTTTATACTGTTATAAATATTTTACTTACCTATGTGATCATTTGATGTTATTTAATGCAGTGTGACATCTATTTTGAACTAATTTTACATTGCTATAACTATCTTTCCTCTGTCCACTGAAGTAGCAAATTTCTCATTTTTCAGAAGTTTATAAGGCGGAGATGGCTCATCCTGCATTAAAGGACTGGACAGGAGATTCTGAACTAAAATATATCTCCAGTTCTGACCAGTGCCTCTGTGTTGTGTATAAAAGGATGGGTAAGTCCAAAAGGAATAAATACGGTCTTCACAGAGTGAATGATAAAGAGAATGGGTATTAGGAACTTCTCCCTGAAAAGGGGTTTAGAAGGTAGAATCATAGCATTGAAGAATGTCCTGAGCTGGAAGACACCCACAAGGATCACTGAAATCCAAAAGGTAGGCATAATTAAAATACCACAAGGACAAGGACAGCAAGGGAATTGCTTTACCAGGTAAGATCTCTGGCAGTGATGTCAGACTTGTTGCTTCAGGACATCAGTCTCTCTCTAACTCTGAAGAGAAATAAGGAGCAATTCTTTTATAAGGAAGGTTTCTCCAGATTGTTTGCTGCAAGCCTTCTGCACAGTGTCTCTGAGTGTTTTCATGGACTTAGTTCATGGGTTTGGTAACAGCTCATTCTGGTTTGTGTCAGAAGGGTATTAAAAGGCTCCCTGTGCCATTAGGCATTGAAGATGAGAGCCTGGTTTGAGGGAGCTGTCCAGCCCTAGCTGGAGAAGACATACTGTGCTCCTCTTCTTCATGGATATTGTATTAAGTTTTTTTCCTTCTTTTACATTTTCCACTAATGTGTTCTAAATGTGCAGCCAATGGTTAAAGGGGTGTTGGTTCTAAGAAATATTCAGCAGAATGTAAACTCACTGAAAACAGAAAAAAACCAAAACAGCATGGTGCTAAAGGACAGACTTGTCCTGATTGTGGTGCTGTGAGGCCACAAGTGCTCATGGCATTCTTGGGCAGCTTGGGCCCACAGCCACTTTTCAGAGAAGCATGGATCCCAACCCTGCTCCTCTCTTAGGAAAGGGGCTGTGGAAGGGATGGGAATTAGTTGTGAGAGGGAAAAGGCAGGAACTTGCTATTAGGAGGGGATGAGGGGAGTCTGTGCTGCAGGAGGCAAAATCAAACAAAGGTAGATTTTTATCTGATGTAACCCAGCTGAAGTCAGTGTCAGAGCTGCATCAAAATCAGGTTTGAAGGGAGCAGTATCAGGCCCACGTTGTTCTTCTGCTTTGTTTTTAGTCTTGTTGCACCTCATTGTGACCAAAGATGTGGAAAGAGCTGTTGTAAGAGGTTTTAAAGTGGAACTATTCTTTCTTTGAAGGGAAAAGGACAACCTACTGCTTTTTGGGTTCAATCCAGGTGTGCATTCTGTATCTACACTGCAGTCTTGTCAATACAGCTGTGTAGCTCTTCCTGAGGCAGCTGTTAACAAGCTGGCCTTGATACTTCTGTCTGTGCTGCCAGAACCATAATAGACTCCATGTGTGCCTTCTCCAAAAATATTATTGACTCTGCCTCTCACTACACTCCTAGGAGTACTGATACTCACTACCTTAAAACTACCTCAGCCATGTGTATTCAACCTGTTCATGCTTTGGACTGAAAGGGTGGGTGTTTTCTTTAGTTTTAGATTTGATTTTAAAAAATGTAAAAGCCAATTGAATGGCTTCTGCAAGTAAACCTGTCCTGGTTTTACCATTCTCCACTTGGAATCTGAAAGGCTTAGTTTGTTTGGGTCTGAGAGATTAAAATGGGGAGAGAGACAGTCAGGTAGCAGAGATCTGTGTAGATTATTCTCTGCTGCTGGCAGTCCAGGTGACTCAGTTAAAGCAGGGGAAGAGCTGGCTGAGGGCTCTTCCATCCTAATAGGGAAGAGAGAACTCCAGGGGTTAAAGGCAAGAGCATCCCTTTTATAATTAGGACAGATCAGAAGTGGAGCAAAATGTTCTTGCAGCTGAATCAGCTGCCCTCTAACCAGCCTGGAGTCTGGAGCTGGGGCCTGATGGACACTTGTACAGAATGCAATTTAATCTGTAATGGCTGAGAAGGACTCCTCAAAGTCTGCGGCAAATGGCAATTATTGTCCCTTTTTGTCACATCCCCCCCAACCAAAACAAAAAAAGAGGAAAATTAATGAAAATAACAACAGGGAAGGATCCTAACTAGCATGCCCTGCCTCCCCCTTTCTCTTTAAAAATCCTCTGCAATATAGTGACTGAAATGAGCTGCCCGGTATAATAAAATCTCTGGAGCACCAATGTGAAACAAGAATTCCTCCCCCACACACAGGCACACACACCCCTGCTCCCTAATGAGCAGGGAGACGCCAGCTCGGGGGCTGCAGCCAGTGTTAAATTAGCAGAGAAGGCCATCGAAGTGGGCTGACTCCAGCGTAAACTGCCTTAAGTGTCTGTTTATTAAATCACACCAGCGCTTAGAGTCTGCCCTGCTGCCACATCAGAGCTGTCTGCACACAGACAAACCCTGGCCAGTCCCGGGGGAACCTGGGCCAACTGGATACTGGTGGTAATAAAGGCAGGGGGAGGAGGGAGCAGCCCTCACCAACAGCCCCTCGTTAGGCTCCATCATGGGTTATTCTTCTAGAGCAGAAAATCCTTTATTTAGGGTCACTGTTTGCATTTGTAGCAGTGGGAAACCATAAAGTTGTGTTCCTCTCTCCTTGTTAGGGAGCAGGAGTTGAGGCAGGCATTTGCTTGCTAAACTGCTGTGTCTGAGCCTTGGAGAGTGGCTTTCCTGTGTCAGTCCTTACAGGGAAGTGTGGCCTTCACTTTCAACTCAATCCTTCAGTTACAGTGGGAGAAGGTTGTTAATACTCAATGATTTTCTAAAATAATTCCTTGGTGTCAGTCTATCTAAGCCTTTGGAAATAAAAATTTCTTCTTTCTTAAGTTATCATACTAAAGCAGGGAAAAATCAAAATGCTTCTGTATATTTGCACAGTGGGAGGTACAGTGAAGGTTTGATTCCAGATGGGATTTCTACACTTGCCTGCTGAACAGTAATATTGCGTATTCTGCAGACAGGAGAAAGATATTCAAGCTGGAAACCTTATTCAGTAAGTCAGGAGACATCACTTCTATTGCTGCTAGTTGTAAAACAAGAGTCCTACTACATTCCCTTCTTTCTCTAGGACTGTTTTTTAAACACAGTTGGAACCAGGGCTGCTGGTTTATGACTCTGCTGCTTATGTTATGAATGGCCTGTCTTGCTCTCTACTCCACGCTTCCAACATAAGTATTCTTTTATGCATAAATCTCTGGAAAGAAATCTTGGGGAGAAGTGGATAACCCTCTCATCCCATATGGAGGCATAGAATGGAGTTCTGGAAAGGTGTCTGAAATTGAGTTTTCTCTTGTGAATTGCAAGGACTTGCTGAACAGCTCTTAAATTTGCCATCCTACCACTTAGACTTGATCTTTCTCTGGCTTGAGATTTTTAAGCTTCAAACAAGTTTCATCCATGTGTTGTCAGGTCAAGATGTTGAATGTACAGCATGCCGCTCCATTTTTTTGTTTTAACTAATCGATGGATACTTCCATACTTGTGTTCCCTAATCAGCTTGCTGGTTTATGTCTTCCATGAGGGATTTTTGCTGCTCATAGGCTTCCAGAGGCTCCATTGCAGCCCAGCTGCCACTTTCTGTGAAAGCAGGTTCAGAGTCATGGTCAAGCATCCTTTTGTGAGGTGGCCCATTGACACTGGAGACAAGCAGCAGTTGTTGAGCCAATCTGTATGAGGAAGGAGCCATGTAAAGTTTAATATGAAGTGGTTGGTTTAGCTGGCAGAAAGGGAGGTGGGCTGTTTTCCATTTCCCTTTAAAATGTCAAACACTAATAGTCTCTTCCGATCATCCTGAGATTGCCAAATAATTGACTCCCGCCTACAGCAAAAACCTCCCTGATCCACAAAGCAGGAAGCTGATGACAGCAATTGCCTGAACGTGTCCAAATTAGTCAAACCCTGGCAACCCCAGCAGGGTCAGCAGTGGCAGCCCAGGGGTCGCGGGGCAGCAGGAGATGGAGGTTGGAGATTGCCCTGCTTCCTGTGCCCTCTCATGCCTCCAGGACATAGCAAGGACATGAGGGATTCCCAGCTGGGGCAGCCAGCACCTGAACTGTGTGTCCAACAGAGATGTGTTTATCCAGAGGATCTGCTGTAAATTAGCCAAAGCAGGGGCTTAGGGGCAGAGTGGGGAAGTGCCTGCCCTGCGAGTGGCAGCAGAACACGTGTGTGGGGTGAGCTGGTGTCACACAGCTCCTGCTGGGTTTTCTTCAGGCATTCCCTGCTCTGCTGTGTGAGACTGACCTGTTTACAACTCACTGGGGTCCTTCTCAGGGCTGGATTATTTTTTCTGTAGCTTCATTTGTTCTCCCACATCTGTACAATTGATTGCAGGAAAATGTATGGACATAGAGTACTTAGGAGTATGCACACTGCCCTGGAACTCAGAGAGGAGCCAGAGAAGGATGAGCACCAAGCCATTCCTGAGCCTCTTCAACACATCCAGTTATGTATGCTGGGTGATTTGGTTTTATAAAGCAGTGGCAGTAAAGCAGAAAAGAATCTCTGGCCCCATTCCCCTCTCTTTTGCCTTTGAAAAGGACTTCCATGTGCCTGTGACTTCTTGAAGGCAACTCAAGCATCTAGGGGTTGTGGCCTTTTCATAAAATTATTTTAGAACTCGGAGAGAGGTAAGAGAGAAGCACTGTGTCAGAGCTCCTAAGCAATACCTCTGTTGTTACAGGCAGGATGAGAAAGTTTTAAGAGCAGGCTCTTTGTGTGCTAGGCTGTATTCCTGTCTGTGCTTCCTAGCACAGAGGAGCTGGGGACAGGGAGCCTGCCCTGACAGCTCCCTGAGCGCGCTGCTGCAGGTCAGGACCTCTGCCCGGGGAAGGAGCACTGCCTGTGGGCCTCCCACGTCTGCTCACGGAAAGCCTGGCTGGACGCTCTGTCACACTCTGACAAAGGTCACTTTTACATCCCGTCTTCTGAAAGGTCACAGCATGACCCCAGGTGCAGGAGGAGGAGGGAGAAGGCAGCTTTCTCCCCCTTTTTAGCTGTCTTTTATTTTTTTAAATTTGTTACCAGTACCTGAAAAAAATATACCTTGTATTTGCTCTTGTATTGCCCCTGTCTCGACCTGCACTGGCACCTTCTTTGCCTAAAATGCTACAGCATAAGATCTCCCTTTATAGGTTTCAATGGCTGGTTACTGGATTTTCTCCTCTTTCTCCACTTCATTCTCTCTGCACAGCTGTAGCTGTTGTTCCTCGATGAATAAGCAAACACTTCCAACCTCACTGTGCCCTCCAGATGTAAAACTCTCTGAGCACGACTTTTCACCACAGCTTGTGTAAAATGCAGGAGCACAAACTGCTATACTGATAGTTTCCCCAGAGGGCTGGGTGGGTGGAAGGTACCAATCCTTCTCTTACTCATCCCAGTATACAGCAGTAAAGGGATGTATCTCCTGACAGAAAACTGCCTTCTCTTGCTCCTTTCTGGCAGTGATTACACAGGTCAGTGGGGCAAGGAGGACAGGTAAAGGCCAGATGCTCAGGTGTCACACAGAGCTGTTCCCCAAACTAGGATTTACTGAACCAGCTAGAGGATGAAAACTATTTGTTTTTCTTAAGTAAGGCCCAATGTTTGACAAGACATTTATGTGCAAACCCATAAGGCTTCAATTCAGAATTAGTGTCTTTAACTTTTGGATCATCCTCCCAGCATGATTTGAAATTTTTCCCTCTCACAGAATTTGCAGCAGCAGTGGAATTATTTTCTGCATTCCAGATGCTAATGGAAGGGATAAATACTGGTGGTTTCTCAGTCTGCTCATCTTAATAATTTGTTTCTTAAGTGCTGGACCGAAATGATGGACATGATTCTCTTTTTGGGGACTGCAGGGACTTGTCACAGATGCTGGACATGGTCCTTCAAACAGCAGACATGGGCCATTTAAGTTTTAGAGACATGGTTGACTTTGTGAAGGTGATAACTTGATGCAAGTTATTTTATTTACAGCATTCATTCTTCACATAGAATTTCCTTAAGATGTTTAGGTAGAGATATAAAGAGTTAGAGAAACACAGAGTCTCTTTTCAGAGAATTCACTATAACTTTTGAACAGGAAACAGCCTGTCCCTGGCATGTCTTTGAAAAATAGATAGCCAAGTTTTCACTTTAAAATGTAATGATCTGCATCTATCTTAGATCTCTCTGTAAGGGCTCTTATGGCTCACATAGGTGAGTCACGTCTCTCAGTGTGTTTTTTCAGGTAGTGTTCCTTTAATAGAGTTATTTGCTGTGAGTCCAAAGTAATTAAGTATTGCAAGACTGTCTTACTTTCAGTTGTGCTAATACCCTAAAAAATCCACATCTAATTCCCAAGATCTCAAAGGAAATTGATGTGGCTTGCAGACTACCCACCAGGCCAGTGTACCTGTTCCTGACCTTTAACTAAGCAGATCGATGGAATTCTTGTATATTGGCCAGACCACACGAAAATCAAAGTCTGTGGAGAAGCAGGAAGTTGTATAAGGTCAAAAACTAGGTCATGGCTGAGCTGGGAATGCCAATGAACTGGGCTACCTGTTGAGCAAAAAAAGGGAAGAAATAGCCATGATGAAGAGTACCTAAAGGTGGTTTGCCAGGTTCCCAGTCAGAAAGGAGACTGTTCCACTAATTGGGTCTTAAAAGGTCTTTTCTCTTCTGTTTAAATTCTTACAATATGCCCCTCGCCAAGATACGAGGGTGTCTGTCTAAGGATGTCTCTCTTTTCATTCTTTTCAGCTGTGTTTGTTTTCCTCCCTCCCCTTACCCATTCTTTGCAGGTTCATGAAGAGCATTCAGACCCCATGAGGGGGTCTCTACAGATCTCCTAAGAAGATTAAGCTCTCTGAATATTTCATGCCCCTGACTGACAGCTCTTGAGGACCTCTTGTAAGCCTGGCGCCCGTATTCTTGTTTTAAAAAAAAAGAGAGGGAGACAAGAAAATCACATCCACAGAAAAAAATTGATCCTGTGGGCCCGACCTCTGCTGACAGAAGGCACTAGACAGAGGCAGCTCCTCCCGGACATCTCCCCCTCCTTTGCCTCCCAGCAGTCTCTACTGTGAAATAAAAGGAAGGTAATGGGATTTTAAGAGGCAAGGAGTAGGCAGAGGAGGAGGAGGAGGAAGTGGTTGTGCCCCCTCCCCTGAGCCCCAGTGCTGCGACTGCTGGACCCTCAAGAGCCATTGTGTCCCCTGTCCCCGGCTCCCGTTCTGTGCCGCGCCCGCCCTTCCCTAACGAGCTGCGGGCTGAGCCGCCGGCCCTCATTAGGGGTGAGCCGGGAGCCAGCCCCGCGCTCCCCGTTCCGCCCCATTAAGGGTTTGCCCCCTGCTCGACAGCGGGGAGAGGGAGCTGGCGACCTGTAAATTCTCATCAGGCTGCTTGAGAGCCTCCCTGCCCCCTCAGTCAGCCCGCAAACGGGAGCTGAGAAGTTTCTCCTTTATTTCGAGAGGCAGGGCCAAGCAGATCTCCTCACGTGCTGGGTTTAGGAGACGGTCCTCGGTGGAAACAGGGGGGATGAGGATGAGGGGGAAAGCAGCAGAAAGAAACAGCTCTGAGCCCTTCTTACAGCTGGAGCACGGTGAGATTTGCTGCCGTGCTTGCTGTAGATACCAGTGTAAGACTGCAATGTCCTGTGTTCTGCTCCATGCTCAGGAATTGCCACAGCTTCCTGCTGGCAAATTTATGGGGATCATCCATGGTGCTGGGGATACTGCACAATTATGACCATGTGGATAAACGGAATGGTCACTGCTGAGTGATTAGGAGATTTCACCAACTTCTGCAGTACTTTAACCTTTTCCTTGCTCAAGAATCCAGAGTTGCTGGACTCAGTTTAAAGTCTCCTCTTTGATGTTAGACTTGCCTTCTCAGCATGATTAATCTCTATTAAACTTTCTGTGTAGGTTCAGTGTTTCTGTGTGAGGTATGGCTGGACACTCCAGCAGCGGCACTTTGGACCATGTGAGTAGGGGACTCTTTCAGGTACTTGTAAGATATTACATGTAAAAGACATGGGCAATTTTATAAAGCATCTGTCAAGCCAATTAGTTATCCAATAACATAACCTTTTTAAAGTCAAGTATTATTTTTACCAGCTGATTGATGTGCCATTTATTTGCAATAGCTATTTTGGTGGAATGCCAGTGCCATTCCTCAGTTGTGCTTATCCTGCCAATGTGCTCTGCATGGGGTGTGCACCCTATGTTGCAGCTCATTATTTTGGTTTGGGGGGAAGAGAAGAGCATCTGGGTGTTGATAACTATCATGGACAAGATTTGTATGCAAACAGAATCAAAGGAAGCTTTGGCTCTTGATTGGTCTCACACCACTGGGATTAAGCTTTATAAAGGCTCATTTGTTAGGGCACAAAATTGTCACCCCCAGTTTAGTCCTTGTGTCATTTGTTACTCCTGGCACTGCCACCCTGTGCCCTGCCTGTATGCCTGGTGTGCTGGGCAGACAACAAATTGTTCCAGAATAGCACCAATGGGTTTGGAGGAATTTAATCTTCTACTACTGAAATGAAAAGATGGGACATAGACTAGATTTTCATCTTAACTGTAGCCACTGATATGAAGTGGAAAAAACTAGACAGACTTCCTCATAACCCTACCAGAGTCAGGAAGATGGAATCCTACATCTGGAAACGTTTTTCTAAGTTTTGAAAGAGGAAGAACTATGCCCACATTTCCTTGTAGAGCATATAGTCTCTATAGACAGAATCCTAGATCTAAGGTCAGTGAAATCCTTTAAAATCCAGTTCTGTAGCATAAGGCTTTCCTGTCTGGTTCCTTAAAATCCCTTCCTCTACTCAGCTTCTTTGTCAGGCTGAGCAGAGCAGCTGAGAATGACAGAGCCTGGAGACAAAGCTACCCTTGAGTCATTCCCAGCTTCTGACATGGTTTGCCCAGTCTCTCTCATGGACACAGAGAAGGGGCTTTTCAAAAGTGACTGAATGCCTCCCATCCTCTCATCACTCCTCTTTCAATTTCAGATGAGCAACAAATAAAGCAGGGAAGGCCGAAGGTCATTTTTCTCTATGGCAATCTGCTGGCCTACTCACAGACTTCTGCTTCTCATCAACCATGCTATTTTAACTGTAATTAAACTAGAGATGGTTTTCTGGAAGGAATCTCTGATGCTTGGGACTGATGGGGTGTATTCACTGCATAACTGAGGTATCTTACCTACATTAATAAGATTAGGATACAAATCACACATGCTGTGCTCCTGCTCTGAAGGCTCTGGAGAAGCCTGTTTGCCTCCCTCTTCTGTCTACATAGACACTAGAGGGAGAAATTCTTTCCCTAACTTAGAGAACTGGGGTATAAATGAGCAGGCAGTAAAAATACCCCTCAGTGTCACATGAGAACTCTGGAGATCCTTGTGCACTCATGTATTGAAATGGTCAAAGAGGTTTTGTGTCTTTTTCCAGGAGCAATTTCTATCTCTTCTATTAAGTATGGTGCCATACAGAACTTATTGATAACATTTTTCTGGACTAGTCATAGGAAAATAGACCTCATCGTCTGTTTCTAGACACCTGATACAGGCCAACATATTGCTCTGCAAAGCAGTCCTTAGGCCCCTACAGAACTGTGGAATAATACAAGTTGGAAGGCTTTTTTGGAGGTCATATGATCTAAGCTCAAAGGAGAGGGGGAGAGCAGTTCAGAATCCTGCTCCATCCTTAATCCCATACAACCATCTTTTCCCATTAGGGTTTCCAAGAGTCAGCATTACTGCATCCTGCCAGCCCTCCCTGCTAGAGTGGCCTTTCTGCAGTGGCCAAAGGAGGCTGTGTGACCTCTGTGTGGAACTGTGGAACAGAGGTGGGCTGGGTTTGCTTCTGGAGTCTCAAAACTGGAAGTTCATGGCACTCATCCAGGTGGAAAACTGCACATAGCTATAGTGATGGGTATGTTAAAAAGTGGTTATCACAGTAATAGAAGGAGAAAACTAAGGGTTTTCATAAGGAATAAGAAAAAAGTAATGGATAATCTATGTTCTTTTTGAAATGCTTATCCAGGTTCAAAACCAGAGTGAAATTTAAACTTGGTTTGTAGGGTTCTGAAATTTCTGGATAATTTTTTCCATTTTAATTTGTGGTTAGGAATAGAACCAGAAAGACCAAGATACCTCACAATTTATTCGAGCATTTGGAGTTGTGAGCAGAAATAAAAATGTACTAGAAATCACACACAAGCTAATAATTTCCTCCAAGGTTTGGAGCCCAGTTTTGCAGAGTTGGGAGGTTTGCTACAGTTTGCAGTTAGACAGCAGTCAGGAGTGGGTCAAAACCAGGATCGGGGGTTGCAAGGAGATCTCTGACTGGGGTCCCATAAAGGCTTGCAGATTTTCTCCCCATTAGGTTGCACTTGTTGCTTACAGAGTCCAATGCTGGGAGAGTCACTGACTTTGCCTTCCCTCATAAAAAGGGATTTTTCATTGGATTTTGTCAAAGGTCTTAAGAATGTCCTTTTGTCTGAGGGAGTGAAGAGCTCAGCAGAGAGAAACACTGACTTACTCATCCAAAAGTGAGTTTTTCTATAGGAAAACAGATCACATTTATGTTTACAGAGACTGTGTTTTACCTAGAAAAAGCTGGCTAAATTTGGAGTTGAAATCCATGACACATTTTCATTTGGGTAGAGGGAGATTCCTCTTTAATCCATTTTGCCAACAGTGAGACCTGCAAATGTACTGTGACCTACTGCAGTGCCAAGTGTAGGTGTTTGGAAGTGTGTGGGGAGGAAGGAGTTAAGGATTCTGCTCCATGAGCCATCCACAGCAGGGAATGACCCAGTTTAAAAGGGTTAACAGTATTTGGTTTTTCAGAACTATTTGTTATATCAAGTTAGTGCAGCAGAGGTCACCCAGGTCACTGTGCCTCCCCCTTCCCTTTCCATCCCCAGCCCCTGCTCCGTTCCTTGTTTCTCCTCTAATCCGATGACCTCAGACACAGCTCTTTCCTTATGATGTTCTTGACAGCATCTTCAGACAATATGCAGCTCGACGCCAGTTGTCTTTCCCTTTTTCTCCTGTCCCTCAGGAGAAAACCTGGGATGCTAAAAGGCACTCTGTGCAGTGGGGAAAAGCCTCAGCAATTTGTTCTGTGGTTTTTGGACAAGAGTAGCTCAGAAAACAGTTTTCCACGTATATGCTCTGTTAGCATGGCTGTCTTTTCTTCTCAGTGTGTATGTTTGGGTGTTTTTTCTTTATTTTGTGTGTGTGTGTGTTTAAATTCTCATTTATCTCCTATACATTCTGGTCTCTTTCATCATGATGTCACTGACTGTGACTTGCTGATGCTCTGAGCTTTTCGGTAGTACAAGTTAACTGTTTACAAATGGGAAAGGAAAAGTTTGACTGGAATTTGTCCTTGGGTTTAGTAACCAAATGAGGTCAGCTTTGCTACTGTAACTGAGAGTTAAGTACCGAAAACCTTGCTAAGAAGGTTCTCATCCTCATCCTTCCACTCTGACCACCTTCTGCCAATCGAAGCTTCTCTTAGATTTTTGTTCAATGTATTTTTATGATCTATTTTCAAAGGCACTGAAGGCCCACAGAAAAGCAGAACCTCAGGTGCTTCATGTCCTTGAAAATCAGACTAGAAATAGGCAATGACTATTATGCTTGTATATATTTTCACCTTACCAGCATCACTATGTTAACTTTCTGTCATATCATCCACGAGGAATAGCATACAAAACACCTTAACTGATATGAACCCAGGAAGTCTCATTTTCCTGCTTCCTTAGTTGCTTGTTTTACTGTGTTTATCATTCTCTAGCTGGGCCTCTGACATCAGTCAGTTGATTTTTTAAGAATGTTCCTTGCTCTGGATTTTATTGTGCTGCTCATTGTGCAGCCACAGCTAGAGGAGTTACACTTGCTTTTCGGGGTAAACTTAGCAAGGTGTAAAGGACTGGTTTTCTCCCTCTGCTATGGTTTGACTGCTTTCTGAGGGGTGTGTGTTGCTTTTCCTAGAAGGATGGGGTAGTGTAGTCCTGGATGCCCTTAACCTCCTGAGGGAACTGAATGGTCACCAAGGAGCTGGTGCTGGTAATGTTAAAGCTGTTTCTTGCAGCCTTCCCAGGGCCGAGGAACTGCCAGACCTCAGTGTTTTAAACAGATATGAGGGCCCAGTGAGAAAAAATGTCTTTGTATATTTGCTTGAATTGAAAAGCTAATTGCAACTCAATTGTGTGTGGCTTGCCTTTGCTTCTTGGCCATGTTCAAGTACATAAGAGTTATTAGTGTGAATGTTAATTAGAAAATAAAGTTTAAGGCTGTGTCTTCTGTTAGAACTTTTTTAGACTATGCGAAAATCCAATTAATTTAGTTTAGTCGCCACAAATTGATGTATCAGGAGAGCAGAGCTTTACATTCAAAGTTTCATGTAACTGGCAAAAGCAAAGTTCAGGTAATACTTTCCATTGTCATCTTTTTCAATTCCCAACTTGCATCTCTGTTAAGTTACGAAGTCACTTTCCCAGTGGCATGACCAGTGATGCTGGTAGTAATCAAACCCATTATTTTGAGTTGTTTGCTGTGCTCGATCAATCAGGACAGATGGCAGTTCTGCATACAGTGTATATTGGAGCTGGACTGGCTGATCCTTGTGGGTCCCTTCCAGCTCAGATTATTCTGTGATTCCATGGAAAATGATCTGAAATCATAAAAATTGTTGGCTAAAGAACTTCTTCAGCTGAGCAGCAGTTGAACCTCTTGGAAGAAAACATGTTTTAAGTTTCACCTTCTTTAACCTTAGGTGGAACATTTCTCATGTGTCATGTTAGCCAGGATAGCACAGGTCTTGAAGCCAGTTTCTGTATGTTACAGAGCTTTCATCCAGATTCTCTGGGAGGGTTTCAAATCCTTCCTCCGACACCTGTCCAGATGCTTCAGGATTCTATAGTCATGGCATTGCAGTGTCATTTATTATGCAGTTCTCTCACCACTGGCCTCAGCACTACAGGTTTTTGGAAGCTTGAATGTGATGGAGAAAGGGAGTGTCTGGAGGCATGGAACACTTTCAAATTTTTGTGGTTTTTTTTTGTTGTTGTTGTTGTTGCTGTTTTGTTTTGTTTTTTTCTTTTCCTTATAAGAAAAAGGCAAGACCCTCTTCTGTCATTGCAGCACTTCTCTTACCCACCAAGTCATCTAGGCCAAAGGACACTGTACCAGGGACATTCCCAGGAACGGAAGATGTACAGTTTCTGTAGCAGGGAAGAGAGCATCAAAACAGGAATGGAAATTGGCAGGAGGAGCTCGGAAAGGCCAAAAGTTTCCAGCTCAGAGAGACAGCGAGAGAGGAAGTCAGTGAGTGCAAAAGGATTCCCTCTCTCCCCACTTCTCAGCCCCCACCCTCTGTCCTTCCTCCACACCCCACCCGGGGAGATGGGAGAAGAAACTTGGCAAGCCATCTTGTCGCCAATCAATCTGTGGTGTAACAATTAGCACTTAAGCAGCACTCACGCTAAACACAGGCTCAGAAAACACTTACAAAGGAAAAGAAAAAACCCTTAAACCCCAACACAACAACAACAGGGGAAAGCTGGAACAGATCAATGCCACGCCAACCAGGAGGCACCTAATACCCCATTATTGACGAGGCCGATAGCGCTTTAAGTGTGTGCTCTCCATGCTGAGCAATTAGCGGCAGGACCAGTGCGGTGGAGGCAGCTCCAGCACAAGAACGCACCCCCCGCTGCCCAGCGCTTCCCCCAAGAGGTGTTTGATGACAGCTTCATTTGTTAGCGAGATCCCAATAGCTGCCGGCGCCGGCATCCTTTCCATTACGGAGCAGAGTGCGAGGGGAGCTGGGCAGTGGGTCCGCTCCCCCCGCTCCCCCGGCCTGTGGTAACAGAATACAGTAGACACGGAGTCTGTCTGTGCACTGCCTAAATTGATTGTAATGGCTTTCTTAACGTGCTGAAAGAGCCGACTGTTTTCTCGCCTCGAAGAAAGGCTGGAGGAAGGAGGAAGTGACTCCAGCGGCTGCGGCACAGTGGATGAAAGTAAACTTTTGTTTAGTAAAGACCAGCCGACTGCAGACTGTCTCTGGCCTTTCAGCTGGCTCTCAGCAACACTGTGTCTGAGAAGAAAGGGGAGAGGGTAGAGAACAAACTGTCAGCTTCCTGCCTTGGCTCCTGCTCCCGTTCTAACCCTGCTCATATGGCTGCACCTCCCAGAAGCGCACTGGAAACCTCTTCATGCAGGGAGTCTGGTTCCAGAAGGTGCCTACAGGGTGAGGTTTTTCAAGGGAATTCGTGCACATGGACAGTAGGGCACATGTGCTTTTAAATGCTTGGCTAGGCTGAGGCTTACCTCAAAAAGGTGTGCTGAGATCCCATAACAGCAGGAGCTAAGCCAAGCCTGGAGAGGATATGGCCTTCTGATGAGTATCCAAACAGCATCTGTTACTGATAAACTGTGTTTATCTGGAAGCCCAGAGCCATCCTGAGACCTCCCAAGTGGAGAGACGTGTCCCATGTCAGACTGTCTGTGCTGGATGGATAAACCATCCATTAGTTAGTCAAACCTGGTCACCAGAGCAAACCAGCAGGTGCCACTCAGGGACATGAGGTGCACACTCTGCTGCTCTCAGGTGTGCTGCAGCCTGTTAGTGCATTGGTGCTAAACTGGCTGGGAGCCGTCCAGAGTAACCCAAACACTTCTATCCTGGAAGAATCATCACATCACACCCCAGCAGCCTTTGGCAACAAAATAAGCCAGGTGACACGCAGATGTTCAAGGTTTTCTGAGAGGCAGCACGTGTTGTAATAGCTCTGTACAGGAACCTGTTCAGCCAGTGTAGGTCTGGGGTACCAGAGGCTCGCTCCTTGATCGCTCATCACTGGAGACATGCTTGGGTTCCCTCTTCTCTTTCCATGGTCTCTTAGAGGTACCACAGACTAGTAGGCACCACGAAGGGCAAGTACCTGCATAGACACCTCGTGTGCAGGTACTGTCACAGTGTGAGGGAAGAGGAAAAGAACTGAAGTTCTCCACTGTGGTGTCACTCAGGTTGCAGGTGGTCCCACACCTTCCCACCCTTGCCTGGTTCCAAACATGTATTTATCCTCAAAGTTTGATCTCGTGAGTAGAGAAAGGGGCTGCAAAGTACAACTTCTCACGCTGCTGTAACCAGAAGCTGCTCTCTGCTTCTGACCAGGAGGCTTTAAGATGATGCCAGATGGGGCCATTAAAGCTGTGCAAACAATAAGGAACACATAGGGGAGTCTGTTAATGGGTTTCTTTTGGAAGCATCAGCTGGAGCTGCTGAATGGGGCACATGACCTATTTAAAAAAGCCACTTGAGAAATCTGTCTGACTGCTGAAAGGATGGGATTTCTTACCTTCCCTGTTTATGCCAAGCCGCTAAGGATCTGACATGCTGGATGCTCACACACTCCCGTGTTTGCAGTGTTGCTCACTTGCCAATGCACTTTATGGCTTCTGCTCTAAAGCTCTGAGATGGGCTAGAGGAAGTGTCCCAACCACGTTCTGGGCAGGAAGGAAGCCACATTTAAGGAGATGGCTCCCACAGAGGTGTTGTTTGATTATCCCTTCTAGGAAGAGGGAGCCCACTGTGAGTGCAGATTTTTCTGTGGTTACAAACCAGCATTTTGCATGGAGAACAAGCAGCATGGCTAGAGGTGGCTGTCAGAACACTGCGAGTGCAGAAGTTCCTTGGCCTTCAGTCCTGGTGGAGGCTTATATGATCAGAAATTGTGGTATAGCTTGGCAAAGCTCTGAGTTTTAGCTCATGTGAGGATCAGCTACTGATCCCCTTTATGAAGGGAAATGCCTCTACCTGCAGTGGCCAGAGGAAAAATGATGTGATGGAGGAAGAAAACCACAGATGTGCTCCTTGGCGGAATCCAGATCCTAAATTGCTCCAGACTGTGAAGGTATTTTCAATCTTTTGTGGAAGAATACTCCAACATTCTGGCTTGAATTTGAGCCCAGGGAGCTGGTGATGCAGGGGAGGATCAGTTCCGCAGTGTGCACTGTGTGCTGCTTCATTGGATTGGGTTTGAAAGAGGAAGATTCTCTGAGAAAACATAGAACACTAATTTCTCAATTGAAATTTGACTCACTCTGCTCAATTCTTTACTGTTTGAAGCACAGTCTTAGGATTTTATGATAGGCAGATCAGTCATCTTAGTGCCATTCAACCAAGATGGAAGCTGCAGGAGAAGGGTTGAATCTTCCTTCTCTGCAAGGGAGCAAGGCTTGTTGTGTTCAGATGACCCACTCCTGATTGGTGCTATTGTATTTATCTCATAAATAGTACAATAGAAAGGTATTGTTCTTGCTGACATAAAGGAAACAGGACTAGAATCTGCCAGGGAGAACACCTTTAGGAAAAGCACAAAGTGAAACATTACATTTATGTCTATCTTACCAGTTTGGCACAGACATAAAAGGGAGTGTGTGGTTTGCATTGTGTGTTTTGTCAGGAATTGAGTGGCTGATTATTAAGCTCAGGTTGGACACAAACTTGGATATTTTATGTGGCAAAATCAAATCTGCAACCCCTCCAAACTAGTGGTGTTTTCTACTGGTGTTGCAAACAGAAAATTTCACTTTGCCAGAACATCCTGGAACTTAATTTATCTCCCTTCAAAGGTGTTTTCTTGAGTTTTCATAAGCAGCAGTAAAGAAAAGTTCCCTGACTAGGGAACTTTCCACATATGATCATTTCTCCTTGCTTTGGCTGTAGCCAAGAGAGGGAAGAAAATCTGGTCTAGTTGTTAAATCTCCAAAAGTGTGAATATGCCATTCTGCAAACCCTTCAAGACCCTTGCCTGTGCCTGGGAGCCTTTCCCATCTGACAGGAAACATCTGAAGGAAAGTCAACTTGAAGTGTTTTCTCTCCCACTTGCCACCTTCCAACTTTGGTTGCTGAGAGAAGAGAAAGGCTTTTAACACCATGCAGTGACCCAGCCCTAAGTACAGTCTCCTGGAGTTGATCTAGCTGGGGAGACAGGAGGTCAGCTGCAGGGGGCAGGAAAAGTGAGAGAAACCATGTCAACAGGCTGCTCCCGCCGTGTCTGAGTGCTGAATGATGAGCGGGTGACACGGGAGAAGGAGCCGGGGTGCTCACCTGGAAAATGTTGCGGGAAGCCTGTCATGGATGTTTAAGTGCTGACAAGATGTGTTGGAGATATCCTTGCTGTGCCTTTAGAATAAAGGTAACCTTTCCTGTGGGTCCTGCTTCGCAGGGGAAGTTGCTGCCCTGGTTCATAGAGGGGGGACAGCAGCAGCTTGATGATAGGGACTGAAGTAATTTTTCAATGTGGAATAGTGCTGCTGGACTTATGTAAGGACTGAAAGGGCAGGGGATGGTGGGGATTTAATTCTGCCATCTTCCCATAATCCATAGGTGTGATCCCAAATCAGGTGAAACCAGCAAACTCATTTTACCCAAATGGATTTTGGAGCAGGCTCTGTTTCAGGAACATCTCCAGATCAGTAAATCCTTTGATCAAATATGTGACTTCTTTCTGAAAAAAAAATCCATAGGATGAATCAGCTGCCTTACATGTGTGCCTTTCAGTGGTGAATTGTATCCCATGTTACCTGCAGATGAGGTTGGAGATGGCATCGGGCAACTCTGATACCAAGGACTTGTGAGTAGCTCTTGAAGGGAAAGAATTTGCTTTTGGAATTAGATTTTCTATAGTGCATTGTAAATTGTCTTATGTAATAATGACTTGGTGGGTCTTAGGATGTACTTCCCAATGCCTTGTCAGGGAACACATAGGGAACACATGAACCATGGAACAAAAGTGCCTTGCAAAGAGCTAACCTGTCTAATTCTGGTGTCAGTTTAAATTGCTAAAATATACTGACTTCCTTGCAGTTTTCCTACTTAGGATATGATAAAGAACAACAGAATCAGATCCTGATCTGCAGCAGATCATTTTCATTGATCTGTTATCAACACTTCAATGACATCAAGATTAAAAATGGACATTTTCTACTACTTATTTGAGGGCAGAAATTTGAATCTCTAGTTGTTTCTCTTCCTTTGTCTCTCACACTGTTAATTGCTTGACTTCTGTCCTTCTGCAAGGGTCAGCTGGGAGAGCTTGGTAATGTTTAGCCCTTGAGCCTGACCTTCCAATCTCTGCAAAGTCCAAAGGAGAGGAAAGAGTTTTAACTGAATTTAATTGGGGTCATCTTTGCCCATCAACCTCTTCCTCCCCAGCACCTGGGGGGTTTGAGCTGGGGCCCCAGTAACTGGTGGAGAGGAGATGTCTCCACGTCAGAGCCGGGCAGCTGTCACTGAGGCTTAGGGAGCAGAGAGGAGACGGTGCCTGCAGGAAACAAAGATGGTTCCCACCTGTCCAGAGCTAATGAGGATGTTTCTGATGTCAGTAAATGTTTCCTGAGCACAATAAAGAGCCAGGAATCTTCACAACCCACTCCTGAACAATAAGCAAGTACAAGAGGTGGGAGACAGAAGTGAAGGAATTGGGGAACAGGAATGAAGACGAGGCAGGGAGGAACAGGAAGGAAAGGAAGATAACTGAAGAAGGGAAAGAGCTAAAGGAAGAAAAGAAAAAGTAGAACACATGGCAAAAGAGAGAAAATGAGGATGTCTGGATGAAGCAGGGAAGAAATGGAGAAATAAGAGGAAGTGTCCTGAGATGTGAGATACTGAGAGCACATTGGAAATGGACCAGAAGAAAAAGAGCTAAAGGAATATGGAAAAACACATCAGCAGGTGGAGAGTAGTGCTTAACCCAACACATCCTTTTCACAGAACAGCTTGAGAAGCCTGAAGTGATGAAGGATAAGACATAGTCTCTAAGATGATTCTGGGGTCTAGAGAAGTTAAGGGAAAAGAGGGGGAGAAAGTATTTCTGACATACAATATTTTTAGTCTTACTCTGGGAGTGTTCCTTTGTGTCAGCATCACCAGGAAAACCCTTAGTCTTGACATAAAGCAAAAGAGAATCCTTTCTATGTATTACACAAACTATGAATATCAACTACTGAGAGCCCAGCTGAGGCAGCAGCTCTCACCTGGGACTTACAGATAGAAGCCAACAGCTGATGTAGATTTGTCCAGTTCATTAGCTGCAGCAATAAAACTATGGGTTTATATCTTTTGAAGATGATACATTCTCACTGCCACCCTCTAATATTTTATCCTTTCTCAGCAACAGAATGGCTGTTGAAGCACCAAGAGGTTCTGCTCACAGATTGGGGTGTTATTAACCTTTCCCAAGAGCTGATTTTATTATTTACTATTTTACATGTGCTCATATTGCTTTAAATTCTACGAAAAAAACTTACTTTAGAAGATTGCTTCTTCCCTTTCTTAGTATGAGATATCACATTTAAAAGTTTTTATGTGTTTTCTATGTCTGCTGTTTTCAAATTGCATCTCAGTAGCAGTACTTGGAATAACTGTGCCACACAATGTCCCGTCAAGGGTGTGATTTATCTCATTTTGGTCCAGCTTTTTCATGATCCTACATCACAGCTCTGCTGTAGGCAGTAAGAAGATATCAGCAGCTCCAGAGCATCCTTCAACTCATGTTAAAATAGGTGTTAAAGTAGAAAATTTCTATTCAGAGTCACACTGGCCTATTAAAAACAGGAAGACACTTGAATCTAGACAAGAAGGACAAATATTTATGTTGGTGCTAAGTAGCAGTTGTCCTTCACAAGTTTAAAAATAAAATGAAAGCAGAGTATTTCATCAAAGTATGTCCTGTTGCAGCACTGGGAGCAGTGTGTTATGAAACCACATACAAAAGCTAAAACATTTAAAAAGGGAATTTAAAAATAACTGGGAACACATATAAAACTTTTTCTATTTTAGTTTTGTATCAAAAATGATGGAATTTTGGTTTTATCAGATACCTGCAAAGTCAGACCATTACAGGAGAGCTGTGTAGCTCCAGCGGTACAGACAGTCCAGTCTCCAATTATCCTGCTCGTTTCCCAGCATTTGCCATTGGCCACGAGCAGGGATGGGAAGCCACCAGCTCATTTCCTGGCCAGGTTTGTTCTGAGCTAAAAACACATTATTAGTGTTCCATTCCTCAGAAAGATGCCGGGCTGCCCTGTGAGATGCCAAGGGGGTGGATCCAGTGAGAGCATTCCCTGGAGCTCTGACAGTCACGGGGAACAGGCACAGCTGAGCCCTGGGGAGGTCAAAGCCACACGGCCCCAGAGTTTCCGACTCTCAAACTTTGAAATAAAGACTTTGGGGTCTCTCTCCTGCTCGGCCCTCTCTGCTCCTGTGTGCTGCCCTGCCCCTTTTCCCTGGGAGGAAGAGCGTGCTGATGTAAGTGGACAACGCAGGGAGCCGATAGCGGGGTAGGGAGAGCCTGCAGGAGATCGCCTGCAGCCAGAGAGGACACAATTACTGCACCAACTGTCCGGCCAGGCCCGGCCAGGAGACTCCACTTAATGTAATTGAGTGTGAAGGCAGGCTGGAGACACTGCACCCGCTGCCGCAGCCCCGCTGCCACAATAGAGACACTATTGGCTGCTAATTGGCGCCAGTGGGCTGGTGCTAATTGTGCTCATGTCTTGGGCTGAGGACAGGCATGTGAAGGATGGAAGGGTCTGCTGGGAATAGGAGGAGGGGGGAGCCAGGGAGACAGTGGTCATACAAGTTGGAACAGGGCTTTAATTTCATATCAAATATTTAAGTAAGTGAGTGGAGGATCTGTGAACTCACTTTGTGGTAACCCACAAAAAGCCTTGGGGAATAGCACCCCCCTGCCTCCAGCCCAGCCATGAGCTGAAGGCCTCTGTTCCTCTTCTTCCTTAGCTTTGTTTAATTAATTGGGAGAATTGCTAATGATCTTTTATTCCTCTTCATACCTTCCCTGCTTTCTGCCATTGCTTCTTCTTCATTCTTTGTTTCATAGATTCAGTTTTTCCAAATCCAGGGCCATCCAATATTTACACATGGAAATTTTGGCTGAACAGAATGACAACTAAGGCAGAGATCAGGCTCATTACCCTGAAATTGGAGACAGTCTGATCCGTACATGCAAGGATGAGCAGTGGGACTGTGTGGTGTCGTTCTTTATAAACATCCAGCCAGATTTCTGGAGATGGAACTTTGCACACATCAGCTGTTAGGAAGACATATGTTCAGAGATATTCATTTGGGCCAGGACCACCAGCTCAGATGTGAATTGTACCTGCATACTGTCTCGCTTCTAGGATTTTAGTCTCAAAAATGGGCAGGGAAAGTCTGATTAAGCTGTGCTGTGCTGGAAGCGGAGTGATTGCAAGGAGGTGACATGGCTGTGAGGATGTGCTGGTGAAGGGGGAGTTTGGTGCATGGGACAATGCTCTTCACTCTACCCAAGGTGAATGAATGACTTTAGTGATGATAAGGTGCACCAGCCTTTGATACATCCTGGGAACAAGCTGGCAATGTCAGGAACTTTGCTGGGACTGCTGGCTGCCACCATTTGTTTACGAAGTCCGGGTAATAGAAACTTGAATGTGCTTGACTTGGGGATTGAGATGCAGCCAATTTCACCTGGATTCAGATCCTGTCTCTCAGGTCCAGGTGCTGCATAGGTTTGCCCTGAGCTGAAAGTGGTAGATTTTCAGATGTTTTATACTTTCCTCCTTTCAGTGCTTTAAAGTCAAAGTGACTTAGGTACTTGTGCCATGATTTTGAAGGACCTGGAACCTTGTGATGCAGTTTTATGACTGACTTAAGACAGTGTGACTGTGGGAAGCAGCATCCAGAGGTACAAGCTCTTCCTGCCTGGGGGTTCATCTCATCCGAAATAATTCTGTGATTGTGAGTTGCATTTAAAAAACCAAATCTCCTCATTCCATTGAAAGCACTTTCTTTCTTAGTTTACTGCTAGTTTTCTGCATGATCCAGGGTTTTAGATGGATCATTCCTTCCCAAAGAAGCTGGAAGGAAAGGTGTAATCCCAGGAGAGAGAGGGCAATAATCAGTGTCAAGTTTTTATTAGAAATCACAAGATGTTCATGTCCCCAGTTCCTCCTGATTATTGGACCATAATTGTAAAAATCACTTGGGCCTTGCAGTGCCATACTAACAATGCATAAATAACTTTAAACTTGAGCTGTTTTAATTGTGTTACATTTGTCTGGTGTGGAACACAATGATGACTTGTTTGGCCTCAAGGCACTGCTGCTATAAAATGTTCAATATTAAATAATAATTGCAGAAAGTACTTTAATAGGTTCTCTGGGCAGGATGTTCCAAATACATATATATCTCACAGGCCACTGCATTCAGATAACGGTTTCAGTCTAAAATTAAATTTTAATGTACTGATATCTTGGCAATTTTAAGCTTTTTATAAATTATCACAATGTGCAGATTCTTGGGTGAAAGGCTTAGGCATCCAAAGTTCTCTGCCTCTTTCTTTCTCTCAAAATGTAATCCCAGAACTGATGTATGAGGCCTTTAAACTCCTTTGACAGCACGTCACTTTTACTAAGGCAGGCACAAAGTGAGTGAAAGCTCTGCAGTGATTTGTTTCAAAACCTAAGTTCCAAATCTCAAGCTCATGAACAATCAGTTCTGTCTTACAATCAAAATATGCCTACCTCTTCCATGCAGACACCAGCTTCTAGAATATGGCATCCTTAAGAGAGCCTGTAAGCTTGGGAGAAAAGCAAACCATTGTAGGTCAGGGATATATTGGGCCAGACTTGTACCAGGTACAAAAAGATGCTGTACATGGCTTTCTTTTCTCTCTTCAGCTTTCCTCTTCAAAGGAGTTCATGGCTTGTGAGGGTTCATCAGATCCTTTGCTCAGATGATGTGGTAGTTAGTCTAGGGCTGCTGATGGATCCTACAGGGTGTACAAAGTACCTTTAGTACCAGAGCTTCAATTCTGCTTATTAATTGGTTGTTCTCCTCATCCCTCTGAATCCAACAGTGCAGTGCTGAGATAGCCAGGCTGAGAAAAAATGCAGTGGCCTGGTTGGTGTGAGCCCTTCTGAGACTGTGCTCATGTTCTCTTCTTTCCTTCCTTTTATTGTGGGTTTTTGAGCTTTCCCTTGAGTCAGAACTGGTGATCACACAGAGGGGCAGTAAATCAGCTCACTGCTCCAGCTGAAAGCTTAGATACCTCCATTTTACTTCCTTCATTTTACTTTCTTTTTTAGTCTTCTGGTTTTGCTATGCTTATTTGTAAGTCAGAAAGCTGAGCTGGTTATTTGGGAAGTGGTAGGATCACTAGTGCTGATGGAAAGGAGGGAACAGGAATGTGTAGTTTGGAGCACTAAGACTATCCCTTTGTGGTCTTTATTTGGCTTAATCCAGCTGTAAACTTAATCCAACAAATGGACTTTGTTTAATCAAATTCCCTCTTCTTGACCACATTATGGGGATCATATCACAGAGGACCATGCTCACTGGGCTCAGTTTGGAGTAGATCTCTCTCATAATCTATTGTAAAATGGAGATTATGTCACTAACACAGCATAAAAATGTGCTGGGAGGATCTCCTTGGTGGATCTGAATCAGAGTGTCAATGGCTTGATGGCTCAAATGCTTCCAGCTGGGCATGGACTGGTGCCTTGCTGAGTAGGAATGGACCTGCTGATATGTGCAAAATGAACATCAGCTGAATGTCTGTAGAGCTGTGGGGCCTTGGGCAGGGTCTCTGCAGCACTTCTGTCCTCTGCCAGCTTCCAAGCACAAGAGAGTAAGCCCCGTTCTCTCCCAGATATCATAATCCACATCTTCAGGCAGAACTCCCCTTTGGCATCATGCTGAGTCTCTCTTCGACCTGTGCATCTGTCTGTGCTTCAGGAAGAGAGAATATCCTAGAAGTTTCCTCTAGGTCAGCCTAGGGATGGGGGGGGCTTATTTGTGTGAGAAAACAGATGGTACATTTGATTATTCTCTGAATTGGGAAACCAAAAAAAGCTGCCATTCTAATGGAATGTAAGTACCAGCAACTGCTTCCTCAGTGAGTTAATACCCCAGAACAGAACAATTCCAGTCTGCTCATCTCAGAGGGCCTGAAATTGGGGCTTTAAGCAGAGAACAAGGTGGTTTCTTCTCTGTGTATTTTTTTCAATAGGTCAGTGCCAAGTGTAGGAAACAGAACCATTCTATCAATTTGGGTTTATTTTTCTTCCTTCAGAGGATTTCTACATTTTATGTTGCAGTACTGCTTTGAAAGGCAACTGTGACCAAAGAATAAAGGGAAGAACACAATTCCACTGGCTTAAATTGTGGAATGCTTTTCCTTTAAAGCCTCTCCCTCCATCCCATGCCTTTCCTCTGCACACATTTGAAGTGAACTCATTGGTGCTGAAAGAGATTGGTTTGACAGGCTTGATGATTCACACCTTCTGTTCAGCTTCTTACTTGAAACCAGCCCAGGCTGAAAGAGGAGAGGTCAGCAGCTTTAATGTAAGGCTGTGATTACTGTAATTCTGACCGGGTAGGAAGTATCTGAATCCAAGACCTCACTCTTCCATTAGGCAGTGGAAGAATTTGCACCCTGTGTGTGATATTGGTGAGACATTGAACCTAGACCTCAAAATGTGTTGTGGTGTCACCTCTGGCTCCCCTTTTGGACACACCAGTTCTCACTGAGCTGCTCAGAGTGTGGTGCATCCGGTGATATCACTGCTGTGAGGGCTCACTTGCACTGCATTGCCATCAGATCATTTTTACATGGTAAATAGCTATTAATTACTGCTGCTGGAGTGGTAGTGCACAAAAACACTCTCCCTGAAAGCTGGCTAGCCAGCTAGAATGCTAAATGTCGTGCATATTAATGACTGAGGAGCTCATTAGCTACACTTCCAAGGATGGAATGACTGAGGTTTCTTGAGTGTTTCTGCAAACCGATAAAGTGAAAATGCATCTCTGTACTCAGAGCAAGAAACAACACAACAAATACAACCCTACATGCAAGGCCACTCAACCCAGTAGGCTGATGGACAGTCCCTCCTGATGATACAGAACATTTGCCCTTCTGAAGGCACAGACACAAAGGTTCAAAGTGAGACACACACATTCCTCAGTTTGAGCACTGGTTGTAGAAATGTGACTTCACAGAAATTACCCCATGTTTGTGTGCATCAAATCCTTCCCAGTGTGTACTTCCCACAGAAATGCTGCCGGCCATGTGCAGCACACTCTGTCACAGCACACACAGTTTTGCCTTTCTTCATCAAAATAAAAAAATCCCATTGATTTTTACTTTTCATGCTTCCGTTACCAGCTCCTGCTAACAACTGCCACTGCTGTTCCTTATCAATATTTGATGAGCAGGGTGAGGTGGAATGGAGAAACCCTGTGAGTTTCTCCTTCTAAATGGTCTCTGTGAGGGTTGAGGTTTTTGTGGCTTATGTTTATTTTCTCTGTTTTACTTGGTTGGTTCAGGTCCTGAAGGTGACTGCTGCTAAAAGATAGGATAGAAATAGGACCTCTCTCTTCCCCCTCACCCTGTTCCTGTTTGTGCCTTTATCTCTTTGCCCTCTTGAGTAGGTTCATGGATGATTTTGTGGGCTTTTGAGTTTTTAGATCCTTGGTGAAATTCATCAACATTGGAAGGTCAAGCAACACTTATCCGTATGTAGCCAACATAACTTCCTAACTAGTTTTTCCCAGGCTTTATCCAGCTAAATCTTCTCAGGAAATGAGTTCTCATTTTTAAAATTATCTTTCAACTCACAGAATTAATGACTGCCCTAGTACCTTACTAAATTGTGCCTAAAAAAAAGAGTCACTCCAGAACAGAGTAGCATGCCTTCAGGACATGTCTCTGAGTTGTAACTCTTCATTTATTCTTCACTTGTTATAACAAAGAAGCTTCCACAGTACCTGAGAATCTTAGGCAGCTATTAAAACTTTGTGGATGTGAGCTTATGTCAAAATAAGGTCAAAGGCTCATTCATTACTGAAATGAGAGTTCAGTGCTTTGCTTAAAACAGCATTTCTGCAAATACTTTTCATTCTAAAGAGCTAGTTTGAGTTTACAAGGATGGAGTCCTTGAGGGCCATAACCCAAAGAGCAGTACATGAAGCATGAAACATCATTTCAATGAGCTCTATGGTGAGTGAGAATATTTGAGAAGCAAACAAGGCTCAGAAACTCAGCAGAGAGAGTGTGAAAGCCTGGCACACAGTGAATGCTGGGCTACCAGTGCTGGGGAAGCAGGCTTCCAGCTCTGCAGCCTCTGCATCTGCCACCTGATTTCAGGTTACCGAGCACTGGCACTCAGGATGGCAGCTGCAGGCTAATCCCAGCAGCTGTGAGCAGCTGGAATGTGCTGATGGCACCCCAGAACATGGGAGACACACCAGCAAATGCAGGATGCTGCCAAGGTTTTGCTGGGAACAACCCCCTCTCCATTCCCTGAGATTCAGGCTGCAAGGCTCATTGCAGGGAGATGGAGGTTTACATCAGTCAGGCTGGATGTGGGTGCAGGCATCAGGACCTCATCTGTACCTTCTGGGATTACAGCAGGGGAACGACTGAGGGAGCAACTTGCAAGGCTAGAAAAAACCCCTTGCTTTTACTGTAGCCATCAATAGCCTTATAGGAGTGACTGGCAAATGACTTAAAGATCTGCATAAGCCTCATAATCACATGAGGTGAAACACTGGTTAAGGAAAACCAATGTGTGCTTCTTCAGTTCATGGTAAAAGAAAATCAAGGAAAGATATTTTGTATTAAGCAAAATGCTTTTGGCCTCATTTTAATGTTGGCTTTTTCCTCTTGGTATGGTATAAAATTTGCAAGCTAAATAAGTCTGGGTTTTTTTGGTGGCTTCATTTCAAATATAAATAGCTGGGGATGTCTTCCAGTTTCATGATTCTGTTGCTGTGGTGGCAAAGTTTAACCTCTCCTTATTCTGTGGTGTGCTCTGACCATAAGGACCTCTTTCAAAATGAGCATTAAATGTCATCTGGAGGACAGCACAGGGATCCAGGTAAGTGACTGAAACATCTGCAAACATGTAGGAGGCAAGAGAGAACATGAGCACATGGCACCAAGTGCCTTCAAATATGACATCAGTCTACTGCAAGACAAGTAACAAGAGAGAGAAGGGCAAAAGCTGGGCAAAGCTCTTGGGATGGCAGCTTTTCCATGGCAAGGCATAAATCCTGAGCTTGTCTGATGTGTGCTATGAAATGCTGCTGGGTGAAGAGAAAGAAGGGATTCTGTCTCTCAGAATATAACTCTTGCCAAGTTCCTCAGGGTGACACAAGAATGGAAAATTCTTTGGGTTGCTTTGTTTGTTTGATTTTTTGGGGGGAGTTTTTATGTTTCTTAGTTTCTTTTTTTTTTTTTTCTTTTCTTTTCCTGGAGACCACTGCTTTTAACTCTTCTCTGTTGCCCTTTTTTTTCAATGATTTCAAGATTGCTGGTGTCCAGAATTCAGCTCTGGGCCATCTGGAGACCCTCTGCTGCAGCATCATTAATTCCATGCAGGACAGGTTGGCCATACTCATTTCCACTCATTTCACATCTGCAGATGTGGACAAATCTAATTATCCATCTCCTGTATGAGTCTTACAGAAAAATTGTAGCTGAGTCCTTGGAATTTAGTGAAAGGATTTGAGAGTTTCACAGACTTTGAAGCTTTCTTTGGACCTGATTTAGGATTCAAAGCTGTTTGTTGGGAGGTCTAGAGGCTGCCTTCTTCCAACTTTCCTTGTAGGTCTCCTCTAGTGAGCAAGTCAGTGGTTTTCTTCCTGTGTGGTGACTGTGGAGTCTGTGGGCAGTGTGAGGTCAGTGAGCAATGCTGGGATCAGGTGTCCATGTGGGATCAGTCACACTGTGATGCCAGTTTAACTTTACAGTGTTGCTTTATGTGCTCTATAACAGACTTTGCCCTGTTTCTTGGACCCAAAGTCTGCTTTGGATAGATACACCAGGTTATTCTTCTCCTTAGCCTTGCATCCAAACCTCTTGGGCAGCACATGCACAGGTTGGTGTGGGCACCACAGAAACCTCTGCCCTGGTTCTGCCCTGGGCTCCATGTCCAGAGTCCATTCCCACTGACAAAGCAATCCAGTTCTGTCTTCCAAATGGTTTAGCAAACCACATCCTTTCTGTAAGAGAAAAATGATCTCTCTTCATTTGTAATATCTTTCCTAAAATGTGCTGTACAATCATGTCTCTAAAATATATGAGGCGATAGAGCAACTATATTGAAAAATAGCACATACTTGGCCAGTTTTGCTAATAAGTAAAATATACAGGTCTGAATATGACAACTGTATGTGTTGAAATATATTGAAAACATATTTGGATCATTCCACATAGACTGAAATATTGAAAACTGGCCAAATCTGTAAAAAATTTAAGTCTGTGTTTTATATATTATATATTTAAAAATCATTTTCACAAATAGATAGCAAGGAACCTTGCTATGAAGATGTGGGAAATACTAACCAGGCTTTATTTTTTCCTGATGGAATCCAGTGATCATGGATGCTGTGTCATTACAGACACTGTGGTAAGAGTTAACCTGGCTGCTGGCTCATAATTTGTGTGCTGGGCCCAGCACAGGGGTCCATTGATCTTAATAGAGACCACTCAGGAACGGGGAATTCCAACAGAAACGGCTCCCTCGGCATTGCTGGTGCTGATTTAAGTCTGAGCATTTCTCCCTCTGCAGTCTCTTTGGATTAGCCTGGGAATGGACGGGAGAGTGGGAGTGAGAGCGGTTGTGACAGCTCTTAGATGGAGGAGCTTGCAATTTCTAGAGAAATCAGAAATTTCTGGAGGCTGAAAATTCAAACAGTGATATGACCCCATAGACAACGCAATTGTCCTGGCCTTTTTATGAAAACATGCAAACACTCATTGTTAGCTTCTGCTGGCCTTCCTAAGCTTTCTCTAGGTAAGTCCAGAGATGTCTGGATGCCCTGGATCCTCTGGGAAGTGCCCTTCTGCAGCATGACAGAGTTACCTTTTGAGTTTTCTGTGTGTATTGTCATACCTCTGAAAGGTGTGGGGCAGGAGACCCTGGTGTTTTGCCATGGAGGGTCCAGGGCTTTCTTTCCCTGCATGTTGTAGCAGCAGTGAGATCCCCAGAGGAGATGGAAGCCTTTGAATGTGCTGGTCAGGGTTGGGAAGGTCTGCTTTGCTGATGGACCTATTATGTGTTGCCAGGGAATGTATTTCTGGTGACAGCAGTTGAAGGCAAATGAGCTCCCTCACTAAGTTAGAGATGAGTGTTTTAGAGATGGTAAAAAGGCCATTTGAAGACCTGTGAGGAGAGCTGGTTCTGTTTCAGAGTTGGTTGGTAGAACCAGCAAGGGCCTGGCTTCCTCATGCAAGGTTAGACCAGGTCAGCAGCTGAGGGAGGAGATCTCACCCAGAGAACAGCTTTTAAAGGAAGACCACTGTCCCCTGACATGACCTTCCTGCCTGATTTGGAGGTGAGCAGTTCTCTTTGATTCTTAAAACTGTCAAATTCCTCTGTTAGGAAAAAGCATTTAAGCCAATTTGAGGTCCTAAATCTGACTCACTGTGTGAATAAATCATCAATGTCCCAAGCAGGAGTCATGAATCCTATGATCCTGATGACCAGGTGAATGCACTTCTCCCAACTACACAACACAAAATTTATGCAAACATTTATTTGTATGCAGAAACTTGGAGAGAGACCAACCCCGTACAGAACTGAAAGTTAGGTACATCAGGGGTCCTGTCATGAGGTGACTGAGGAGGCTTAGGAATGTCAAAATGGGATTCATGGTTGTTTTACCCTTCTGAGATCCCTTGTGCCTTGGAGATGAGCTGCTCTGAGTGGTGCCTTTGTGTTCTGAACAGCATCAGCCTGCTGAGACCTGGAACACCTCAACATTCCTAATGAAAACAAGGAGCAAACCAGAATTCTCCTGAAAAATAAACAAGCCCGCTTCCATGACCTCTTCTTGACCTCCCAATGAGGTGCTAATTACTGGAGGATTAGCACCTCTTCTGTATCACAATGCACTCAGCCAAGGAGCAGGAGGTGACAACACTCAGCACAAAATGCAAATCCAGAAGAATTAGTCCAAGGGCAAGAGACAAGTCTCAAAGTTAAGAACAGAGAAACCTTCTCCATTGTGAGTTCAACCTGTTGTCAGCGAAATGTGCTAAGTTACTGCCTTTTGAAGGAGTTAGGCAGGAATGGAATCTTTTTTCCCGCCTTCATGGAAGGCAAATACGCAGCTTTTCTTAATTTGACTTCACAGTTCAACAGAGATCATTTTTTCAGTGTGGCTGCAGCGATAGCAGTATGAAAAAGGGCTTATTAAAAATTGATTGCACCAGCAGAAGTATCTCTATGTATCTGTGTCTGTGTTGAAATACCATCTCCGTTTCACCACATCCAGTGGCTCACTGATAAGCTGGAATAAAAACTGTAGGAATTAGTGCTTGCAAAGGAAGCCCTGCAGAGATGTGTGTGATCTGTCAGGCTGTGTGAGATGATCTCACAAGCTTCAGTGCCTGGATTTGTCACATCGAAGGATAAAGTCTTTCTGTGGTGGCTACTGTGGTCTTTATGTGGGGATTTTCACCCCTTTGATCCTGTAGGGGATGGGAAATAAAAGAAAAGTAATATAAATTGCTTTGGTATAAGGCATTGTTATATTTGCATGAGGCTTTGTATTGGTGTTTTTATTTTTGGCAGGAGATATTTATTGTAAAAGGAAGTGACTTTAGCTGTTTCCAAACACCAAAGGGAACTTTGCCCTAGGGAAAGAATTTTTGAGGTGTGCAACAGCCCAGTCTGGTGGCCAAGGTGGCCACCTGAAAGGTGTGAAGTCAAAGCCTTGCTGCCAGGTACTGGGTGAGACTGGAACAGACAAGCAAAAGCCTCCTTGGGGGCAAACTGGCACAACTGTCCCCTAAAATAGGTAACAGGCCAGGACTTTGCTGAGGGAGAGAAGACAAGCTGTAAACCAGAGTCTCCTGGAGCTCAAGAACCTCTCGAGGGAAGCAGCTTACAGCTATTCTGAGTTTTGGGCTTTTTTCCTGAGTGGAAGTTCACTCATGAACCTGAGAATGCTGCTCTCAGTACATTTTTTCCAATGATGCTTCATTCTTAGAAAGGGGAAAGTTTCTGGTTTGGATAATTGAATTTTCCAATAGAAGATCTCATCAATATATTCCTGATCAGCTCCTCACTGACCAGCTCTTTCACCTCTACCCACCTCCTCAGTTTTCTTAGATGTGAACATGAGCTGCTTATACAGCAGTCCAGAGAGCTCCCTTTGGATGAATTACATCCTCCTCAGTACTTAAACCATTTCAAGCTGTACTTTTTGGTCCTGGCCTTGTTCATGGCAGTTTCTTTTGCTCTTCTCTTCCATGGTTGCAAATCTCAGTGTCTCAGTTGACTCTGGCCCTGCTGCCTGTGCTCACCACGGCAGAGGAGCCGGATTGTGCCTCCTGGCTGAAGGGGTTGTGGCAGACACACTGCCTCATGTCATTTCCTGTTTGCAGAATTACCACAGGGATTTTCAGATGGGCCAAGAGACTCCTGTCTACATTGTTCTTCTGCAAAGGATATGTGTGGTACGGGGCCCAGGTGACACAATCAGGATCTTCTCAGTCTAGGGTTTGAGTGGGGCCTCGGAACAATAACCAGATTACTATCTCCAACTTATCCTAAACATGCCTGCCTCCTTTTACAGTTTTTGTTACACAGTATTGTTGCCAGGATGGATTTATGCTGGGCCATTTCCCACTCCAGCTGCGTCATTACAATCATTGTCATGAGAACACAAAAGCAGAGACTGAGTGCTCTGTGCCTTCCGAAGAATATATTTGGCCCATTGCACTGTTGTGACCTTCGGGGTGCCATGTGCTGGTGGCTACTAAAGCAAAGACTTCCTGATGCTTGATTACCAGGGATCCTCAAAGGCCAGAGTGACTCCTTGCTGTCTCAAATAGCCTGGCTTGAGTATGTAAAGCCAGGTTGCCAAGTGAAGGACAGTTCCTAGAGGACAAGAGCGGAGTCACATGCCCGCAGTTCGGCCCTAAGGAAGTATTTTTGGGCGGTTCTGGTGCCCAACCCTCGGCCACGCACAGACGTTCTGTCTCCACCAGAAGGCGCTGTTGGACAGGGCACGGCCCGGGGTGCCACCACGTACCGGGTGACATCACCAGAGTCCCCACCCAGTGCCTCAGTTTCCCCATCTCCCAGTGTTCTGAGACATGGTGACCAATGCGGCACAGAGCAACTGGATGTTATTAAGCCACCAAAGGAGCTGGTCAAACCACATCCGTGCTTTAGGAAACCGAGATCAAACCAGATGCCTTTAGGCTCCTCTGCGTGACACCGAGCCACAGAAGGTGAAGAAACTGTTCCTTCATTATTTTATTGGTTTCCCATTGTTCTGTGCCCCGCTCTCATCTCCAGCCTCCTGGAACATTTTGCCATGGGGCCTGAAGGAAAACAAGTGCTCATGTGCTAATTTTACAAGCTGCCATGGCTGCAGCAAACAGCACGTGGGGTCGGGGCAGGGCCTTCCTCAGACACACAGCCTGGCACAGCGGCCTCATTGCCAGCCCCAGCTGGCAGTTTGATACCAGCCAGAGAGCTCTTTTTGCAGCACTGATTAGACAATCTGCTGATTTATCATGGGGGGATCTGACAGCAATCAGGCTTCCTCCATAGTGTGCTGATGCTGAGATGGGCTCAGTGCTTCTCTGGGTCTCATAAGCATCTCTTCAGACAAGCCTTTTCCTTCCATTTGCTTTGTTTGCAAAGCTCTGTGTGGTAGAAAGTGGTTTTCTCTACCGTTCATAGAATGATCTGAAGAAATTATTTGAAAAGAGTCCCAGTTCCTACTGGAATAGGCTGCTTTGCAGGAGGAATGTGTGATTACCCACTAGACTGTCCACCCAGCTGCAGCCTGAGTGCTGTCTGTCTTCTTGAAGAGGGAAATAATTCCATGCCTAGAGCCCACTCTGAGACTCAAATAAAGAAACAAGCTTTATGTCCATGTCTTCTGTTCAGTCACACAATGGACAGGGAAAATCTGGTACCTTGTGCTTGTCCTCTCTGCACTTCCTGGCTGTCAGCAGCTCTTGTTGCTGGTATCATATGCAGCAGAACCAGTGATTTCAGTAAATGAGTCAAACACAGAATTCTCCCTTAGCATCTCTAGCTCCACCAATCTCATCTTTTCCTTCCAGCCCTCGGGTACATTAAATGGTTTGGCCTAATGAAGCTCTCTGATCTTAAAATCACTCCACTCTCAATGACCTCCTGTGGCAGCAGATAATATTTAAAAGCCTTATGTGCCTGCAGAGGCTCCTTGTCTCTCTTTTGGGTTAATAGTTAAAAATTCATGGTTGTTTTTCAAAACCCAAATTGCTTTACTCTCTGCAAATGATTCCCTTTCAATTCAAAATAAAACCTTTGTCTAGACTCAGCAGACTCTTGGCTAATAGCTCTGGCAGGCAAAGATACCAACAGTTTATCAAGATATTCACTTTCTACCCCAAACTCAGCTCAATTTCACGAGGTGGTTTTTGTTTTCTTTTTTTTCAGTGGCAGAAGAGTGTTTAGCTAATTGGGTTAAGGAGCCTTAGATGTTCCTTGGCTCTCCGCAGAGTGTTTCTTTTTTAGCAGTGCCAATTTCCTTAACAAATGTATTTCATTGTGTGGCGCATTTGATCCTCATATCCGGAACTGTGTGTGAATCCTGAACCACCCCTGAGCTGCCTTTCCAGCTGCCATGGTACTGACTGCATAAGGCTTCACTGACTTAGAAAGTGACCTCAGAATTCAGAGGCCTACTTCTAAATAAATGAGAATATAAATAAAGATAAAACAATGTAGCTCCTTCAGGTCCATGCATAATTTCCCCTGCAGAGCTGCTCCTGGGTCTGTCACCCTCAGTGGATCTGTGCAGAGGTTTTCATGAAGTCCCCTCTCAGGTGTTTGACACTTGTCTGTAGAGAACAACCTTTCCATTTACTCAGGGTTCAGAGGAAGCTCAGCAGTAATTTGAAAATTATGATCAGAAAATTTGAGGCTTCTGCACTCAGATTTCGAGCTTTGGAAACACATCTGGGTGTCAGGCTGGGAGTGTGGAAAGCCTGGCTGTGGAGGTCAGCAATGCTAGGCCTGAGCAGAAAATGTTTATCATTAGAAGAACTTGGCTAAGACTGTTTTACTAAAAGAACAGCTCCTGTCTGAGATTTTGTATCAGTGTTTAGGGTCTGCCTCTCATGGGTAGAGCCACTTGGTACCTAAAGGAGCCTTAGAGGGCAAGCTCAAGGCTCATTTAATTTAAAACTCTTTTATTTTTGCATCTGCTCAGCAGACTTACTGTGAACTACTCAAATATTCAGAGTCCAGTGTGCCTTACTTCTAAATGCCTGCTACAAGCAGTACCAGAGAGACTTGAAGCATTACATACACTTGGAATCTCATTTATTTTCCTGTCAGAAGAGTATAAAGGAACTTTAGTGTAAATGTGAAACAAACTTTCAGTCTTGGTTGTAGTCCTGCGTTGTGTAAAGGTTTGGTTACCCTGTGTGGTGTTCTCACATGTGATCTCCACTGGAACTGCAAATGCTGTGTAGCCTTAATCTGGCCACAGCTGCTTGTACTACTGCAAGAGTAAATAAAATAATAGTTAGCATGGATAAATATTTTATTTGCATGCTGGAGCATCTTAAAACTGTATTTTCCAGCCCACCCAAGGTGAAAATAAATACTGGGAAGCTGAAGGAAAGGAAAAAAGTGAATCACTGTCACAAACCATTTTAGAGCTGAGGCTAGAGGCTGTTCTCTGGCTTTTTGGCAATCCTTCCTATTAGGGCTCTGTAAGTCTAAGCATTATTATTTCATGTGGAGGATCCATGCTGCTGGGAAAAAAGAGGGCTAGCTTGGGGTAGAGCAGCTACTTCCTATGATTTTTTTTTCTGGATTAAAGTGGGCAACTTTCTTCTGATTACTAATAATAATTATAGCTAGAACTACCCACGTGTTAAAATATGCAATCCTAGATCAAATGACAGAAATGGCAAGTGGAGTTCTTCAGTGGTTTGACTGGAATGAACTCAGATGTTAACTTCACAAGCATTCAGTTTACAGGCTCTAAAGAGACCTGCTGTATCCTTACTCTATTTTTTCCCCAGTTTTTTGCATTTAGTTAAGAAGGCTTGAGGGGGGATTGCAGTTGGCAAAGGTGAAGGGAACAAGCAGCCCTCCCCTGGTGCAGAGCATTAGTTATTAGAGCTCACAGTGTCACAGGGCCAGGAGCAGGAGGCAGTTTCTGCTGTGTCCTGGGTGAGAGTGCTCCCGGCGTGACCTGGAGCAGCTCTCAGAGCAGCTCCAGCAGGTGGCAAAGGGCTTCTTACCATCTTGACTTCCAGGCATTTACTAATCCCTGGAAATGCAGAAAAGCTTCTTCCCGGTCTGCAAGAGGTCTACGTGATGTGGAGGTGAGTGCATGGATTCAGTGCTACCCAAGAGTTACCCTTTTGGTACCCTGAGGGCTCTCCCACAGGCTGTTGTGCTTCACAGAAAAGGGATGGGAACTGTACTGGGACCATGAAGCCCTAAAGGTTTGTCTTCACTGCATTATCAGCTCCCACCTTGTGTTCTGCACCCAGCACAAGTGCCACTCACACAGGTGAGCTCCACACATTGCTCTTATCCAAAGGGTTGGATCCAGGAGGAGCTGCTGGTGTTTGGCTAATGCACCTCCAGCCACTAACACCTCCTCCATAATCTTGACTCAAGGAGCCTTTCCTCTTTGAGTGTGATGGAAAATTCTCCAGTGGGTGACTGGAAAGGAATCAGTGGAGCAGGTCAGCAGTGCCCAGAGTTGGTGTTTGTCAAGCAAGCAAATGTCAAATTCAGTAGCTGGATGTTAATTAGGTGATGTAACTGCTCAAACTTATGGCTCGGGGTAGTAATTTGAGGGTGGGCTAATTAACTGTGCCATGCAGCTGAGGTACTCCTTTAAAAATCTTCCTTGAACTCAGGAGTGATGCACAGTGAAAACCTTGCAGCTCTTTTAAAAGGCATATTCTTGTTCTTTGGGTGATGAATGGATGTTGTACAAGGAAGAATCTCCCTGTACACGGGGTTTGTAAGATGCACCAGTGGTCTGTGGGCATCATCCACATCTAACAGTGGGATGGAGTTGATCTCAGTGTGACAAACTTGCTGGGAGAAGTGTGGTGTAGAGGAGTGGGAGTCCCAGGGCGGAGATGCTGCTAACACCCAGCAATAACCGGTTACCCTGCTTGGCAACCCCCGTGCTGGTCTAGGTAAATGGAAATGACTTCATTATTTGTTTGTCCCTTGTCCTAGTGCCTTTTATTTTTAAGCCTGCATAACGCAAACCACAGCCCCTGGGGAGCTTAACGAGGGTCTAAGTGGCACCACCGTTCCCTGCTAACAATGGGCTTTTGTTGTTCACACTTTCCCTATCAGAGTGTCCCGGAGGAACGTCCTTGCTTAGGAGACCATATTGTGATGTTATGACCTCAGAGAGGGGTGGGAGAGGAAGGGAGGGTTCAGGTGTATCTTTAACTTACTTGAATAACTTTCTTCTAGTTGTGTTTTCTTCCCACCAGGATCTTTAATGACTGCTCCGAGGGGGCTGGCTCTGAGCTATAAATACAGGCGCGTTATCACCCGCCTGTATTGTGTGCGAGCGCTAATTTCTGTGCTGGGCTTGAACTTGTTGACTTCTGCGGTCGCTGTCAGGAAATGTTGGGTGGGAAAGGATTAAAGAGCCTATTGATGTGACTCGGAATCTCGGGCCAGGAAGGCTGCTTGTATCATCTTAGATCTAGAGACGGTGGTGTTGATACCCAGCCTGGGCTTTTTTTATAGAGTCGCTTTAGTCAGCTCCCTGTTCCTCCCTCCCACCTCCCCCATGGCGAGCACACTGACTCCGGCACTCCAGGCCGGAGTCTCCAAGGAGGAAGTAGACCCTGTAGGCGAATTTCCTGGTATTATGCCATTTTAACAACCTCTCTCTTGATTTAGGTGTTGCAGGCTGGCTAAGAATATTCCTTGACACTTGAAAGGGACCTTTATTGTTTTCTTAATTTGTGAAGAATTACCTTTTTTTTTTGTCTCTCCAAACTTTTCTTTGTAGGGTCAGACTGGAGCCATGTTATTGTTGTTAAATTTAGATCTGAGACTATATTAAGTCCTCTGGCAGTCTGCCCCAGCGCTTTCACTTCTTAAAACAGGAAGGCAGGCCTTGGCCTACTTGTGCTCATGTACTTAAAAAGGGTGAGAAGAAGACTTTTTACACTGCTGGGAAATAAATATAAAACTGCACGGTGTATATACAACCACTGTCCTGCTGGAGCCAAGAGACAATTTCAAAGGTTGAAACTCTTTAAGCCTCATGTTCTTCAACAGGAATTAAGCACATAAGTGCCTTTTTGGAAAGTCTGTCCCCAAAACAGTTCTGGCACACGAAAAAAGTCTTGTTCTGTGCGGTGTGGAGGGGAGCAGATCCAGCAGTGTTGGCTGTAGGGATGTAATGGAGGGAGCGGGGTTGGTTCCCAGGGCTTGCAGCTCCTGCCTGCATTTGGGGAAGAGCCCTTCCAAAGCCTTGTGCAGGGTCTCACTGGGAAGATTGGTGCCTAAAAGGTAACCTCCTAAATTATGTTTATGCATCTCAGAGAAGGAAACCTGGCTTCTAAGATTCCCAAGATTCCTGTGGAAGGCAGAGAGAGAGAATGCTCAACACTCCAGGAATAATGACTAACTCACATTTTTAAGTCTGGCTCTGTAATGTCTGGCATCTGGGTTTGGAAACTGTCTCTCAGCATTCAGTGCAAAACCAGATTAGAATATCTGTCCATGTTTGTAAAGAACAACGTGAGATATTAGTCCCTAAACCAAACAATGATGGGAAAGGGAGAGAGCACGACTACATTAATAACTTCAAATTTTCCTGTTTAATTTTAACCTTTCTCAGCATTTTTGAGCCCACTTGATTGACTCCTGCCTTTTACAGGGATGGCCCAGCCGGAAGGAAAGGCAATATTGCAGCACCTGCAGTTTGTTCTTTTATCAAACTGTGGCTGAATGCACACAGATGGCTCTGTGGGCTGGAGGACTGTGCTCCCTTCGAGTTTTGACTCTTTCCCTGTGCCATTTCTGTAGCTAATCCTTCCTATCAGCAGACAGCTAGGAGCCAGCAGCCCATTGAAAAGGGAACCAGACTGAGGACAGGCTGCTGAGAGTAGAAAAACTGTTCCTTTGAGGACTCTATAGATTTGATTTTTTTTCCCTGTGTAAAAGCATTCTTATTCTGATATATATGATGGGGGTAGGGGGCCACAAACTGTGATAAAAATGCCTCTGAGCTTCACCAAGGCTCCTTCTACCTTTTCATAATTCAGGAGTCTGTCAGTCAGAGCCAAAGGAGAGGAGGATGTGTGAGGCTGTGTGGGAGGGCTGGGGGCAGCAGAGACAGCAAATACCACTGTCTTCCAGACTGCTGCAGTCCTGATTCTCAGGATATCACTGCAAATGGACTGGCAAGAGCAAGTGATCCTCTCTGTGGGAATTAAAATACATTCTTGAATTCATGGTAGGTGCAGGCTGCTCCTGAAAGGGTTCAGGTGCTGCCTGTGGGTCCCAGTTCAATGCAGGGGCTGGGCACTGTGTGTTCAGTGACGCACCTGAGCATGTGTAGGGCTGAATAATTTGCTTTATCATCAGAGAAGAGCTCAGCATGAGCTTCTACAGCACATGGAAAAACTCGGTCAGATAAGGATTGTCTTTTACTGCCTTTGAATCTGGCTGCACAAAACTGGAACCGAAAGTTCTTGGGCCCCACCTCTTTAACAGTATCTCAGCTCTTCCAGTTTTATGTCGGGTGAAACATGGAAGAGGAAGAATTCCTGAGGTGGGCAGTCAGTTCAGGGAAGGGATGTTTAAGCAGGCCAAGGCTTAGGAAGAAGGCAGCAAGGTCTGGAGGATTGCTGGAATTTTTCAGTAATAATGAAACTTTGAACAGAAAGTAGCTCAAGGCTTGGTCTGAAATACCATTCCTTATCTTCTAGGAAGGCTTATATCAAGTGATAATGTGGAAAGATGCTTTTAAATTTATATTCTCCTGTCTCCAAAGGAAAACCTTATAATATTGCTCAATCTGATTGGTTTTGCTTTTGTGTGTGTGTCGTTTTTATTTTCCCCTTCAAATCAATGCATCATTCCTTAGTTTCAAGCAATTCTTCACCCAAAAAGAAAACTTCAGTGCCAGAGCTGAGAGTTTTGTTGTTGGGACCAGTCCTGACTGCTCTTATCTTCTGGCTCCTGCAGCAGGGCCAACGATAAGCCAGGACTCAGAATTCTTTCTTTGCACAATCTCCCTGACAAACACTTAGATGAGCAAGAAGAAAACCTGAAAGAGTGTAAAAGGCTCAGGCTTTCTGATCCTCTGAATCTTCAGAGAGATAAATTCAGGATTGTTTTAGCTGGGCTAATTTTGGAATTGTATTACTCAGGGAGGCTGCAGGGGGAGGTGACTGGGTGGAAAGGTTATTTCTGTTTGTCACAGGATCTAAATTCCCCAGATCCATTTTCTAAGGATTTTCCTTCTTTATCTTGAGTTTCTCCTGGCCCTAAATTCCCCTACTGCCTAACTTGCTGCTGCCTTCTGTCTCAGCACCGTGGGATGCTGTGGAATGACGTGCAGCCCGTGTTACTGTCATTATCTTGGCCTGAAGCCTGCAAGCTTGCGAGGCAGAGCAGTCAGTTATTTAGTGCCTTTCCTCCAGACACAGGAGAGCTGGAATCTGTGATCAGTCTTTTCTGGTGCCTCTTGGATACTCTAAATGTGTTGCTTTCTTGTTTGCCCCATGGCCTGTTCCTGTGTTGTCCGGGCATACAACACCAATGTCTCTCCCCTGTACACGGCTCTTAAACCCCAGTTTTTTCCTCTCAGCTCCTTTGCTGTCTGTGTGTCACTCCCCTGACAGGGCCATGGCACTTTGTTGCAGTTTGCAGAGCAAGGTGTTGCAATTTCATGACTGTGTTGGTGTCCAAACAAACTATAAATTAATTGTTTCTGGAGCCAGGCCTGTAGATGTTGCCTGAGCAAACAGGCTCTGACTCCGTCTGCTGGAGCACACCTGTCTCCTCAAACACAGAGGTTTGCTCTCTGTGGAGCCCCGGTGCCCCATCCGTGTCCCGTGCCCGGAAGAGCCAGGTGTCTCGTGGAGCCAGGCCCTGCCAGCCCCGCCGCATCGCTGGGCAGGCAGCAGGCCCCGCTATCAGGCGGGCCGGGCTGGCCCGCTCGGCAGAGGAAGGACGGTAGAGTCACAGACACCGGGACACCGCAGAAAAGCCCAGATCAGTGGACAAGATGTCTGAGGCGTATGATGCTTATCTGCTGCAGTGGGTGGAGGAGGAAAGGGCATCCCTTATCTCTTCTCTAGTTCCCAGCCCGCTCTGGCTGCTTAAGGAGGCTCACTGGAGTCTTCCCACATTCCTGTACCTTCGGGTTCCTGCTGGACAGGAAACGGCCGCTGCTCCAACACCCATTACATCTCAGCTGGTAGTGTCATTTACAGTCGGATTCCCAGGATCCCAAAGGGTTTGGGGTGGAGTGGGTGGGAGTGGGGTGGAGGGGCCGCTTGGTCAGTGAAAATACCTCCCTGGGAAAACAACAAAAACATTGAAACTTGCCTAATTTCTTGAGCAGTTGGTGAAGCTGGCCTGCGATACCGAGGCACTTCAGGAAATCTAAGTGACCCTTTGGAAAGAATTGGAAAGTTACAATGTGTGTAAGGCTTAAATAGTACAGAAAGATAATCACTGTTCAACATTGCAGGATGGGGCTGAGCATTCCATTATTATTCTATGTCTGAAAGAAACTTGGAAATACAGCATTTTTAGGGGAGATTTCTATTTGTGCAGATGCTCCTGTGCAGCTATTTGGGTTTGGGTATAGGAAGATATTGAAAGCTGCAGAATTCAGGAAGTCAGAGGTAAAGGTATTACTTGCAGTGAGAGAAGCCAACATGGCTGGTGGTCTCTGAGGTCTGACGTTTAGGCATTTTGAAAAGTGAAACTCCTGACCTTAAAGGGACCTTGAAGCTCATCCCATTGCACCCCCCTGCCATAGCAGAGACACCTTCCACAATCCCAGGTTGCTCTAAGCCCTGTCCAACCTGGCTTTGAGCACTTCCAGGGATGGAGAAGCCACAGCTTCTTGGTGCCAGGGTTTGTTCTCCACATCTCTTGGTTTGTGTGTGTATGTGTTCAGTCTCAGTTAACAGAGCCAGGATGTGATAACTTGTGTTTTGACATCACTATCATATTTTTAAAATTTCATTTCTTTTAAATCAGTTCTGGAGGACTTCATAGATAAAGACATTTCTACAACTTGTGCAGTGCTACCTTCTGCCTGCTGGCACCCAAACCTCTTAGAGGTTGATCTATCATCAGCCCAGTACTAGTGCAAGCTCCAATCCCACTGAGGATTTAATCCAGGATGGACGTGGGGATCAGGCTGTCCAGATCTACCTCTGTTGCTGATCTTAACAAATCTCCCACTGCTGTTCCTCTCTTTCCATTGTGTCCTTTGCACCTCACTGTGGGCTTGTGGAAGACCCTGAACTTTGTTTGGAACTCTACCCTTGTTATGAAACAGTTTCATTGTAGTTGCCATTTAGATGAGTAAAAATTCTAAACAAAAGACGTGGAGGGAGACAGATGCAAATCCTGTGAACTTCTGCAATGGGATGCCTGGTTCTGTCTGTATCAGGGAAAGCCTTGCCTATCTCTGTGAGGGAGATTGGCATCTCTGTGTTGTTCATCCTGCACGTGGATATAATTAACATTCTATTGCACCGGTGCCCTCCGGGTGACCTTGGTGAGGTTCCAGTGCTGGACTCGCCTGTCTATTGTCTGACACTGGTTTACATCTCCAAATACGTCCTTCCTTCCTGTGCTCAGCAGAGACTACTGGGGCCAAGTGTGAGGCTCCTCCTGTCTCCTTGGCGTCTTGGTCTTCGTGGAAATTCCAGAATGACACAGAATTCCTTTTCCAGGCCCATTTTCCTACCTTAGGTCCTCGATCTCTTTAAATTGCTGACCTCTCTCACACCTACCTTCTGTCACATCCACTACTTGAGTCACATGTTGTCAGAAAGTGATTTAGGCCAGAGTCTCACTTCTCCTAGGGTTGAGTAAGCCTGGATTCAGACCTGTGGGGAAGGCAAAGGACCCAAAAGCTCTTCAAACAGAGGTGATGTATGAGCAACCCAGTCAGTGCAGCTGTCAGTGTTTGTGTGTGTATGTCAACAGAGAGAGCTCTTTGGGTGAGCATCTTTACCACTCTCTTTTGTGCATAAGTGCTCTCTTTCTTTAGAGGGAGTTGCCAGGTGGAGATGGCAAAGAGGTGGGAGTTTAAATAAAGAACAAAATCCTGCCTTCATTTATGTCCCTGTTCTTGTGTTAATGTTGTTACCTGGATATTGCAGACTGCAGTCAGGGCCTGCCATTAAAGTATTGAAAGTACCAGACCATTGAAAAAAGAGAATTCTCTCAAAATCACCCTCAAAGAAAAATCAATCTCATTCAAAATGAACATTTTTCTAGAAGATATTTCCTTCCTTCAAAAATCATTGTCTCTGTTGGGAAAGCAACTTTTAAAGCATGGAGTACAATTGTCAGGCTTTCATTTTGGAGTTTCCCACTCCCCAGCTGAACATATTGTGTAGCTTTTGTGGTGTTATTTTTGCAACTCTCTCCCCATGATAGTTCATCTCTTCTTCTGGATGGTTACTTTGCACTCCACTGTACCTGTAGCACGTGAGGTTTTGTGGAATACAGTTTGCCCAGTTGTTCTGGCCCCCTGTCTGTGTTCAGTTAACTATTTTCCTGTGACATCTGTCCCTGGTGCTGACCCACCCTGTGCATTCCCAGTGTCCCTGTGCCCCTGGAGCAGCACTTGGCTCTGCTGGGCCTGTACAGGTCATTTCCTGAGCCCCTGGATGAACAGCTCTGCTTCACAGCTCCTCTGATGAGGGTGAGTTGTGCTCTGGTCTTTCCAATTCCCTTTTTTCCCTTGCTGCTTGTTTGCAGGAAAGAAGAGGAACTGAGTGTTTTAGGGGTCCCTGTTCAAACAGGCATTGAATGGGCACACTGGTTGGGAATTGCTGTTGGAGGCAGGAATAGAGTTCCCTGCCTGGACTGAGGGTAATTACTACTGTATTTTGGGCTGGACTGAATGAATGGGTTGCCTAAACACCCATCTGAACCACTCACTTGTCACTCCTAAGGCTTTTTCATTTTAGAGACCCAACATTTCATTCTAATTGACAAAGTTTCAATGCCAGACTCCAAACCAGAAGCAAAGCATTCAAAGCAGGGAAAATGCAGGAGGCTCTGGAGGTCGTTCATATATCAGAGGGTCTGGACATCACTCATCTGGAAAGAATTCAAAATTTGCCATATGTTTCTTTTGTAAAATGTTTGTAATGATATAACACAAATATATAAATATTGGAAAATTGGCCAATTTCCATGGTATTTAAAATATATTATGTTATACCATATAAGCTTAATTGTAAGGAAACTGGCCAATTTTCTAAATTATTTCTAAAATCTTCAGTGCATTTTGATATACACATACCATAGTACATCTAATAAATATATATTTATGCAATATGGTTAGGGAAATACATACCCCAAATGTGTATATGTAATATATATGTGTATATATAAATTGAATATATATTGTTTTTCCTTTTGAGTTCCTTTATTTATTCTCTTAACACACAGCTGACCCTCCAGATGCATGCCAGAAATCCAGGGTTGTTTAGCCCTAAACGATGATGTTAATAATGTAAGTAAAAAAACCCTGAATTTAAAAATCAAAGTCATTGTTGATATGGTATGGAAGCAGTAGAGCTCTGCTTGTGCTTGTCCTTGTCCTGGGCCATGCAGACTTGTCACTTCCTGGCTTTTTTAATATGATTGCTGGAGGTTTAGGAAGTAGAATATCAGTCTTCAGGCTTTTGGAGACCTGTCTGTAAAAGAAAAATGTTTAAGTTGTTCCTCCCAGTTGTGTTTTCCTCTGCCACTGCCCCTCCTGCCAGCCCTCCAGTTCTGAGGAGACTCCAGTGGATTTTTGAACAACTCCAACAGTAGGGAATTCTGCTATTCAGAGAGGTCTGAGCAAAGGCTGATAGAGTCAAGGTGGTGTTGGGATAAAGGGAGAGACTTTCTTCTCCAAAACACGGGCTGGGGTAACTCAGAAGAAGGAGTTGACAGGCTGATCCCATCCTGCCAACATAAGGGCTTTTTAGAACTAAATTATTTTTAATCTAAGGTGTTAGAAGAGAGATTAGAATTGGCCTTTAACTTGGTGGATGTAGGTTTTTTACACTGAGAACTTATGTAGCACCCCTTTATTGGGCAAAGCATTTTGAGTTTTACTGAACCACTGTGGAGAAAAAATGGATTCAGTGTAACCCGAGAAGAAGCAGTTGGGCACTGACCAGGCTCCCCTGGGAATGATCATGGCTCCAAGGCTGCCAGAGCTCCAGGAATATTTGGACAATGTTTTCAAGGACAGGGTGGGATTGTTGGATGTCTGTTTGCAGGGCCAGGGGTTGGACTGAATGATCCTTGTGGGTCCCTCCCAACTCAGGATATTCCATGATTCTATAACAAATTGCGGAGTTGTAATATCCTCTCTTGCTTCACCTTATCTGTCTGAGTGCAGACATGTATTGGAAGGGTAGGAGGGAAGATATTTTACACTCAGGGTGAGCATGGCCACATGGATGGCCATGCTCTTGTAACTCTGATGGGCAAAGGGTCTTCGGCTCAACTGCAAGGGGAGTTCCAGACACTGATCAAGGACAGTCTGTGTCTCTAAATTTCCCTTCTGACCTGTTCCTCCTGACTCGTTCATCCATGTAAATTGATGTCCAGTGCCTTCAAAAATGATTTTCAGCCCTTGTTCTTTGGGCATCTCTTGCCATCTGCCATGTGAAATGTTCCAGCTTGATTTCATTTGGTGGAGCATTCTTTTTCCGGTTCCGTCCTCTCTCCCTGGCAAAAGTGACCTGCCCCAGCAACACAGGCAGCAGCACGTTTTTACATGTCTGCTGCTCTCTCCCTGCCTGGGAGAAGCCGGGGAGCTGCAGATCCGTGGCACTGCTCCGGTAGCGTGTTGGCAGGCACATGAGGCAGATTCTCCAGTCACCCTTAACGCCAACAATGAGATTTATTATCTCCATTGCTCTTAGGGAAATTAGCCCAGGGAATTAATTTATGGTGTTTTGAAATGCTGTTGTCTTATCGAGTGACTGCTTGCTTATAGCCAAACTCCCTGTTACCTTTGGTCACAGGGATTGCGTGTTTAATGTGAGCTTTAACGGGGGCAATTAAAAGGGCACAAGTGAACACAGTCACACTCCGGACCGTTTATGGCATTTGATCCTTGTACAGCAGGAATGACCCCTTCCAGCTCACCTTCTCTCTCAACATTGTATCTGGGAAGGGAGATAAATTCACAGTTAATAAAGATAAGGCTGGAAAACTCCCTTTGTGAACTTGTGAATAGCTCACAAGTTGCAGTTCAGTTTGTAACAGCAGGATGCAGCAGTATCTCATAATTCCATGAGCCACTACTTAGGGAACAGGAATTGGGAAATGTGAATACCTTGGTTTCACTGTAATGGACAGCAAGATTTCAAGGGTTAAAATCCTCTGCATTAGCATACTATTGATAAAGCCCTTTCATTTCCCATGGTACACACTGCAATCTTTTGTGACTCTTCAGCATTTCTGGAGTAATGGTGCTCTTGGCAGGGACGGCTCTTGTGGGTACAGTGCTTATCCAAGCATCCACAGTGGTGTTGAAGATGGAGTGGTGACTCTTGCCCTTCTGTCTCCTACATTATTTATATTTGTATTATCATTAATTAATGATTTATGGAGCCCATTTTGCAAACCATGAGCCCATCTAGGGCAGTATAAAGCAGTGTGGATATAAAACATGCACACACAGAGCTGCTCACCCTGTGCATAGAGGCAGCCACCTTTGAGATGGAAACTGGCAAGAGTTAGAAAAATGTACAAAAATTATTTAGCCAGAGGGCAGAGCCCTGTGTCCCAAGGGCTGGAGAAGGATTACCAGAATGTAATTATTCTGAATTGTATTTAAACATCAGCTTCTCTTACAAGTTGCTTGTTGTAGTTTGACTCAGTCTCTTTGCTGCACAGAGTATCACAACCTTAAGTGGATATTCCCCCTTCAGGGAGTTCCATCTCCAGTACCTGGCCAGGATGTCGAGAGGGTTATTTCATCATGGTAATGGAGATCTATGTGCAAGATACAGTGCTCTTCTCCTATGAAATTAGACACCCCCAGTTAAACAGCTATCTTGGGGTTTCGTATCAAACCACACATCTAGGAGTCCCCAAAGGGCTTGTTTTCCCACAGTTCCTGCAATGTCTCTCAGTGTTTTTCTCCTTTCATCCCAACTCACATGTACAGTTCTTTGGTTGGAAAGGTGCTTCAGGAGCTCCTCTTGAACTTCCTTTTTCTTTTAATCGTAGCTGGTTGGCTCTGTTTGATGTGCCAAGTCTGTCTTTTTGAGGATTTTGTGTTACCTATCACTACCATGTGATGGCATTAGATTTCAAATGCAGCTGATGCTCGAAAACATATGATGTGAGAAACTCTGAGGAGGTCAAGTGACTGTGATCACTTGTTCTTCATCCAAACAGGTTGTATCTGTGTCATTTTGGAGCTGGACAGAATGTCCTGGGCAGTCTTTTCACCGTAAACATAAACCTTGAGGTCGTCATGTATCAAGTGTAAGGATAAACATCCTTGCCTGTATTTAAACCTCCATCTTCCTCTCTCAATCAGATAGTGTAGTGACAATGGTGTGGGGTTTTTTTGTTTATTTTGATTTTGTGGTGTGGAGCACTCGTACGAGCTTGGCTCATGATGGAATATCTCAATCACTGGCATATCACACACAGGTTACATCAGTGCAGCTGAAAGCTCTCTCTGTAGTTATGCCACACAGGTTTACCTCCATGCCCATAAAACCACATCCACCAGGGACCTCATCAATGCAAATACACTCAAGAGCAGCTAATGAGGATTTTAATTTAGCTTTAAATGCCTTTGGTGCTGGGTAGGCCTTTACAGCACCAGGCGGGGAAATCTCCGAAGCTCTGGCGGCTTTCACCATAAATGTCACTGCACTGTATTTATTGTTTGTTTTAGCTGCGTTTCTAATGACCAAAAAGCTCATTTCTCAGATTACACCGATGCTGTGTGTTACTTCCCAGCACCTTGGTTTGTTTAAATACAGTGCAAAATGCAGGAGTTGGCCAGAAATAATTTTCCCTTATGGGACCAAACGTGCGAGTGGGGGAGAACTGACAAAACATCTCCGGAAAGACTCTGAGGGAGACCCTGGGAAGGTCCTGACTTCACTGGGTGACAGGATTTTATGGAGGTGTGTGCTGAGGTGTTACAGATACTTGTGATCCTCTATCAGCATGGATTCCTGGGAGGACTTTCCCCAGGGTTACTCGATAAAGAACATTCTGCCGTATGTAGTTGAGCCAAACTTGTAAGATTAAGGTTTGTCTTGCCAATGTTTTATAACTGCCCAGACGTTTGCAGGCAACGATTACTTATTAATGCTGCTGTTATATTGAGTGTCACCTTTCCTTCTAATTCCTTCAATCCTCAGTGAGTCATTATAGACTTCAGAGCTGACTTCAACCTTTCTTGAGGCCGTGTGTTTGCCAGACCCTATCAATGGGAGATTTATTGCCCTGAGGTGGTATTTTCCAGCCTTGGTCCAGAACCGGTCTCATTTACGACAGGGTAGGGGCAGAGTTTTCAGAGGCTCACAGTCTTGGTGCTTGTTTGAGGTTTGAGGCACCTGTCTTAGGGTGTTACATGCTCCCACTATGAGGTAGTTCTGGGGCTGCTCCTCCTCTTCTTTTTCCCTTTACTTTTTTTTTTATTTTTCTCTCACCTGCCACCTTCTCTCACAGACTTTCAAGAGTCCCTTTTGCACCATCTTTTCCAGCTGATCTCCTACCCTTGGAGTGCCCAGAAATTCCAGCTTTTCTTCACCTTTTCTCCCTCTGCAATTGACTCCTTCCACAGCCTCACTCTTTCTTCTCATTTTCCTTACAGTCCCAAGTTTTTGTAACCCCATTTGTCCTGCACAGAAAATTTATATATTTATATAATATTCTGAGAGCCAGCAAAAAATGGTCTGAGTGACCTGTTGGCTAGGATTTAAGGCTACAGTATCTTATGTGATAAAGAACTTCTTTAAATTAGGGGGAGAAAACCAAGATCCCCAAATCCCTTTTACCCAGACACTGAGAGGCTGGGCTGTACCATCCCATGTTGACGCTCAGTCCTGCAGTAGTAGGACACATAGTGTTGGGCAAAGGGACCCGATGAACTGCTGGGGTAATAGTTTTTTGCTGTATTTCTCCAACTGGTTTAGGATTTGTAGTGCAAGCTTCTAGGAGTCTGTTTGCACAGCTGGAAACCTGCTGTAGCCAGCATGATTCTTCCATTTATAATGTCCTACTGCCTGACATGTTTGGTAGCTTTGGTGAGGTGCCTCTCAGATCTCACACCAGGGCCTGGCCTTGCTGTCAAAAACGCACCATCCCTTCAGCTCTGTGGCCAGCCTCAGCAGAGACTAAGGATTAGCTTTGCATAAGCTTGAATTACAGACAAAATGAGGTGAAAATCCTCCTTCTGGCTTTTCTTGATAGAGTTTGCAACACCTGCCCTCCTCAGGTGACAGGATTAAGTGTCCAGTAAACATGAGAAATATCCTTCTCTGTATACATTGAGGCACTATTAAAAGCCCACTACTATGAGCCTGTGCTCCAAATCCCAGCTTTCTCAGCTGTTTAAGGCCTGGCTCCTACACCCGAGACACTTCACTGCTTGACAGCTGCTCTGTGGCCTATACACAAAATGAGTTAGAAATCTCAATTTGATCATTCCAGGACTTGCAAGTGCATCACAGGATCACTCGCACAGCTTGACAGCCTGGAAGGAGATGCTGTAGATCTGGAGTCACATGAATTCCTCTTGGAGGTTTGGAAACAGGCCTGCAACGCCAGGCAGAGGTGGGGAACCAGAGACTTGGCAGGGAAAGTTTTCCCTTTCCAGGCATCTGAGTTGTGTTTGAAGCCTGAAATGAAAGCAAGTTTTTCCAGCCCTTTAAAACTTGAAGAAATCTGTCCCTCTGTACCACCTTCCACCATGAAATAGTTTCCTTCCTAACACCTGTTTGAGCCTGACACAGAAGTCTGTGTGTTGGCCTGTCCAGGGAGACACGGTGGGCTGGCAGGAGCCACCCCACAATACCTCAGCAGTTAACACTTCAGCTCACACTGAAAGCAGCTGCTTTGCTCCACGCCTCATAAAACCCTGAACAAACTTTTACACATTTGTGCTGAGAGAAGGGATAGATACTCCTTATCCGCTTCCCCGCCAGCGCGCAGCACGGCCGGCAATTCCGGCAGGGCCGTGGTTATCAGGTGAGCAATGAGGAGGAGTGTGAATGGAGATAGGAGCTGGGCTGGGCACTGTGGCAACGAGCAGGTTATTGCAGCTCTGCTGGCGCCGGCGGGGCTGGCCCGGGTGGCTCGGTGGCCATGCGAGGGAGGGCCGTGCTCAGATGGCTCCTCACCTGCACAGCGATGAGTAAACAACACCCAACGTGACACCCAGTGCCAGCCCTCGCTGTCACCTGCACTCCCTTATGGGCAAGGTGAACTTTCACCTTGCCTCTCTTTGCCAGGTCTCCCTTTTGTATTTGCCCTGTCAAAACCGAAGCAAGGGAAGAGTTGTTCAGTAGTGTTCCTCCTCACAGCCTGCTCGTCCTCCCCAAAACATTTCCCACGGTGTTTTCCAAGCAGTTCGCTGGCTTTTCAAGGCTCTGTCCAGAAATTCACTGTCCTGCTCACAGGCTCCTCTGAAAACCAGAACCTGTATTACCAGATTTGTCATGAGGGACAATCCAGCTTCAAGTCTGATGTTGTCTTTGCCAATCCAGCTGTTTGAACTGTGGTTCTAAGTCAAGCCAAGTATCTTGCAGCACAGTAATCATGGGGAGATGAGAAACAAGGGGCTGTAATATATCAAGCTGTTTTGTTCCATTTTTTTTCATGTGTTGTGATATCAAGAGGTACAGAGAGTTAATGGCAGGTCTGGAAGCAGAATCGGGTTGTCTGGTCTTGTGGGAATGTATCTAAAGATCATCATTAGGTGACTGAATTCTCAATTTCTTTGACAACCTTTTCTTGAAAGTCGTCTCTTTTCAATTAAAACACCACACTTTAGATTTTTAGTGCTAATTAAAGATGGCACTTAGTTCCTGAAACCGTTAATGGCAATATCTTTTAATACTGTCAACTGATACGTGTTCAGAGTTAAGTTTATGGGGGAGATTAAAATAGAGAAGGGATTGTCCTCAGAAAGGAATGAAGAATCTCCTAGCAGTAATGAAGTGAGAGATGCTCAGACAGAAGGGCCATGGGGGCATGATCCGAGCCCCTGGAAATGCAAAACCTTCTTGTGCAATCTGGGAAAGCTTGACTCCTGTTCTGACCAGTTATCAGAGCATTTCTTCATCCCAGGGGTGTTACTATGTGACAATACTGTAGGAGATAGAAATGACAGATGATTCAAAAGGAAAAGCAATGCTAAACTCGGACACCAATTGCCCTTCCCCTTGTCATAGGAAGTGCTTTACTTAATGGGGTTTCTAAATATACCTTCTGATTTCTCTGTAGACTCTAGATAATCTTTGTTCTCAGGAATTCTGAATAGATCTGAGATACTGAGTTCTGACAATCTGCAGTAACTAGCAATGCCCCATTAGCTAATTGCTCAGTGACAGTGACCTTTCTGGGTAAGTCCACATGACAACCACATAAATGCCATCCTACTGCTTCCTGATTAACTTTACAAACCATTTGCTGTATAGCTTTAGTCCTCAGCTAACAGCACCTTTAGCTTCACGTGACTCTGAGTGTCAGGGCTGGTCCAGGAGACAGGCTTTGTTTGTTTGGAGTCCACAGGGAATGTCAGCCTCCTTTACAGGAAATACCTGAGGAATTTCTTCAGGGAACCCAATCAACACCACATGGATCGCTGTTCCAGCAATGGTGTGTTTCTAAACACCCTGCCATGACCTAGCAATGGAATAGCTTGTTCTGTGTGTAGATATGAGATCAAAGAGTGATGAGCAGAAGAGGAAATATGGGGTGGACCAACTGGTCTTGGCCAGAGCTGTGTTGCTTTGGTGGCTTGGTGTTGTGTCAGGAGCAGGGTGGCCTAAGGCAAGAGGACAGAGGTGCCTGGCAGTGCGTGAGCTGCGCTGCTGCTCTGCACAAGTATGTCCGAGTCTCAGGAGGTTTCAGTGGGCAGGCAGTGCTGTTGAGGGCTCTCCAGGGTCTAACACCCACCCTTACCCTTCATGCATCTGTAATCTGGACTGATAAGTGTTTCCCATATTGGTAGATAATAGCCTGGTATCTAATCATGGATCTTTTGGAGACAATATAAAGACAGGACAATTATAACTGGTCCATTCTTCCTCCCTCATGTTGGTAGCCAAGGCACCAGAAGAGTTGGAAGTCCTGTGCTTAAATGCACATAGTAATAGCCCAAGTAGTAGAAAATTAATTTAATCAAACTAGGCCTGGTTGTGAGGGTAGTTGCTGCTCCAGGTTTTTGAAGTATTTTCCTTCCTCTTTAAACCATTGTGTTTTCCTTTTAGCAGCATCTTGAATAAACCTCAGCTTTTTTAAAATGTTCTCACTATTTTTATTTTTGCTGTGCTTGGGACTCTACTTAAGATAGCTGATTTATGCCTAGGCCAAATATGCAAACTGTGGGATAACATCTCCAAGGTTTGGTATCCTTCCCTCCTGTAGCTTAGTTAAAGATATGGGGCTATGTTGTGGAGTCATGATTTAATCCACCAGCTGTGGGTGAGAGTTTAAACACCTTTTAGTGCCTCAGCCCTTTGCTTCTGATCTGGAGATAACGAGGAGGTTGAATAACTGCAGCCAATCTGGATGGAGATCACAACCATGGTTTATGTGGGTGTGGCCCATAAACTTTTATGATAGTTTTAGATAGTACTGAGAGGTTTGTGGTTATCTTGTCTTGGATCTTCAAGGATCTGCCTTTCATAGGGAGAGACTGAGTTACAAGTGGTAGTGTTGCAAAAGCCCTCAATAATCCTGGGTATGTGTAGAGGGTTGATGCTGGCTGTGGGCTTTGCTTTTGGATCTGTGGAGATTTCAGTGGAGGCAGGAGGAAAATGAATCTGGCACCCTCAGAAGAAAAAAAGTTCTCCCTGTTTCTGTCTCACACTGTGCTCATTATCATACGAGTTGTGATGTCCTGGTCACTATGTCAACCCCTGGCACATCTATCCCTCAGGTGACAAATCCCAAGGAAGAATTAAAGGATGCAGCTTGCAAAGCCTGCTGCAAGTTCAGTTTCAGCAAGCATTGAATCAGAATGAACTTAGAGTGGGGAAAAGAGCAGCTCAGCAGAGATTTTGGTGAGGAAAGAAAGAGGACTGTTTAACAGAGCGATTTTCCTGTTGTTTCTCTTTTGGTATCTTCCACTTCTGCTGGTTTTTAGGACCTCTCTCTAGTCCAGTCTTGTTCAAGTTCCTGTGAAGAGCAGTTTTGTCTGCCTAGTGTAAAGCATGGTTTAAGTCCTGACAACCAGACTTCTAAGGCTACTTAATTAGATGTTTCCTTCTCACCCTGTGGCAAAGTAAGCTGTGGGTGCCATTGTAAAGGCTGGTTGGGAGTAGATGTCATCCCAGTGACAAGAGAAGCATTGTTGATCACACTGGGGGGGCCTTTTGCTGTGTTTCCGGCTGTGTCCTGTGTCAGGTATTTGCACTGAGCAGAGGTTGCCCCGATGGATTGTCTGTGCCTGTGTTTCCTTTCACACTTGTGCAGTGTTGCTCCACACTCAGCGCTCAGAGTTGTTTTGAATTTGGTGACAGTTGATTTATGGTGAGATGTATAACGGTGTAACCAAGGGCAGCACAGGCTCTGGGATGTGAGCCTGGTGCTGTTCCCTCTGAAGTTAGGAATAATAATCCTGATGACTGGTTGAAAAAAAGCCTGCAACTGTTCCACCAGCCCAGAGCCTTTTCCTTCTGGCAACATTTCTGTGGACTTCAGTGCAGAGAAATTATGTTCTCTATCTCTTTGCCCTTTTATTCCCCTGGGTTCTTTCTCTTTTACTTCCTATGCCTCATTTGTTCCAGTGTTCTGAATCATAAATAGTTCTGGTAGTAAAACACATCTACTGTGGGTTGTATGGGCTGTTCTTGCAGTTCTCGTTCCTTTGATGTATTCTTTGAATCCGTTATGTCTTACTTGGAGCCTGAAGAGATGTGACAAGACAAGTAATGCAGCTGGTAAATATTTTAGCATCCCACTTGGAGCACTTGAGAGCAGTCTGGTAATGTTCTCAGTGTCGTTATTTTCACATGGATAATGCAGTGTCTTCACTGCTCCAAAGGATCTGAACTCTAACATCAACTCAGATTTTGAATGAAGAACGCTTGAATCTCTGTCTCTGAATTTGTTTGGATATCTGGTCCTATGTTGCTGCCTGCCTCTCCAATGTTGCTGAGAGAAGTGAAAATAAATGTTACTGCACTGCCCTGAGGAAGTTCACCTGCTTTGCACCAGAGATGGCCCAAGGTTTTGGTCACAGTTTATGAAGCCTTACACTTGATTGATTTTTGAGTAGGATCAGTGCAGCATGGGGCTCCCATTCTGTGCAGTCTTTGCTGCAAAACCTAAATTTCAGCCCCTCAATTCAGCTGAAGCAGCCATGCTGAATGTCTTGCTGGACTTTACCTATAATTTTTGGATTCACACTCATTGCTCAAGATGTTTTCAGGGGATGCAGCCTCCCCAGGGATGCAGTTGGTGGGGCAGGATGGACCTGCAGCCATGATTCGGTTTGTGATGGCCTTGGGAAGAACATGGCTTTGTCACACTGTCACAGATAAGTGACAAACTCTGGCAGAGCAATGGGGGAGGTCTGACTTACCTGAGACTGATTTTCTGCTGGTCTAAAGCCATTAGAGCTTAACTTCCCTGAAGATTAGATCAGACATTCTGTGGTGATACTTCTGGGCTTTTACAATGTTTGAAATGTTTCTGTAGCTTTGACAGGAATGCAATGGGCAAGCTTTTCAGTTCAAGGCTAATAGATAAATATGTAGATGACCTAGAGAAATAAATGAGCAGTGTTCTTTCTTCTAGACTTTGAAAAATACCTCTGTAGAATAATTTAGCAAGAACATAAATAAGAGATAAATGACAGGAACATGAATCTATACTGTAATTTTTGCATTTGGCAAGTTTATGCTTTACCCTCTTTTTCTGTATGTCCTTGCTGCTGCTATACTGAACAATGCCACTCTGAATAGCACAGTGGACATTATTTTCAGTGTTCTTAAGGCACAGCTCTTAGTGCTGAGGTGACAGAGGGATCCATACAGTCTATTCTTACCTGTGGAAAGCTCTCTGAATTGCAGACATCAGCTGCCCATACAAACCTGGGGTAAGTGTGGGCAAATGTCTCTTCATTGGCTTAAACCACACCACAATATGAAGGTATTACAACAGCAACTAGGAGCCATAACTAAGATCAAGTCCCTGTTTTATGAACCTAGAAGGAGTGATGGCCTCAAAAATGGAAAAAATCACATTTTATAAAGAGAAAAGTAAGATTCTTGCTGCCATTTCACATATAGGAAGCCTGAAGAACAGTCAGTTGTGTGGTTGATGTCACAGCTTATATGACAGAGCTGAAATTGGTTTGCATGTCCAGTTTAAGGCCTTAATGCCATGGATTTCTCCTCTTCCTGGCTTATTTCTTCTTGGAGCTGCTGGTGCCTTACACACCACTCCAGCTTAGCCCAGGCTGTCTCTCATTTGACTCTTTCTGACAGAATACTGTGTGCTACTTTTAAAAGCCTCCTGGGCTTGGAGCCTTTGGAAGCTCATCCCTCCTGGAGGCTGGCAGTGACAGCTCTGCTGGTTCCTACTGGCACTGCTCGGGAGCGCTGCAGAGGGATGGAAATGGGCTGTAACTGATCTGAAGCAAGGGCATGTGATTTACACACTGGGGCCAGAGGAAAAGGGGATACTGCAATCAGTGTTCCCACTCTGTTGTGTCTCCTACTCCCCTCTTCCCTTCTGTCCCTCTGCTGAGACATCAGAGGCAGCCTCTTGTTGTTGATACTCATTTACTGAGATGTGATGGACACATCAACTCAGGACAGGATTTTCCCTCAGAGCAGAAATCCTTTAGTAGGAAAGGTGGAATTTTAAGGGTTCTGGACTGAAAAAAAGAAGAGGGAAAAGAAGAACCAGAAAATTCCTACCCAAGTGACTAAGAAATGGAAATCTAGTTAGAGAAGGCATGCTCTGGGCTGGGGAGATTCTTCATGTGCTTCTGAAATCACATTTCCTTGGAGACTGGGGCACACACTGTGACATTGAATTTCATTTTCCTTTACATTTGTATACCAAAAATAAACCCTGCCTAAGTCATTCAGTGTCTTGTTGATGATTTAGAATCAGTCAGGATGACAACAGCTACTGGTCAGAATTGTCAGAATCAAGCCTCATTATCACAGCTGGCAGTACTTGACCTGGTGCCCTGGCCAGGAGGAGACATTCAATAGGGTGCCAGATTCCCTTTGAATTAAGGTCTTGCATATGGAATTTGTGCTTCCTAGAAAGATGCTCTCCTGCTCCCAGATATAATCAGGGGTGCTAAGGTAAAGAGGATGGGGAACTGGGCACCTCCAGTTCTTTGTTCCAAAGGCCTTAAGGGATAATCAGGATTACAGAGAATATTCAAATGAATGAAGGGTGTGGTTTGCAGAGGAGCCCCACACTTTTACTTTTACAGATAGAAAAAGGTTTGCTTTGCAGCATGGCTTAATTTTAGCCCAGTGTTCATGGTCAGTTCCTGCCTTCCCCTCTCTCCTTCTTGCCTTCTTTCATCCTTTGTCTGTCCCCTCTTGCTAAATCTGATCAAGACCTGAGACATCTTGGTACATATGTCCTCCAAAATGTTTGTCCATGTTTTCCATTGAGATCAGATTTGGTACCAAGTTTTCAGTTAAAACTACAGTTTGCCCTTCAGATGTACTCAGCCCTCTAAATCAGGAGGGAAAGTTTGAAAATACTTAGATGAAGGCAGAACAGATGTCACAAAACTTTGGACTTTCATATATAAATCTTTTATCAAGGTCTTCAGAGTTGTCCAGATGTAATCAGATCTTGTGCTTTTGAGAATCCTGACTATTTCTGTGGGAAAATTCTTCATTTTCTATGCACACTAGGTTTTCAGCAGCACAAAAAGGAGCTAGAAATGTATTGTTTTAAAAATACTGGCATATCTAGATTTTTATCAAGTCACCATAAAAAGAAGAGGGTTTGGCCTAAAAACTGTATGCAGGGAAGATAAATCTTATATCAGTGCACAGCTTTAAAAAAAAGTCATTATTTTTAGCCAAACATAAAAATACCTGCCTTTTTATTTTTATGGGTTTGTTTTGGTTGTTTTCTTTTTACATCAAAAAATAAACTATAGACAAGCATGGGAAACAATAAATCTGGGTGTGTCAGTAGTAAATGCTCTAACAAGTTCCCATTGCACAGTGGTATGAAATTCCTCTGGGAACATATATTTTTATATACATGTCAGAGGTCTAAAAATATGTTACTAGAATAAACCATAGTGTTAGAAAAGAGGAAGAGGACTTTCCAATTTGTTTTATTGTTCTGTTTTGCAAATGAGAATTTGTAATCTGAATGGGAAAATATTTTTTTTTAGAAAACCTGTGACAGAAAATGAGCCAGATTAGACTGAGTGAAGTGAAACTGAGGCTGTAGGATTGATCCATTAGGAAATGCCTTGTGTTCCTCTGGAAATGACTGCTGGTCTTTCCATCTGCTTTAGCCAGAGCTGTGTCAAACCCAGCAGTCTCAAGTGTTGTCTTCCCTCCAGTGCAGACAGGAGGTGATGGATCATGGAATGGTTTGGGGTCTGCTCTGCCAGCATTGCTTGCGTGGTTGTGCCTGAAAGGGCGAGACAGGATCCAAACTCTGAGTGAGATAATGTGGATGTTCAGCTCTTTGTACCTCTGGCTTTGGAAGCCTTTCCAGAGGAGCTACACATGGTGCTGCTCTCCCAGTCTGGGAGTGGGGCTCAGAGCCTGGGAAACAGGAGGTGCTGTGCTGCTTTTACAGCTGCCAGGGCCCAGTCTCCCACCGTCAGTCACCAGAGTAGCTGGAGATCTCTGCAGCCCCATCAGCCCCACTCAGGAGCCCTGGGCACAGGTCCTGAGCTTTGGGAAGGGCCTGTGCCCCTCCTGGCTTTGTTCCGAGCGGGATGGCCCGGCTGATCCCGGGGCAGTGCCTGTGAAACACGGCTGCTGGGATGGGATTTGGGCAAGGGCACAGCAGCTCCTTGCTCTGCTTCCAGTGGAAAACAGGAAAGGGGCAGGGTGGTGCCTCCTGTCCATGCCAGACTTAGGGCAAGAGGCTCCTTTATTCACACTAACTCTAACGCTGCCTTTGATATTTATGTTTCCTTGAGCTGGAGCAGTGCTGGGAGGCTCCATTTGGAAAAGGAGCTTGTTGGGGGGATGAGTACACATCCCCACACGTGGGTGCACACACCCCTTCACTCACAGACACACAGCCCTCACAGATGTCAGGAGAAATGGCCAGTCCTCTGCAAAACCGCTCTTTATCAACTGTGAATGAATGGAAGACTGGTTTGGAAACAGATTGTCTGTCTTATTTATAATGACCTAATCAGGCAGATCAAGAGAGCCTTTTTACCTGTGTTTTCTAATCAGAACATGCCACAAAGTCTGTTTGCTTATCTCTTAAACCTCTGCTGTCCAAACAGAATGCAGGGTATCTTTGCAAAGGCAAAGGTGAAGTCCTCAAGCCCTGTCATCAGAGGGAGAGCTCAGGAAGATTTAGAAAATAATGGTGTCATTCTGCTGCAGTCCATCAGCTGGAAGTGCTGGGGCCGCCCTGGTGCTCAGAGGTGGATCTGGCTCCTCTTCCAGGCAGTGCTGGGCCTGCAGGAGATGGGGTGTGCAGTGTTGAGTGACCCCAACTCATCCTGAACAGCCCAGAGGCAAATGATGCTCTGTGAGACTTGTGTAAGTTCAGGTACAGCAGGGAGAGTTCAGATCAGAAGGAGGAATAGTCACCGACTTCACTGAGCATGGACCCTGTGTTAGCTTCAGCTCATTGTCGGGGGGAAGTCAGTTCTTTCTAATTTTGTCTTCTTTCTGCATATTCTGGCAATGAACCTGCTTTTCAGGAAACTAGACTGGAACAGGCCAACTTTTTTTGTCAAGAAATAGACAGAATAAATTGTGTGAGTGAAGAAGAGGCAAGAACTCAATTACCTTTCAGTTATACACAACACATGTCTCTGGTGTATAAATAGCATGAAGAGTTAAGCCCTCCTTAGTCTTTCTCCTTCTTCTCTTGTACTGTGACTGAGTGATGACTGTGGTGACTCCCCTCAAACAAACACCTCTCCCCCCTCCACCCCTGTGCAGAGATTCTTCTCCTTCCCTTTCTTTTTTTGCCAAGATAAACTCTGTGTGTAAATTGGATGAGCACTGAGTACATTAAGGGGGAGGGGGTGGAACAAAAATAAGACCCTAATTAATAGTTTTGTAACTAAGGGAATGAGAGGAGAATAATTTGAGGAATAACAAGAACAGCTTTTCAATCTGTTACTTGCTGTGTGTTTGTGCATGTAGTTGTACACTAAAATAATTCCAGCTGTTCTTCCTTCTTTTAATAATGGTTCATTGCTTTCCCGTTGTGGGGCCATATTTGGACAAACATTAACCAGATCAAAGCCTAATGGATAGTTATGATGGCTCTGATTCAGCAAAGCACTTAAGCATAGTGTTTCATTGTAACTTCAATGGGACATGCTTTGACTTCAGCAAGATATAAGCACTGCTCCGGCCAGTGACAGGAGAAATGCCTGTGTGACTTGGCGGGGGTGTGTGTGCTGTGCTTAAACCTCCAAGGTGAAGCGAGTTCCCATTCTAAAGAAGGATAATGGAGAGTTCTTCCTGCAAGGTTTCACTGCTGGACTAAGCACCCCTTTGCCTTCCTTAATCTTGGCCATTCCCATTGTGGAGTGTTTTAATAGCTGTGCTAGAGCCAGAGTCAGTACTACAGCCAGAGGAGGTTGTGGAAACCAAGAATTCCAGTCAAAGGGGGGAGGAAGGATGGAGGAATAGCATGAAGGAAGAATGGGAAAGTGCCCATGGAGTAAGGCCTCTGACTGCTATAACTGCCAGAAGATCCATCTGTCCCCAGAAACTTTCTGGCAGTGCCTTACAGCAGGTGCTTAGGAAGAGTTTTAAGAAAGGGGAGAAGTGCTGAATACTCCCTTCCCTGATGAGAGTCACTGGCCTGGGGACGTGCTGAGCTGGACACTGCCCCTGGACTGTGATGGGTATTTTCTGCCAGGAACACAGTGAGGGTCCCTGCAGCCTTCCTGGTGCTGGAATGATTTCATAGGACGGAGTTTCACTGTTGAGGAAGATGTGAGGAAAAGAGGCTGAAATTATTTTTGCTGAAATCCTCCTGTTGATTCCTCCTTCTTGATCGCATAAAATCTTAAAAGTACAATTTTCTTGTCTCATCCAGGCCATTAAAGCATAATAAATTATGACAGTTTCTAGGATTTTAGATACTTTTTTTTAATGGCTGGGCTAGACTGCCTTGGAAACACTTGGAATTCCCCTTTGTGATTGTCTGGGAGTTATTTATAGTAAGTCCTTATTCTGATGGCAGAGTCTACATCTCAGAACTGCTGATTTGAAGGGGGTGTAGTTTCATTTAGAAGTTTTGCTCGCTGTGTTTGCCATTTCATGTTTCTGGTTTTTAAGCTGCTGTCACGAGTGAACAGAAGCAGTTTGTGGCACATTGCCACCACACACAGGGCAGGCTTGCTTTGCTTGGAGCACTCCCTCTGGAGCATCTTCCTGATGGGAGCATCATTATCAGCATGGCCACATGTATTGGACCCCTGATGGGCCAGACTGTCCTGAGGTACAGGGGTGAAAGCCTGGAGAAAATGGAGACATTGGGGGAGGAGAGGGAGGAGAATTTAATTTCCTTTGCCCTGACATTGATGTTGCTGTAAACTCTCTTAAAATGGCACCTTCTGGCTCAGAAATAAGCAGCCACGATGACATGTCTCAGTTTGTCCAGACTGGTTTTCTTGTCCAGTTAAAGTGGGAGAGTCTTACGTCTTTAAAGCTTCCTGGCTCCCAGGAGGAAAATGCCAAACTTGTCAGAGAAAACAAACAGTGGCTGTCCCAGCCTGTGTGTGTTCCGATTAACGAATCTATTAGGCTATAAAACCTGGGACCCCCTTTCCCGAGAAAGAGCATACATTAGGAAGCTGTTGACAGTTCCTAAGTCTGACCCCTTGCACAGTGCTGGAGACCTATCAGCAGCTCCGAGGGGCTGTTTGTTCCAGGAGGTCTTGGAGAAGTTTTTGACGCTCCGTAAATGCCAGATGCGTTCTTGTTTTAATCTGTAACGTGGGAGGCCAGAGGAAGAAAAAAGGAGGAGCCGCAGCTCAGCTGAGTGTTCCTGTTCTTTTGGTGTAATCAAAACTCTTTGGAGGCACATTACCTTGGGCTGGGATATTGCTGGCTCCCTCAGACTGAGCAGAGCCTGCTTTAGTGGCAAATTCCTCGGTGGGTTTGCTGCTGTTAGAACAAACACCCAGAGTGCTGCAGTTGATGGCATTCCGTGCTTTTGGCTAAAAGGGAAAGAATCACCAGTCTTGCATTCAGCATTCACTTCCCAAGGAGTTGCAAATCCACAACTCTGACATTTGAGGACATACAAACCCTATTTTATAAGAAAGGAGTTAAGCCCTGTATTCTTGGTGCATTCCCATAAAAGCAATTACCTCTTCCTTGTTTCCCCCTGCCCCTTTTCCTTGTGCTGTTGCTTGTTAGAGAAGCAGCTTTTTCTCTGGCATTATGGTATTCATCAAGCAGAAATGCAAATCACTCCTGCACTCCTTCATCCATTGCTGAGTGGTTTTACCCATGGAGTGTTGTTGGAGCATTTTTCTGTGAGGAAAGGCCTGGGGAGCTGAGGATGTTCAGCCTTGAGATGTAGCTGAGAGGGGCCCTTAGCCTTGGGTGTCCCTGGGGTGCAGGGAGGGCTCTGACCAGGGCCTAGGCTCTGCTCCTGGGCCATGCAATGGCACCAGAGCAATGGGCAGGGACTGATCCCAGCAATTTCCCCTGCACAGGAGGGAGAACTTCTGCCCTGGGCAGCAACCAAGCCCTGAGCAGATTGTCCAGAGAGGCTGTGAAGTCTCCTCCCTGGGGATGTTCCAGAGCCCTCTGGATGCAATCCTGTGCTCTGAGATAGCCGTGCTGGAGCAAGGAGGTAGCACCTGGTCACCCACTGTGGTCCCTTTCAACCTGACCCATTCTGTGACTCTGAATATTTCCATGAGTTTCAGGTCACTGCTGTCCCTGGCTGGGTCCCCGGTGCTGTCACAGCTGAAGGAGGCAGTAGCAGAGCAGGCTTTTGCTGCAGTTCCTTCCCAGCCAGCTGTGCACACAACTCCCAGCCCAGCACCCAGCCAGCAAGGCTGGTCAAACCAGTGGTCTCCCCAGCCCATGTTGTCAGTGAGTCACCCTGCTTTTTGTAATTAGCAATTAAGATAACAAATATGTGTCAGTGAATACTGCAGAGCATATGGAAGAGTTACCTATACGTGACTCAACACGCTTGAGACAAATTGCTGCACTGAACCAAACTTTGCCAAACCATGGAGAAGTTGAGCAGCAGCCCTGCAGTCCCTGTCCCTCGTGGCCACAGGTGGGTCTCGGTGCTCCACAGCCCAGGCTCTGTGTAGCAGGTGGCTTTTACCCTTGATAGAGCACACACCATTTAGGTCAGTCCCCAGGAGAGCTCCGAGCAGGAATACTGCAATTCACTGTAGCGCTTTTAATTTGCTGGATGAGATCTCTGCTCTCTGGAACACAGGAGTTGTTGTGAATCACAGCAGGATATTCTCTTAAAGAGCCCAGCAGAAGGCTGCTGACAGTGTCCCCGGGCGATGCTAATCCGACATCACATTGGTCATGGCTCCTCGGGTTACCCGCGGCCCCGTCGCACAGGAGGCCTGTTAGTGTGGGAATGAGGGACCTCGTGCTGCAGGGACACAGCCAGGGCATTAGGAGGAAGAAAATCTATCCTCTTCCCATCACTTCCTGAAGGGAATGTGTCAGAATGACGCACGTACTCTGGGCTTTATTTGATGAGGGGGCCGAGGGGGAGCGAGAAAGGAATGAGAAGGTCTCAAGGGATGCACGATTTGGCTTCACCGGGTCACAATGCTCTGAAAGTTCATTTGGAGTTGCTGAAACTAAAGCAGTGGAGAGCAGTCCTGGCTGGACACACATTTGTCATCTTCGTGACTCAGGAGGGCTCTTGTGGATATTTTAGACGGGCTGTGGATTATGGTGGGCTTTTCTCAGCCTCATAAACACGCCTTAGGAATGAGGTGGGAGAATCCAAGGGGTGGTGGCATATGCTGGGACTGTGGACATTCTCCCAAGGTGCTTCTGGAGTAAAAGCATCCCTTTCCTCACATTCCATCCTGCCTGACCTTCCAGGCTAAATTGGAGTCTCTGTCTTGTAAGTTTGTGTCCTCTCCAGTGTGCTCTAATATTGACCCAAGAAATGGAGCTTTAATCTTTTGATGAGATCCTCGTGTTCTCTGGTTGTCCACGCTCTGAGGGATACTGTGAATGCTCTTGGGAAATGGGAGATCTCATGATTAGAAAGCTTCCGGTGCAGTTTGTACTGACCAGAGCACAGTCACTCGTTGGCCCAAATCTCTTCTTTTCCCACTCAGGAAATACAGATTTTGGTCAAATGAAGTATCTCAAAAATAGGTGCTGAAATCCATTGGTTAAAGCAGACCCCATGTGCCCTACTGCCGGTTTTTGAAACTAGTCAGAACACCGGGGGAAAAAAGCAGTTTGGTATTTTTGTTTCAAATGAGAAACTCAGAAATTAACTTCAATGTTATTTTTAAGTGTTTTTCCTTGGGTAAAATTAAATGCTTTTTTTGAGGCCAAAATGTTACGTCGTTCTGTTTTTCAGTTCACTGAAAAGAAAAATCTGAAAAAATAGTGTTTATTTTGGGCTGCTGCCCAACTAATCTCTCTTCCTTTATTTTTTCTATAATGCAAGCAAAATACAAAATCAGTTATTTATGCATCTTAAGTTTTAGCTTCTGTTTTAACCATCCATCAGATTAACAGATACCACAGTATAATTTTTTTTACTCTTCAGACACAGAGCTGTACTTCTGTGCTTGTAAGAGTTGCACAGGGAAGGAAGTCCGTCCTGAAATCAGTGGGATGCTGGGTTCTGTTTGCTGGGCTGTTGAGTGATTCCCCAATTGAATGGAGAGCTTGGTTGAATGAAGGTGTTAACCTTGATCTTAATACCAATGTACCCCTCGTCATTTGAGGAGTCAGAAAATGATTTGTTTTAGCTCTGGAATGATGGTTTAGTCCAGGTGCTGCTTCTCACAGCAAGCTTTGTCTGAGGATAAATGGGAAGAGGCCACTGGTGTCCAAAAAAGAGGATTTGTTTAATGTGGGAGGGGAAGAACTGAATTAAAATACAAGAAGATCACATAATCTACCACCTCCTGCAACCTCATCTGGTGGTTTAACCTTTGATGCCTACTTTATTTTTCTTCATTTCTGCTGCTGTCCTCAGAATATTCTCCCTGTTTTCTCCATGACTTGAGAGAAAACCCTGCAGTGGAGTTTACCCTGAGTGCACGTGGCTTCTGCCGCAGCACTGGAACCCTGTAAAACCACCCTCAGCCCTAATGGGGCTTGGTTGTTATGGGATTATTGTTTCACTCTACAGCATAATTATTTTTTGTGCTCCTTTCATCAGAACAACTCCTGTGGGCATGCACACACCACCTGGATGCTCGAGGTGCTGCTCTGGATGTTGTGCCCAGGTGGGAACACAGGAACTGGCTCAGGTTTAGAGCAGCTTTTCTCCACTCCTCACTGCATTTACGTGCCGCTGCTTGGGCTTGGGAAATCATTTTCTCTCCCTGTGCCTCTGCTTGGCTGAACTGTCCTTCCTGCAGGAATTTGGGCTGGGCAGCACCTCCGAGCAGGTCTGCAGTTTCAGCGGGTGCCTGTAGGTGCTACCACAATACAAACAATAATCAATCACTGACCGACACCTCCGAGGCTCTCACTGAAACCAAACACAATAAAAAAGCCTCCCCAGGGGCCGAATCTACCAGGCTGTGTAAACGATTTTTTAGTGAAAGTGGTAGAACCCCCATCTCTTGGGACATTTAAAGCACACTGCAGAGAGCAGGAGCGATCAGTGTGGTGGGGAATAAGCATATGTTGGCAGAAGGATCAAATAAAGAGGACTTCATTATTCGGACTGCCTGTCCAGCAGAGATCACCATGACTGAAGGCACAATGACTTCACAGATCTCTCTCAGCTTCTGACTGCTGCTCTCCTCCACTGCAGGTTCTCACAACCAATAAAGAAGGCAAAGAAGGCCTCAGCCAACACAGAACACGTATTTTTAACCTTCTGCCAGACTTTGATCTTTTCCTAAATTAGTTTTAGGTAGATTTAGGCCAACTCCTGAACTTCTTTGTTCAGGTCATTTGCTCCAGCAAAACACAGGATAAAGGTGTGCATATGGAGATGCATTAGTAACTAATTATGGGGAGATAATTGCATTAAATCTGAAGTAAAATAAAATGAGAGAGTCCTGGTGAAGAACTGCAGCTCAGCTCAGGGGGAAACGACTAGATACAAGTAGGGGAGGTTCCACAGAACTTGTATGCAAACTGCATAACTTGGATTTGATTCTCATTTGTATTTGTTTTTTCAGTTTCCCCCATTCAACAGAACATAAATTTCCCAGGTAGGTGAGTGCAAATAGGAATAGAGTGAAACCACCCACTGGAGCGAGACAGGATTATTCTCTAGTCCGTGTTCTGTTCTTGCTCACCACACTAATTAGCTGCTGTGAGGCAGCTCCGTCCTGCATGGAATCAGTGGCCCCCGCCGTGGAGCCAGTGCTAATCCCTAGGAGAAGCATCTTTTCCAGGCAGCCCTGCAGGTGGCACAGCGAGCCTTGTCTTTCCAAGCCACGGGAGCAGTGCCTGGCTTCCCTTCCCATCGGTTCACAGTGCGGCAGCAGCTGGGATGGGGGAGACCTTTGGTACAGAGAAGGAGACTGGCTGCTGAAACATCCTGTCTGTTCCAGGGCTGTTTCCAGGGCTTTGCTTTACACACGGACAGAGCAAGCAAATCATTTTCTTTCTACTGTATCAAGACATTTTGAATGCCCTTGTGCTGCTTCCAAGCTAAAGTTGAAAAAGAGAGTGCAGCCAAACTCCTAAAGATCAAGACAACTCTCGAAATCTTGGTTGCACACTCTAAATGTGTTCTCTGTCAGGCAGGTCTCCTTATCAGAAAATCTTTTCTGAAGCCATTGGAATCAAGTGGAACTGATTTGGGAATTGTGGAAAAGGTGGATGGAAAAGGGCCTTGTAGCCTGCAGGGCTGCTGGGAATTCCTGCTTGTTAGTCCTTATTCTCACTTTGCTTCTCTTCATGGCCTTGGGCAAGTCACTTAACTTCTTAATCTCTGGCTCAGTTTCTCTGCCTGTAAAATAAGATAACTATTACTATCACATACCTGTCTGACAGGATTTTCTCCCCTAGTAATAATTAACATTTGTAAAATGTTCTTTGACTATGTTTATTTTTATTATAATACTTCCAGATTATATTACAATACTGACGCTGTTGCTGTTGCAGATTTGAGCTCCTGTACAAGATTACACCGGAAATTAAGTCATTTTTCTAATAAGATATAAAACAACTTGTGGTTGGTGTGGTTAAGCTGAGTTTAAAGCTCGTTTACAGCATGACAACAGTGTGAAGTAGCTGAAGCATTGTAGGGAATCTAACCCCAGTATCTGTGACAAAATGCACTGAAGATTATCCATGATCTGATCTTACCCCTAAGAGAAAGGTTACTTATTTGAAGTATTTGGTAACTGGGGCTGAAGCTTTGAGGTTTCCTTTGCGTTAGCAGAAGGTATAAAGTAAATCCTGCACACTTGGATCTTCAGTCCTGCAGTGCAGACTGAGCTCTGAGGAACTGGACTGAGGATTTGTGAGGACATCTGCAAGAATCTTTCTTGGTCTTTCTCTTTTTTTCTTTTAACTACAATCATAAAATGGGTTTGGTTTGGATTTGAAGGGTCTTCAAGATCATCTCATCCTTGAGTAAGATAGAAAGCCTAGAAATAACTTCAGTTATTCCCTTTATATGAAGGGAAGGAAATCAGGCTGAAACCTTGGCTTTATGAACCTGCTGTTCATGAGGCTGCTATTCACCTCCAGAAACTCATCAGCATGAATTCAAAGTCTGATTTTTGTTCATGGATTTTGTAGTTCCAGTACCATTGTCTCTGCCTCTTCGATGCTCTGGTACCAAGACTGATCCCTTCCTCCTCTCCCTCTTTTCTGATCTCATCTGTATTTGTGTAAACTTTCAGTGTCTGTCAAACCCATGGCAATGAGTTCCACCATTTATCAGTGGTCTGGGTAAAGAGATGCTGGTTTTGCTGTTCTGAGCCTGATGTCTGCTACCTCCATCTGAGTGTGGATTGGGCAGACTTTTGTTTTTACTGTTACAGTGAAGGATGAGGCTGTTTGGGCCTTTCCTGAGCCAAGGGAGGCTTGTCCTCATGGCACCCCCAGCTGGATTCCTGAAAGCCATCCAGGAAAGGTGTTGGGCCTTGTAATCCAAAGTCCATTTCTGTGATGGGAGGAGTGGGGGAAAGGCAGTGACTCCTCAAATAGCTGCTTCTCTGCTTGCTGTGCTCATTAGCACCCGCACACGTGACTCGTCCAAATAACAATAAGGAAAGTGTAAGCTAAGCAGAAATCAAATGCAGAGAGGTAGAAAATCAAAAGTGACTCCTTTTAACCTGACAAAGAGGAAATTGTTGACAAAGTTTCAGGCTTGATTGAGAGAATTTTTTTTTTAAACTCATCTTCTCCTCCCTTCCCGCCCTCTGCTCCCCTGGAGAGAAGTCTGGATGTAACACTATTGCTAGGACTAGGCCTATGATTAAGTTCTGTTTTTCAAAGGTGATCCCAGCATGATTAAAACCAGGTGGCCCCATGGCGCAGCAAGGGAGCCAGATGTGCTCTGCAACTGGATTGCCATTTCCTAGCCCAGCTGCAAACATTTGATTGTCCACTCGCTCTGGGTATTACAGCCGTGACCTTCTCTCTTCCTTACCTCCCCCGTCTCCTGTCTGCTTCCCCCAGTGACATTTGAGAGCAGAGAAGTCCCCTCAGACTTGTTTGTCACTGTTACAACCATCCCTTTCTCCCTTCACCTCCCCACTCTCAGCCTGGGTTCCGCACTTCCATTATTCACAGATGTTGGAGGGTAGGAGCTGACAGTGTTGGCTTTTACCTCTCTCTTTCCTTTCCTTGGCTTTTTTTCCCTCTCCGTATTCCGGCGTGTGTGCACTGACCCCAAAGCACTCCCAAGTCAACTGGCAGCGTCTGAATCCACTTAGAGGTGAAGGGATAAAGCAATTTTCTTCGAGATGTGGCATAAACTGTTTAGGTTTTGCTGTCTCTGAAGGCCTGTAATGAGAGGGTGGCCCTGTCCCAGAACAAGCCCTGTCTCACCCTGATCTATAAAATTTGGAATAGGTTAATCTTTTCCCCCAGCACTGGCCTGTCAGCCCGTTTGTGCTGAATTAGGGCTCTAATGCATGGATGGTGTCAATAATTGCCTAGTAAGCCATACTTAAAAAAGAGTCACAATCAATCGTCCCAACATTAGGATGTCATAATGCATCAGTCCTGCATTAGGAAGTTGTAATCCATCAACTTGACATCACAAGGGACAGTGCATGGTGGGAGCCCAGCTCAGGGCCTAGTGCAAGCTGGAACCACTCCACAGGCTTTGCATCAGCACTGGATTTGGTCTCAAAAGGTCACACTGTTTTGTTTTCTCACCTACCCTTTACAATTTAATAATGAATTTGATGAATATTGAAATCTCTGGGAGGAGAAGGGCTGATGGTGCTATTTCTAGGAGGTCTGGGACAGCAGACAGTTTGAGTTTCTCATCTCTTTCTGTCTAGCAAAGTTACTTCTTTCTTCCCCCACTGCACAAATTAATTAATCCATAATTATTCCTGACCTGTCCTGACTGGTTTCCACTTTCTCTGGAAATGCCTATTTGTGCTAGTTTGTAGATCACCCCTTGCTTTATTCCATTTTAAGATTCAGCTTCCTCAAATCAAACCTCAGTCTGGTGTGCAGCTCCTTTATAGAGCCTTCTCTGTTGTTTTAAATCTGCAAATCTTCCTGTTGAGGGCAGACCCCGTCAGCTGCTATTTCAGTTGTGTGGCACAAGCCTGAGGATGGGAGGTGATACTTGCAGCAAGGTCTGAGTTCAGCTCAGTGCAGGTGGGGCTGTAGAGTTCCCTGGGTACACCTGTGTATGTTCAGGCCTCGGTTTTCAAAGCACGCAGGCAGAGTTCCCTGGGAGCTGTGTCGGGTGTGCTGCTCCAGCACAGGCTCTGAGTGCCTGCAAATCACCTCAACACTTGTCTCCTCTCAAGGAGAAACATTAATGTTTCAGTATTACAGGTTCTGAATGTAAGAGAGAGCCTTTATCCTGTGTCCTGAGGAAATAAAAACCAAGCCAGTTTAAAAAACAAGTGAGGTACAAGGAATTACATGGATCAATTCTTTCCCAGAGGCTGTGGAAAGGCAGCTCCAGAGGCAGCTAAGGGCTGATCAGCCACCTCTTGATCAGTGCCTGTGGGCTGCTGGCTCTGATGGTGTTTCCTCAGCTCTTCTGTCTGTCTGGAGATCCTGAGGGGACAACAAATCCCTAAAATCACTTGTGTTAACCTTCCTGAGCTGTTGGATAGCTCGTGAGGAGCTGGGTTTGGGTGACTGCTGTGGGAGCAGGCAGCTGTGTGTCCTTCTGAGGCCTGGCTGCGTGCTGGGAGCTGGGCAAAATGCAAAAGAAAGGCTCTGGTCCCCCAGAGCAGAAAAAGGGAGGGGAGTCACAGGAGAGGAAGTCTTGGGGAGTAAGAATTTCATTAAAAATGGGATGACATTTGCTTTCGAGGGTTGAAGGAGGGAGAAGCAATCGTGAGGGAAACGTGAGGGCAGGAAAAGGTGATGTTTGGTCAGTGGCAATGGGCCAGATGGAACATCCACAAGGAATGACCACAAAGCCAAACTCAGACCACAGTTCTTGTGTCTGCTAACAGCAGTTGGTTACTTTTTTGAAGAACATTACCAAAATTGTTGGTTCTCTTTGTGTTTTTTCCTTGTTGTGTAGTTTCCTGTTTGAGCCCAAAGGTTTGTCACATGAATCTTTACATTTGCTTGCCTTGAGTTTTGTAGTTACTGGCTTTGTGTAGGGTAGTTTGTGTGCATAGATGATACACTGAATAAATACTGATGGTAATTTTTTTTTAGAGTGAGGGACAGCTTTTAACGTGTGGAGTCACTTAAGTTTTAACTCCTATCTGAGATCTTTCAAAACTGCCTGAAAGCCATTTGGAGCTGGTGTCCACCCCCTCAAAAAAATTGGAATTCCTTTCCTTTGAGTGCTTTGAGATAGGGCTGAGATTGACAGAGCAGATGAGAATAATAATAAATAAATAATCCAAGCACTTAAAGTGCAATTCCCTTGCTTTCAGCCCCACATTGCAGGGCTGTCACCATGACTAAACCCCACTTTGGTGGCTCAAGGACTTGGTGGCATTGGCTGAGCAGAGGGTCTGGTGCTGTGTCCTAGAGAAATCCATGGATTCTGGTCTCTTCTGTTCCCATGTCATTATGTTCTTAGATCTTTTTTGGGTGAAACACTGAGATGGTCTTGAGAGAAATGCAGAGATTTTGCTTCTGAAGGTCCATGCTGACAAGGCTCAGGTTAAGGGCTGAGCCTGGGGTCAGTTTTAGGCTTAGCCTCTGGCTTTGGCAGGCTCAGTTAATCCTTTGGGAGGGTTTTAGCCACGCACCAACAGTGCCAATAGTGACCACTAAATTCAGCTTTATTGGCTGTATTATCTCTGATGCCACGAGAACACCACTCAAAAGTGACCTTCGTAGTTGATCTGGTTCTAATTATAATCCAAGTAGTTTTAAACATTCATTTAAATGTCTTCTTAATTGCAACCTAATTTCTTCAATTGTAGCCCATTCATCAGTTGTTAATCATTTTTTAATTGTGTGGAAAGTTTGAAGGGTTAATAACAAGTCATTTGTTAGCTAGAGGTCATGAAAAGGGTTATAAAAATTGCTTGGCTAATTTTAAATAATAAATTAACAAATGGATGTGTTCCCAAATTTTAAGGTGTTTCAATATTTGCAATATTGCAAAATTATTGCAGATCAGGAAGGATGGATTGTATTTCTTGTATAAATATGGATTTTGGATGTGTGTTTTACGTTACACTCTGTTGCTCCTGCTTCTCAAGAAAACAGTGAATGACAAAATGAACATTTTTTAATGATGGTTTAATTGGAATTGGATGGAAGTGACTGAGAATTCTGATGGTAATCTTTTAAGGCATGCACATTATGTGAAAGAAACAAAGGGGAAAGAAAACCATTGCCTTTTTCAAGGTATATATTTTTAAAATAACATCTCTTGACTGTTTCTAATAAGAGCAGCTGTGAGCAGGAGTCAGTGGAAGAAGAAAGGATGTGAAGCTGAAATGAAACAGTGTTTGGGATCACATTCGTCACATCTGCACGTTCAGATCTGCTGGTTCAGTTCGTGCCTGCCTTGCTCTCCTTCCCAGGGATGACCTTGTTCTTCACTTCAGGCTCATTCCAGCAGGGAATCTGGGGACTGGGAGCTGCTGGGGGTGTTTTCTTACAGAAAATCAGAGCCTCTCTGCACCTCGGTAGCGTTAGGCTGAGATTCGAGATGATGCGAAGCCCCGGCTGGAGTAAATGTCTCATGCAGGATCATGGTGTCAGTCTGAGCACTGGCTGTCTGGGAAAATCCCTGCCAGGCTGTAAAAGAATTTACAGGAGTAACAAGAGTCTGAACTGTGCTGAAATAATCCCGAGAGCATCACACTCCTCACATTGCAACAGTTGAAAGCAAAATCCCTCTGTACCTTCCACGGGCTGGAAATAGGCAGAGCCATGGCTACAACTGGTTGTATTTTCCTATGAGAAATGGGGGGAGCAGGGCGAGACAAAACCCTGCACAGTGAGACAGCCTTGCTAAGAATTCTGTCTTTCAAAACGTAGAGGGATTCTTCACTCTTCTTCCTCTCCTAAATACAGACATTCCCCAAATCATGGCACTTTCAAAAATGGACTGTTCTGTACAGATAAATTTTTCCATTTATTTCCCTAGTCATCTTCCTTTGTCTCACTTCTCAGCTCAATATTTTGTAAACTTCTGCTCCTGCTAAGAAATCCCACCTTCCTCTGCTCTTGCAGCGGCCTCAGGGATGTCGGGAGGTGATTTAGTGCCGGCTTTCTATCGGAAGGTCCCTCCATTCAGCTGTAATTTAGAGCCATCGCTTAAATCCCCCCGAAAGTTCACTTCTGGGAGCTTCCCTCCTTTGTAACCAGCCCGGGAAATAAAAATGCACATCTTCAGAGGAGGTTCCAGTCAGCATCTGGGCAGGAGTGAGGATGGTGATTGGAAATTGAAAGCGGCTCTTTGCCATATATCAAAGAGGTATTTAGGATATATCATCTTTCCTGATGGGATGGGAAGGGAGCTGCAGGCAAAGCTCACGTATGGAGCACTCTCACCGGAAGGAACAGATTACCAGAGGGAAAAACCCTTTAGACAATGCCTATGGAGCAGCCCAAGAATATTCTGTCCTGTTGGGACTTTGTAGCCTCAGTGAACTGTATCCTTATCCTTTCTTTCCTGCTTTTCCCTCTCCCCACTGCTGCCCTGAGATTGGCAGCACTGAGAAATTTGTCTCTCCTCAAAAAATGAGGAAGAGAAAAAAAAATCCCAAGGAAGGGATAAAGCCCAATTTTCCTGACCCTGATGTCTCACAGAAACCACGCTATGGGAGGTGGACTTGGAGGACTCTTTATGGCAGCCACAAGGCAAAATCCAGTATGAAGTAGGTCCAGCTGGGAAACTACTAACTTCACAGCTAGAGATGGATCTGATTTTACCAGTTTGAGTATATTTTCTCTCTTGCTTTGTATTTCCCAGCATAACCCCCTTTTTTTTTTGTTCCTTCTTTTAATATAAATTGCGGAGAAAGTGTAATTTTCAAATAAAAAGAAAACTTCTCTTGCTTCCCTATACTAACCCTTTGCAGAGGATGGTGACGGAGCTGGAATCCAACACAGTTTGAGTCAATTTCTATAAAACTGGTGCTCATTCCATGAAAAGAGGAGTTTTACTGTGGTGACTTTGTGCAGGCAGCCATGGAGCAGACCTGTGGTTGAAGTGACTTGCAAAAGACTGCCCCTTAATTTTGTTTGTTTGTTTGCTTGTTTTTTGAGGTTGACCCAAGTTGCTTCTTTATTATGAAAGCCTCTAAGAGTTCTCTGTTAATATTTGTTTTACACTTTTAAAAAAAGTATATTGCTTGTGTCTTGAAAATACCATAAATATGAATTTACTTCTGTTTTCCTAGAAGTGTGGTTGTGTTTGCCAGAGACACTCAGTGCTCTGGAATCTTAACTGGAGAGACAAGGGAGTTTTTAAGGGAAGTTATTTATATCTGATATATTCATATTAATAGTGTTAAGTATTGACAAAAAACAACCCCAAAAGCAGAAAACACTAAACGTTTGGTTTTTAATTCCTTTACTTTTCAAGTTCTTCTTGACTCGGTGTCACCATTTCAGTGCCAGTCAGGGAATTCTGCTTGTGCCTGGAGGGGAAGCCCCTCAGAGGAGGTCAAGGGGAAGGAGCTCTTTGCTTATACCTGTTCTGAAGGGTCATCCCAGCCTAGCTTCAGCCTGGGACTGTGGGGAGAGAAAACTTGGGCAGAAATAAATTGATTTCTTCTATTTGTCAAGGGTTCTGTGCAGAACATTGCAGGTACCTTTTAAATGCGTAGAAGAAAAGCTGTTTCTAGTGGAGGCTTCGTCTATAACTCTATGGAGCAGTGCTCTGATCCAACAGTTCTGAGGAGCCAAAAATGTTTCTTTGGCTTGCACCTTTGTAACTGTGTGAAAGTGAAATAAAGCCCAAGCCCTTGTGCTGATATCAATCTGTAAAACTGCAGCATTTGTGTAGCTCTTAAGCATAGTGCTGATTATACATATGGAATGTGATTTAATAATGATCTTAACTTTAAACATTTTTCTTTGTGTGCACAGTTTTTCTTCAGTGGGCAGTTTTCTTCACCTAACACAATATAAAGCTTGAAAAAATTATTTGGATTTTTCTGCTATATCCTCATCAAGATACCAGAGCAGTTGGCAGTGAAATGAACTCACTGTTTTTTGGAAAAGTGCTTTCTTTTTCATCCTGCTCTGTCTTTCTGTGCTCTTGAGACCTATCCTTGGCTACTTGATTAAATTTTGGTGTTCCTATCCACCAACCTGTCCCTTATTGCATGGATTGGGTTTATGAATTTGAAATGGAGCCTTCAAAGGAGCCCTGGGCAGGCTAGGGTGAGGCTGTTGTTCCTTCTTCCCCCCCTCCACTGGGTCTGGGACTGCCCCAGGCTTGAATTTGGCTGTGCAAGTAGTAAGGAGAGTGGTTTTAAAATTCTAACTTTATCCTGACTGACGTACTTTGAAAGAGTGAGAAAAGATAATGGAGTGAGAAAGGATGAGTGACTCCAGATCACATCTTGGTAGGAATTAATTTCCTACAATTGCTGAATTAATGTGATCAGTACCCAGGGTCTGTAATGGACAGGAAACATCCAGAGGGATTAGAGCAGTACTGAGCAGGGTTCTTATCCAAGAAATTATTTGTGTAGGAGAACTTCATTGAAACCTCTTTGTTAATTGTTAGGGAGTGCATTGTTTTGGGATTCCTCCATACAAATTAATATTGGCCTTACCTTAGAGATGGCTTTCTCTGAGCCTCTGCTTGGGGATTCTCATGATTATTTAAGATTTCAGGCATTTAGTGGGGTGTGTCCTCGTCACACTATGACCTCTGACTGTGCCTATCAAACAGAATTGTTGCAGTGGGCAGTGTCAGCAGAGCCCCTGGAACACGTGAAGGTGCTCTGTGACCTGAGGGCTCCCCGTGAAGGGCAGGCTGTGAAATATTGCATCCTGGCTGCCTCGGCTTGCTCCTCCAGGAATCTCCAGGCTTCTTTACACAGTGGTGCTGCTTGTAGAAAAAAACCTCTCTTGCTTCCAGAGGCAGTAAATGCTAAACAGACCAAAGGGTGATCCAGCCCTTTTCTCCCCTGAGCCTTTCCAGGGGAAATTTTCTGGGAATGACTTTAGCAGAGCCTTTTGAAGAGTCATGAAATACACAGCGATGAGATCACAAGGACTCTCTTTAATAGGATTTCTTTTTTGGGGTCCCAGGAGTAATGTCATGCCAATAATTCACCACTGCAGCTCCCTTTCTGTTTCCTACCAGCAGTAAAGGACCCTAAACAGTTTCCTTTGGAAAAAAGCATCCTGAGTTCAAGGGCCTGATCCAAAATGCACAGCAGTCAGTAAACACTGATTGCAGTAATCTTTGTACAAATCTGATGCCAAACCTCTCTGACACCAGCAGCTCTCAGAATCGTGTCTGGTTCAGGTTTCAGTGTATTTCACCCTTGTGCCTTCGAAAACAGAAACAAAGCAAAAAACCTCAAACCCAGAGAGCTGCAAGGAAAATTATATTTTGAAGGATGGACTTGGGCCAGATCAGGAAATGTTGAGTTATCCCATCAAGTTCAGTAAAGAAAACATATTTACAGATACATCACTGGCTTTGCATAGAGAATTCACATAGTAAATGGGGAAATAGAACCATGTTCAAAATAAAAAACATTTCCTGAACTCAGTTAACTTCTCTTTCTGGGGGAGAAATAAAATCTAGGGGAGAGGTAAGCCTTGGAGCCAGACCTTGCAGGTCATTTGGAGGGAATGTGAATAAGGCAAGTGTTTTCCAGATTCCAGACCGGAGAAAGGACCTGTCCTGAGGGGTTTCTGGTTGGAGAATTCAGCTGGGCTCTGCAGCAGTCTCTCCCAAGTCCTCCTATAACTGAGATGCTTCCCAGAGCTCCCAGGGCTCTGTATCACCCCCAAATGTGACCCTTCTCAGGGGACCCCGTGGCCTCCCTGTGTGGCTTGGACTTACTGGGTAAAACAGGCCCTTCAGGCAGGAGGAGTTTTCATTAATTTGAGGCAAACAATTGGGAAAAGTGAGGTAAGGTGCTTTTTGACACAGTTTAGCCTTTCCCACTTCTAAGCCTGAATCAGGAAGTGCAAAACTCAGCAAATGGGGTTTTCACAGCATTTGAGCATCACAGGATGACCTCATTTGAATGCCTTGTTCTCCCAGCACTGGTGTTTGGGAGGGCAGGCCAGAACAGTGGGAATTGAATCTCTGTGGTGATTTTTTGATGTCTGAGCTATTATGCTGAGGACAACTGGTGAATGGGCTGGCACTTGTGCTTCCCCGCCCACGGTGTCTGTCCTTCAGCAACCCCCTGAAGCCTCCTCTTGCCTGTCATCTCTTCAGACAGATCATAGACATCTCCCCCATCCCATCCTTCTCTTAAAGGGGATGTTAAGCAGGAACACAGGATTAAAGAAAGTGAAGTTTGCTTGCAGCTGCTCTGTCCTGTCCGTTCCACTCAGCATCAGTGGGATTAAATGCCTTCTTTTGGGTGTCAGGTTCTGTCTGTGCCTAGCACTGAGTTGCCAGCACAGCCCAGTGCCCTGATCACTCTCCCTTCCCAGATTGGTTCCACCTTTATATCCATTTCCTACCCCACTGGCTGGTGTCAGCAGCCTATTTGAAGTCGAATGAATTAGCACCGGAGACATAACTGATAAAAAATACACATTAGCACCAAGCAAACTACAAAGAAAGAATTGGCTTCCTGACATGAGCATTCAGTACCATCTGGGAGCTCTCAGTGTCCAGGGACAGGCTACGTTTTGCCACAAATATTTGAGCTTCATTAAAATTTTTCCCAAAGGAAAGAACCGATTGCGACACACAAATATTATTTTGAGTGTGGAGGCACTCAAAAGTTTTCCATCATGTAAATTGTCTTGCAGTCAGAATGGTCATTGCAAACTTCTCTTTTTTTCCTATGCAAATATGAAATTTTCTCTGAGTACGTGGATGTTGACAGGATAGAGGAAATGTGTGTCCCAAGCTTATCTTTGGACAGAAACATGCAAATAAAGCAGTGATAATAATGAGAATGGGCAGCTCGTGTCCATGAGCTTTTTGGGAGCCAACACAACCCTGGCTGCTATGATGGACTAAAGCCAGAGAAAATTCTGTTATTTTGGGTCATTTGTAAAACATCCTGAGTATTGTTTTCAAAGCAAGGGAACTTTCTAGGAAATATTTCCTAAATGTTTTCATCTGTAATCCGATGTTGAGCTGCAGCAGAGCCTGTCTTTGGGATTTAGTGCTGATCCTCTGCACCTTCATCTGAGCTAAAGTTCATTTCTAACTCCTAATTTTAGTGAAATGATCTCATTAGGGACCTCAATCTGCTCAACAGAGCTCCAGGGGGTCTCACGTACCCAGCTATGTGGCACCTCTGTAGGAGAATTCCCTTACCTTCAGGGGAAAGAACCGACTCTGGGAATCCTGATGGTTATTTCCCTTGGTTTCAGATCCCTAAGTCTCAATTTCAAGGATTCCCAGGAGCATCCTTCCTTGCCAGGGCACCAAGCAGTGCTCTTATCTTGGAACCTACAGCAGATAAAAGTGAATTTTTGGGGTTTTTTGAGGAGATGTACTTGATATACTTGAAATATTTCCTTAAAAACAAAGTATCCCTCTTCCCAGCACATGAGCTGTGTGTTAAGGTGTCTTATAACATGGACTCTCCCACCAGCAGAGCCCTATGCTTTTTGCTGCTGCATTAAAACCCCTCAACCTTGTCTTACTGATATCTTTATCAAATTCTTGTGGAAACATGGTGGTTTTTTTTTTAAACACACACACACAGACACAACCCAGCAGTGAAAGCTCTAAGTTAACGCCTCATGTTCTTCTCAGATTTCCAAAGCACTGAGGCCTTGAGAATATGTTTCCAATATCCTCTCATCTCTCTCTGTTAGTGTTTTACTCAGCTCCATGCTGGGGAGGTCCTGACCCCGGCAATCTCCAGGGAAGGGGGTGGGAAGGGGGGTCAGGCCATGGTGGAAAGCTGCAGGCCACAGCCTGTGAAATGAGCCCCGTTTCCTCGACTCCTTTAATACATTTAACCTGGAAGAGGCCGTCGCCGGCCAAAGATTAGATTACCAATGTTGGCATGTTTGGCCTAACAAATGGCAAATGGATGACGTGCCAGGCAACAGCTAATCAGTGCTGACACAGATCCATGGGCAGGCCTTTTCCAGGAGGGGATAGTTCATGGCTGCAGCCAACTTTGGTCCTGACGACTGAAAGGAGAGTTGAGAAGGCCACCAGAGTACCTGTCTCTTTGAATCTCAGGGCTCCCGAACTGTGTGTCATTTGTAAAGGTCTCTCTGGCCCTCTCAGAGCACGATCTAAATGTCCCATGCTCCTCCAGGCGATAGGACACGAGAGCTTGAACCTTTCTCGTAGCAAACCTGCCCCATGTGTCAGTCTGTGTGTACACCTATATCCTGACTGTCACTAATTCCTGGGCAGAAAGGAAAAGGAATTGTTTCTGCAGTGTTGGTTTGAAAGGATAGTGGGGTCACCAGCCTAGCTCAGAGAAATGGTTTTTAAAATATTTTTTGAAATGCCTTTCCATGGTGCTGGCTGTTGGAGTGTTTCTGGCTCCTTTTCTGTGACGTGGATCTCACAGAGGGGTGTAGTGGGAGGTGATGGCTGATGTGCTGCTGGTCTCCCTGGCCCAGCAAGGCTGCTTTGCAGGGTTTGAGTTTAGTTTCAAATTCTGTGTCCTTTGATTCCTTTAATGTCCAAAAGCCCATGTTACACCTGTATTTTGCATTCTGCTGAGTATTTTCACCTCTGCTCTTAACTCACTGAGATGTGTGTACCTGTCACTGGTGTCCTGTCCTCCTTTCCTACTGGGCCAGCGAGGAAGAACCTTCTCTGAGTGTAATCAACTAAACCAGCCTGAATTTTGGAATGAAGAGTTGTCTAATTGCTAAAACTATCAGTCACAAGATCCTAGTTCCATTCCTAGCTACTACCCTCTATAGCCTCAGTTGGATTAATTGTCTTTTAGCTTTGCAGTTCTTCAACTCTGAAATTAGAGAGAGTGTTTTACTGGATAAGTGAGGGGATGAGGAGGAGCAGAATTGCTCTGAAGCACTGAAACAGTCTAAGTGAAGCTGGGGAAAGGAGACTGCAGTGAGGTCCTGCTTGCGAGCTCTGACTGTCATCTGGGGTAAACCCAGGCTGTGTGGAACTCTCTGTACAAAATCAAAGAGCCTTTGGATGAGATACCTGTCCAGAGAAGGTCTGTGTGCTCTGCTTTGCCTAAGGAGGGATGAGTGAGTAGATGTGGAAGCAGGAGGTGATGGGAGAGGAAGAGCACTTTAGCACAGTGGAACATGTCACAGGCTGAAGCTTGGCATCCAGTGAGCAGCAAACAGAGCTGGATGTCAACTAAGAGATTACTAGAGATTCTACTAAGAGAGCATATGTTTTGTTTGCCTCATTGAACTGATGGTATTAGATCCAAAGTCTTCCTTTCTGCTTTCCTGTGAGCATTTCGAGTTCATTTGCTTGATGGCAGGATATCACTTTGGTACCTTTCTTAGAAGGCATCTGCACAGTAGTGTTTGATGCTGTTGACAGCCTGGTCGGCTGCCAGTCAACTTTATCTTCAGTGCCTGATTCCACTTGTAAGGATTTCTGTTGCAGATTAGTCTTGTGCACCTAGATGCTTCAGACCTTCACAAACCTTGGCAAGCTAGGATATATCACAGATAATGTTTCCTTGGTCCAGAGCTCATCATACTTAATTTTAGACATAACTTTGTTCAAATCAAAGAGGACTGTCTGTGTTTCTAATATAGTCATGGGAGAAAACCAGGCTGCTCTGCAGGGAGTATTCCTTCTGTCTTGAAATGGAAGATCATTACTGAAATCAAGGAGTAGCCCTTCTGAAGCTGTTCTGTCTTTTGCAGATAAAGGGAACCTAAGTGGCTAATTTAGATCTGGGATGCTGTTTGTCATGGGAAATGAATCCCAACTTTTGAGAGGAAACTGTGCCAGAAGTTGAAGACTGAGTACCTCTGGGAATAATGTAAAACCTCCAGACCATTGCCAGTAAAGTCCTGAGACATCTACCGTGTGCTGTAGCAGAAATAGTTGGTGCTGCTTGAAATTGCTTTTCTTCACATGTGCTCCCATGTTTTGACCGTTGGCTCGTTGGTGGAGAAGGACATGTTTTGCCTTTTGCTCTTACTGCCTATTGGGATGGCCATGCTTTATTATGTTTGTACAGACAAGATGTCTTATATTATTTCATTGCCAGCAGGCCCATCAAGTACTAAAAGTGTGAAATTTGTCTTTCTAAACACAGTTATTGAGAAAAGAGCACTGAATGTGGCTGCACATTGATGAGGCTCATGCATTTGGGAGGCCTGATCCTTTTTTTATATATTAACATTCTGGCTTTGGAATGTTATTTTTATACCCATGTTTGGTTTGGGGGAAACTTTGTTGTTTTGTTTAGCTTTAGTAACTGGAGGAATTAATGGATCTCTGCCTTACGGAAGTATGAGGGGAATAGATTTCTGTAGAGGGTGAGTCCTTCTTGCCAAGGTGGGGAGGCCCTGGCACAGGGTGCCCAGAGAAGCTGTGGCTGCCCCTGGATCCCTGGAAGTGTCCAAGGCCAGGTTGGGTGGGGCTTGGAGCACCCTGGGATAGTGGAAGGTGTCCCTGCCCATGGCAGGGGGTGGAACTGGATGGGCTTTGAGGCCCTTTCCAGCCCAAACCATTCTGGGATTCTTTGATAAGGTGGGCTTGTTTTTTGTTCTTGGAGTGATGTGAATCTGTATTTGAAATGCTCACAATCTAACTAAAAGCAAGAGAGGGAGGAAGACAGAAAATGTTTTGGTTTGGTTTTTTTTCCCAGGATATATGTTTGCTGCTTTTGTTTTCTTCAGAAATGAAGAGAAAAATAAGGGTGAAGAGGAAAAGGGGGGCAAATCTGTGCCTAAGGAGGCTGGAGCTGGGCAAGACAGAGGCTGCACTGCTGTGCAGCTCAGGGAAGTCTCATCAGCCTCTGTCTCATGCTGAAAGCTGCTCCGTGGTCATGCGTGCAAAGGGAACGAGATGGAGGCAGAGGAGGACCTGGGGGAAGGAAGAGAAGAGAGCGAAGATGTGGAAGGGGGTGGGGGAAGATGTGGAAAAAAACAAAACAGTTCCAGGGCAGAGGAAGGGAGGACGGTTCCGTTTAATTAGGAGGGAACATGAGCGAAAGCTCCAAGAGCACACACACGCACACGCATGCACACACCCTCTGCTCCACACCCTCACCCCCCAGAGAAAAAAAATTCATCACACCGATTTTTTCATGGTCTGGCAGTCAAGTGATAAAATTATCAGATGAGGGTCCCATTCTCCTTTCCTGCAGTCACTTTCGCCAAGTGCACCACGTCTGAAATAATGAAGCAGATTTGATTAAATTTTCGCTGGCTGAAGCAGCCACGCTAATTTGGAGATGGGCTTATTAGTTTAATGACCGATCCGAATAATCAGAATTCATTAGCATTAGTGCCACTATTGTCAGCTCAACATTAGCCCTGGGCTCCAGTACACAAAGATGCATGGTTATATATTTATATAGAGGGAGGCTGTGTTTATAAAGGGTGAAATGGAGAGGGGGGGCAAGCAAAAGAAAAACTATATATGTGCATTTACATTTATATTCTTCTTCTTCTCCCTTTCTGCATATCCTTGTCCATTAGCAATCCAGTGAACGAGGAATCAAAACAAAACAAGACTTTGTGAGAGGGTCAGTGTTGCTCTGCCCTGGGCCATGCAGCCCAGTGCTTGGGGCAGGTGAACTTCAGGGCCCAATTTGCAGATCAAAGCAGTCGGGGTTGTTTTCCCATAAGATGCTGTTGACTTCCATGGCCATTATTTGGATCCGGAGATGCTCAGGAAGTCCTTAGGGTTTGGAGCTGGGAGAAGCCAGAAGGGAAGCCCAGAGATTTTAAGGCATTTACTCTGCTTCTCTGTAACGAAATGAGTGAGCTGTCACTTGGTGAAAGTCTCTCAGAAAGACTTTGGGCCTCATTTTCTGTCACCGTGAAGGTATGATCTGGTAGTTCCTCTACCAAAATCAGTGAAGCTTGCAGAGGGTTGGCTTAAATGAAGAGAAAAGAAATTCACTTCCCAGAGCTCTGATGGTGGTAGCAACTTAGCTGTCAGCTCCAACTACTGCTCAGTTAAATGCAATAAAACAAGATTAATTTAACATTAAGGCTGCACAAAATGTCAAAAAATACAAATTATGAACCCTGATGTTTACTCAGGCTGACTGGGTGTCATGTCTGTCTTCTGATAAACATCTTTTCATGGAGAGAATACTATATTAAGTCCTGTACTTAGCAGAAAATGCAGGAATGTGCAAGACTACTTATGCTGTAGGAAAGAATGAATGTTGTAGTTATTAGCAGTGTTTGCATTTCCTTCCGTTGGGATCTTTTAAAATGGTGAAAATGTGTCGCTGTATCTGTTGCTTGTTTGGGTTGTTGGGATTTTTTACCTAACATTCTTGTTCACATTTATAAAATGTATGTTATATCTAGGTTAATATGTGTCACCTTAGAACTAAAGCATGCAGGAAGCCTTCACTTTCCAGAGGGTTTCTCCAGGTGTTGGTCTAAAACTTGTAAGGCAAATAGTTTAATGAGTGTAGGTTTTATTCCTCCCAGAAGCACAGCTCAGTGTCTCTTCCTGTGTGTGACCTGCCATGTTGTGCACTGTGCTGGGGTGTGGTGAGAGAGCCCTGTGAGATCCAAACCTGAGAGAGCTTGTACCTACATCCATTTAACTCCTGTTGCAGCACAGGTGTTCCTGAGACAGCCCCTAGCACATCTTGCTCAGACAGCATCTAACACATCTTGCTCATTTGCCTTCCCTCATTTCTCTGCTGCTTTGAACAGAGGTGCTGTGCTTTTCACCTGCAGGGGCATTCCATCACCATTATATTGACAAAGTAAGATGTATTAAAATAATATCCAAGGGACTGGGAATAAATCACTAATATTTGGGGAAGCAGTGTAACACCCATCTGTCCGTGACCTCTGTTTATGTGTTGATGTATTGGGGAGAGCACAAAGCACTGGAGTCAGGTGAGTGATAGCAAAGCCAAAAGCATTTACACACCTAAGGATGATTGAGTACAGAGGGTTCCTCACCTGCTGCATTTGAACCTGTCTGAAAGCTCTGCCACGGGCAATACATTGATTTTAACTTTGCACCTTCAGCTTAGACCCCTGCAACGGGGTCCTCGGCCCTCTGACCTTCTTTGCAGTCAGTGGAATCTGGAGAGAGCAGCAGCAAGGTCCATCCCTGGATGACAGAATTCCTAACTGTTAAATAGGTGTTTAAGGACTCCTCCCCTGCAAGTCTCGTGTCTCAGAGAAGCACATCCTATGGAGAAATGTGCTATAAAGATGCAGTCCAGTTGCTTGCATGTAAACATTGGCATCACTGGATTTAATCAAGGATGGGGAATTGAAAAGATTTCAGTTGCCTTTATTAATTTCTGCTCCTCAGAAGTTACACCTCTTGGGATACTTCCTTTCACTGTGCTCAGCATCACTGACAGTCTCCCTGTGCCATCTCCCTAGGTCTTCACAGCTGCTGGGCTGTGGCTGGGCTGGCAAACAAAGAGCTGGAATATGAATTTCTGGGCACATGAGGATAGGACTGGGCTTAATATCCCAGCAGCATGGTATTGGTGGGCATCTAAAACTGAGGCCATGAAGTCTCACTGTTTCCAGGAGCATCAGATAAAGAAGGATTCAGTACTGGTGTTAGGGGTCGCTTTTTACTTGTTTCCATTGAGTGTAGTTTAATGAGTCTTGGATTGATTTGATGAACCCCATCTCTGCATCACTGAACTGATTCTTGCCACTCATTAGGCTGTGTCTTTGGCGTCTCTTCATGACTGCCAGACGTGGAAGTAGGATCTTTTAGAAGTCCTGGTTCCTGTTTAGCCATCTGAATAAATGAACAGATTTTTATGTGTCCAGCCCTCTTCTGGAAATCTGCTCTTTAAGGGATTCAGTAGATATTTAGTTATTGGAAGTCTGGTGCTGATTTGATGGGTTTGAGTCCTTTAAGAACCTGACTTTTAGCTCATTCAATAGTCTGACTCCATGTTGAAGTTTTGGATGGAGTTCAGAGTGACAGATATTAACCTTGAATTGCTTTTTGGTGTCTCGGTTCCTGCAGTGTTGGGCGTTGGAGATATTGATCCTGGCTTTTGCTTTGTTATTAACTTGTGGTGCAGATGAGGATTTATTTCTCCCTGTCATCCATTGTCCTGCAGAGCTGAGGGGTCTGGCTGAGCCCAGCTTTTACTGGGCTTGATATACAGACTTCTGCACTAGGAAACAGTAAGTGACAGTTCACTCCCAGTAGATGTGCATAGCATATAAACTTACCATCATGAAGGTCTGCAAGCCATACACAAAAAGCCTTTCTTCCTTCCATTAATTTTAGTTGGTATTCCTGAGCTCTAATATTTAAATAGAGATTTGAATCTTCAGATGTTGAATGGATCTTGCTGGGTCAGCACTGGCTCCAGCTTCTCCTTGTCACCAGTGAGGCTCTTCTGCTGTCTCAGTTGGCAGAGGGTGTGGGTGCAGGAGGGGCGTTTGTCTCCACTTGAGGCACGAGGAGGGGAGTTAACCTATGTATGCTTCTTTGTTCACTAGTTGGGTGTTAGGAATCACACCCAGGAAAATTGGCATGGATGAAAGGATGACCCTCTGTGAGCTCAGGGTCTCTGTATTTCCAGTACTGTATGGGAGGCACAGTTAGCATGAGACTTTGCCAAAAGGTCCAAATGGACTCCAGTGTCTACTGGAGCATAGATAGTTAATGGGAATGTCCTTGGCTGATGTACCCATGGGGATTTTGAAGGAACATAACACTTTTGTGGGGAATGGAGAGGGAAGCTTGAGGTTAGAGACAGTCCCAGAATCAATTAAATTGGAAAAGACCTCTGAGATTCAAGTCCAACCTGTGATCCAACACCACCATGTCAACCAGACCAAAGCACTGAGTGCCCCATCCAGGCTCTCTTTAAACATGTCCAGGGATGATGACTCCACCACCCCCATAACAAGAGTGGAGTCAGGAAATATTTCGTATGAAGGCCCTTGTTAAGGGGCCAGGAAGGAAAATGAGACTCTCTCATTACAGGAAATCTGCTAAAATCCGTAACATAAGAAACCCAGCAATGTGAAAGGATGGCTGGAGTGTGCACAATTACAGGGATGAGAAAGCACTTCTGTTCCAGCAGAGGCAAAGCAAAGTTGAAGCTCAGTGTAGGATATCTGTGTGTCAGTTCTGTCGACTTCACAACCACTGGGAATGACTCAACTGGAGCTGACCAGTAAAGTCTTTCCCCAAGCCATGCTCTAGTCTGGGCAAATCAGGAACGTGTCAGCATGATGGTATGAGGATGAGTAAGTCTGCAACACCTAAAGCTGGCATGAGAGGAGCACAGTGTGATTTCCTCCCCAGCTGGCACAGATCTGGGGCCAGCAGCTCGATGTGAGCCAAGTGTGGAACGGAGGGAAATTGTGAGTTAGAGCCTGCTTGTCCCAGTGCAGGGTTTGCACACAGGATCCTGCCAGAGGTGGAAGGTTCCTGTGCTTCTGTAGGAAGAACTTGGAATTCATAAAACACCTACAAATAAGCACCTGGATTATTGTCTGACACACCACACTGTGTGACAATGTGTCTGCACATGGGTAGAAAGGTTTTCTGGGAAAGTTTAAAAGCTCTTCGTGGTGAGACCAGGGAGCAGCAGGTGTGAGTGTTACCCTGGAATTGCTGCTTACAACAGCCTCTTTTGGTGGCCAAAATAGCACCAGGACATGACATCAGCCTGGTATTTTCTCCTCTGAGCAGTTTCTTGTACAGCAGTTTCTTGTGACTTGCATTGGAGAACTGGCCTGGGAGGAGCAGCTGGGGAGGGTGGATTTGGAAGGAGCTTTGCCAAGCTAAATTTCTAGGTCGTATGTACTTCTCCTTGTTTTGAAATCTTTGTTCTGTTCAGTAATCCCCTCATTTTCATGCTCTTCATACTTTCCTGTGAAGAAAGAATTTATTTCCAAGGAGCCGCAGGTTGTGCACCAGTAATTAAATAATAATTTCTGGCTTAGCCCTCTGTACACCTCTGATTTAGCTTGTGTGGGGTTCTTTTTGGATTCAATAGGGAAAAATACTCTGCTACATAAAAATAACAAATTTATAACACATATTGCTTCACAGAACACTGAGAATTACACCATCTGAACAGACTGATCAGCTGCCATGAGAATTAAAATGCACATTTAGGTGGAATGTTATTTACACTGTAGACAGCTGAATTCAAAATACATCAGTGAAGGTTCTTTTCCAGGTTTTTGAAATTGGAAACCAGTTTGTTATATTGCATCATTCCCTGGGAGCGTGAGGCAGCCGTTCAGGTTGGAAACCACTTGGGCTGTGCCCGGTGCCGTGGGGTTCCTGCCCATGGAGAACATTCCTCGGGGTGTGTCTGTGCCCTGCTTTCACCTGCAGCCCCTCAGAGCCCCTGTTCATCGTGCTGTGGCACACACAGCCCCTGCACACCTGAAGGCACTCAGGGACTCATAAAACAAGCTGCTTGTTGGGTTGCTAGGGAGTGGCAGCAGGAAAGCTCCCTTTGGAGTGGGATTATGGGATATAAACCCCGCACCTACGCAAACCTCCGCGTTTAATTTCCCTGATTTATTGGTTTGAGCTTCTTGCACCTTCAGGGATGATGGAGTATTATCTACTGTTCCTGTAAAAGGGGAATGCCTCTTGCTGCCTTCTCCGCTGGCAGCTGGAGGAAAACCCATGGCTATGGAAGGTGGCAGAGCAGAGCTTTGGGCACAGATTGAACTGCCCTGGTATTGCTGCTCCTTTCGAACTGCCCAGCTAAAAGATGCCGTGGGATACAGTGGGGATTTAGAGCTGTTACAGTCCCTGATTGCCTCACAACAGAGAGAAAGTTCCAAGAGGAGCTTTAATCCAGTGGCTGGCGCTTCCAGGCTCCCAGTTCTGCTGGAATACTTGGAGGAAGAATTACTCACACTGTGGGTTCCTGAGGCTGGAAGTTCTGCCCTATTCAGAGGGTTTGCCCTGCCCTGGAGTGCTCCATCCAGGATAAGTGCCAGCAGGAAGGAGTGTCCAGCAGCTGAGACAGCTTCTGCTTCACTTTCACTTGGGCAAGAAGGGAGAAGGGAAATTCACTGGGAATACTTGGAATACAATCCTGCAGTCTCATGGCAAACACTGACTCGTGGTCAGTACAGGTCGTTCTCTGTGGGCGCCCACTGACAGCCCCAGTGTGTTTCTGACGGGCTGTTACAGCAAATGCTAAACTGGGAGGAAATTGGTTGTTGCCTGCTTGTCAGGAGCTCTCAGTGGTGCAAAATACAGCTTTGATATTTCCCCATGGCTGTCTTAATTTCCACTTAAAAGGAAAAAAATAGGCTTTTCAATAAAGAGGTTCCTGACAGGCAATTATTGTTACACTGGCACAGATTTTTCTTCTCAAAACTGCTGATTTAAGTGAGCCAAGATTGCAACACTTTTGGAATCTGTTGGTCAGAGGTATGGAGCTGGCTTTCTCGTGAGGTTTCTAGTTCTTCTTGGCTTGGGAGGAGAGGTGGGCTGCCAAAAGGTAGAGGCGTAAAAAGCTTTCCTTTTGAAGTTAATCAAATAATTTGAACATTTCTCACCTCTACCTTAAGACTGTTGGGATTAATCCAGTGGCATATGGTAACCTTGAAAGACCTCCAGCGTGCATATCAGAGTTGTCTCTCTGGTTTTAATATGTGAATTCTCCTCTGCAATCTTTCCTCATTCCTGATGACGTTACCAAATCCCCATACAGCTCTGGAGGATTTCTCCAGAGATTCCCCAAAGCAGTGGCAGCTGTGGCCATCTGAGGAGAGCTGAAGGATCAGGGCACTGTGTGCCCCCAGGGGGACAGGAGAGCCTGAGCAGGGAGCCTGCAGTGAAATTCTGGGGCTCACAGATTAAATGGAAAGTTTATTTAACATTTATTTGCAGCCGTTCATGCTTTTCAAACTTGCTGCTTACTTACAAAGTAACAGGGACAAAACCTTAAAATTACTCTGAGAGAAATTTGGGAGAAACCCAAGCAATTTGGGAGCTCTTGAGCTACAGGACAGGCTCCTGTCCTTCTGAGGAGGCCCTGCTGGCAGTAGTTTGAGCCCCAGGGTTGTGGTAGAGCTGGATGATTCAGTGTTGAGATGCAAACCTGGGAATTGGTGCAATTTATCACTGAGTTGTTGTCACTGCTTTGCCACAAATTTTGTGTGAGCTCATGCAAAATGCTAAAAGTTCCTGTGATTAGGATTGTGAGTTTTGAAATGTATTTTTTAAAAAGACCATTAAAACTCAAGGCCACTGCGTTGGAGCAGGCCAGCCTGTTGGTACCTGCACGGTAACTGGAGGAGCAACTGGTTTGGCCGTAGTTAAACTTGCCAGACTTTGAGTTCCTCACCTCAGGAACAGGACTAATTGTTTATTGTCACCTGATTAAAAGCATTGAGAGGATGAAAGGTTGGGAAATTGCCTTTAAGTTCAGGTGTGGGGAGAATTAAATGATAGAGAAATTGGATATATAACATGGAGTTAGGGAGGTGAAGAGAGCTCCTTTGTTGATCCATGAGGATATTCTCCACCTATCTGCAAAACAATGAAGGTAAGCCAAAGGTGGGGGAGAATGGGCCATGAGCTGCATCTGAATTACTGCTTTTACCCAGAACTGTCACATCTGTGAGATTTTAATTGAAAAGACCTTTGAGGTCATCTTGCTCCAGCATAGGATTATTGGGATCAGAAGGCACAGAGATTTCAGAGACTTGGCTTTGCTTTACCACCCAAATAAAGAATTTTTGCTGCTCCTGAAGTAGGAGGATTTACCCACTGAGCTCCTGGAGCAGCATGATGGGAAAAGCCAAACAGCAAAGGAGTTGATGTAAAAGAGAAACAGATGCAAATCTTCCTCTAAGAACTGAGCTGATACAGAACTAATTTTTTTTTTTTCTTTCCCTGACTTAGAAAACAGTTCTAGTCATTGTGATTATTCCTTATGGGTTTTTTTGTGGCTGGATGGATCCAGAATAAGAATGTTCCAAAGGTCCTCAAGAAAGTTCCTTGTGGTGTCAGCTGCGCTGTATGCCAGATTACGCAGCAGTTAAATTCAGATAAAAATCTGTACTTGCTTTGATTCAGCAGAGCAATTAACCTTGTGCTTTAGATCCACTTGGGATTTGAGCATAACCTTAAAGTTAAGCATGTACTTAACATTTTGCTGAGCAGAGCCCTGAGTCTTTAACCCTTGCTGGGACCCCTTTCTAATGAGTGTTGGCATAGAACAGGCCTGTTTCTCAATAATATTTGATTTTTTGCAACCTAGAAGTCTTTCTCAGCTTCAGTGGGCTTTGGATCAGGGCCCAAGAATGCAATCCAGAAATAATAATTTACCGTATTTACATTGCATGTAAATTATATATGAAGAAATGAAATGGCATAATGAATCAACCACAGGGGCTTTTCTTCCCCTCTGATACCAGAAGAGAAAAAGCCTGTAGGCAGCTCACAACTTTTCTTACTAATACTCTTGAGCCCTTCTCTTATTAAGTCTTCTGTTTTCTCTGGCAAAGCCTCCCCTAATGTTACCCTCAGTACAACCTTCTTAGTCCATAAATGAGATTTTGATTCTGCTGTTATTAAAATGTACCATTGAGCACAGGGTTTACTGGTGGGAAAATCCCATTAAGTATTTCTGAAATACCCTTTAACTACTTGATTTTTTAAGATGATAGGCAAAATTTAACACTCCTCACAATTATATGTACAATAGTTGGTGCACTCACCAGTCTGGAGATATGAAGGGGGAAAAAGTAGATATTGGGTCTTGTGTTTTAATGGCTTTGCTGAGTGGAGGGTGTGGGGGGCCCTGATTTTAATATAAATTACTGAAGCTTTGAACCTGTTCTGTTCTGTGAAAATACACTGGGATGAGTCAATCCAGGATCCTTTACAAGTGGAACAGTGAATCAAGAGGTATGAGCTGGAGCTCTTAAAACAAGGATCTGTTTAGTGTGGAAAAGGCTCCATCGCTGGAGATGACAGTCCAGGGGGTTCCCTGTTCCTCTGCACTGCCACAGCTGTGTCACCAGTTTGTCACAAAGGAGTGCTTTAGGTCACTCAGAGCAAAGTACCAGCAAAACCAAGTTTAACAGGAAAGTGCAGCAGAATTTGTTGGCCAGGCTCACTCTCCCACTTACTGGGTGCTAAAGCACACAGAGAAAAATCAGACTAAAATTTAAATCAATTAACCTAAAACTAAAATCAGCCTAAAATGATCTACATGGAGGCTGGGGATGGAAAAAGGGTAAGGATGGGAAAGTGTAAGGGTAGAAGGGAGTAAGGGAGACCCTTCCATTGAGTCATAAGATTCACTTTAAGGGGCTGGGTACATGAGTGAAGGACTTTCTAGGCAGAGCTGGAGTTGGCACAAAGAGACTTAGAGTTTCTAGTCCAAAAAGCTCAAACAGAATTTGCAATAATTTGTTTCATCACTGGAGTCTGTGCCTCCATTTATTCATTCATGGTTGATGTTTTTCCTCCAGGAATCATAGAGTCAGAGAATCCTAGAAAGGATTGGGTTGGGAGGGACCTTAAAGCCCATTTTGTTCCACCCCCTGCCATGGGCAGGAACACCTTCCACCATCCCAGCTTGCTCCAAGTCCCATCCAACCTAGCCTTGGACACTTCCAGGGATGGGCCATAGCAGCCACAGCTTCTCTGGGCATCTTGGTGTTTTTCCTCCTTTGCTGTCCACCTCTGAGATGGCTGATGGTGTTCCCTCCCACAGAATTCAGGGAGTCTCAAAATACTTTTAGGCTGAACTAATGCATCAGATCTAATCTCCAGGAGTGGGTTTGAATTGAACCTGTGATTCAAAATCAGTTCCTTGGGCCAGGTAAAACAGAGCTGCAAAATGCACAGCTCTTCTTCTTTGGCCAGTTGTTATTACTCCATTTGGTGAAACATTAGAGTAAGAGTATATTCATAAATAAATTTAAAAGGATTAATGCATGATGAATAGACTGTGTAAGCATATTACAGGCATGGTTATTATGTGATATAGGTGATCATAAGTCATGGTTAAATGCAACCTATTGACCAACTGGACTCTGTAAAAGACTGTAACAAGACATTAGCCACTTGTTAACAGAGCTAGTAATCATTTATTGATCTTCCATGCAGTATTTATACATCCGCCACCCTAGAAAGTGTGGAATTCAATTCCAGCATCTGCTTTCAAGTCCCACTTACTCTAATGGGGGACACAAATCTCTCACTTCAGAATGTTGAACTGTCAGATATTGTCAGGGCTGGCAAGAGGTGAGTGCTGTCCTCAGGTACATGAGGGTCTGGTGCTGTTCCACCAGAGTGGTGTGGGCACTGTGCTGCCTGGGTTGGAGAAAGAAGTAACTCAGCTTTTGTGAAGGATTTTGATATTTTTGCATTTGCTTTTGTTCAGATTAGAAATTAAATACCCCCTATTTGGAAAACCATCACTAACAGGTACTGAGACCATCAGCAGGGACAGCCCCAGTCATGGGCTTCCTGAGAGACACAGTCAGGAGTGTTCAGGTCCTCATGGCTCAGAAGTCCCAGCCAAGGCTCTCAAAGCTCATGAGAAATGAGGCAGGGCAACCCATACCTGCTAGATCTTCGTTTGAAAGAACTGATAATTTCCAAGAGAATGGTTTAGCTTGAATTGTTCTTTCAATCTTCATCCCATCCAAACACCAATGAGAAAGCAGAGAGATCCAACTGTCCCAACACAGTGAGATAAGAAGCAAGTAAGATCCTCAAAAGTCAGAGTTAAAATTTTAGAAATCTCTAGTGCCCAGACATTCAGTAGTGATCTCCCTTTGAGAGATGAGTAACTGGTGTTAGGAGAGAGGCAAATTGTCACAGTGGTTTGGGCAGGGAGAAGGAATAAAAAGGTGCAGGGAAATGAAAGAGAAAGAAGGAGAGAAATAATCAGTGGGGAAAGGGACAGAAGAAATCAGCCTTGTCAAAGTAAGGCAGTGCAATAATAAATACCTTGGAAAGCCCACAATGCAGTCCTGCAGTGTAGAGTGACACTGGGAAGAGCCCTGCATTGCTCTCCTTCCAGTGGGTAGGAGTGATTTTATCAAGAGAGTGAGAAAAAATGATGGAATGGCACGTTCACGAAGCAACAGAGTGAGGAAATGGAAGATGCAGCCCTGGAGGCTGGGAGAGGATGGCCCTTAATTCCCTGTCTCTCTGTGTTCCTCTGGCTCTGGGCCCCGGAGCACACACAGCCCATCTGATTTAATAAAGGCAGGAAGCAAACGGTGCCGGAGCCATGAGAGACTGCAGAGAGGGGTTGGAGAAGGGTCAAATTAATTTGTCATACGATGGGATGTGGAGTGTGGGGAGGGGGAGATGCTTGGAGGGTTAAGAGGAGTGGAAATAGTTACAGGGCTGGAAAAAGTGGATGTTACCACAGCTGACCTGAGTGCTGTGCTGCAGTGTGACTTCTGGGGGTAAGGACAACATCCTGGCCTTTCATCCTCTCCCCTTTCTCACTTTGGGACGGGCTTTTATAGTTTCATTCTTTACAGCTTATTCAGTATCCCCGAGAGCTGGCTATATTTGGTGTTTGTAGCACACAGGGACTCGAGTCAGGGGTCCCTGCGGGGCTGCTGCTGCTCCAAAACATCTGTCCTTCACAAACTGCTCCCTCCTAATTGTAGCAGGGGCTTCTCAAACTGTGTGTTCCTCATGCAGCAAGACTCCAAATGAACTTTCCACTCGCGTGCAGAGGGACTTCAAAGGGGCTTTGTTGACCATGGCAAGTGATGAAGCACAAACTCGAGAGATAACAAGGGAGAGAATGCTCATCCACAGCCCACACAGTCATTCCTCTCGCTCAGTAAGGAGCCTAAGGAAAGGTTCTGGGATGGCCACTACGTTCAGGGCAGTTTTCCATGTGTCCTGGGAGCAGGAGCAGCACAGGCAGCTGCCCTGGTGCCAGGCTGGAGGCAAGGTGGTCACTGAATTCCAGTGAGGGGTAATGCCTGGGCTTCAGCGGGAATGGTCCCAAATAGATGTCACCCTGTCATTAATGAATTGCCTGAGAAGACATCCATTAAAAGCGCATCAATAGTTTAAAAAGTGCTTTTATACCAGGAGGAAGTTCAAGAGTTCTAGGTGTTGTGTTGCATCTCAGGACAAACTTTGCTCATGGCAACAAGTCTGTTTATTTCTATTGTTATCTTTTTTTTGATTGAAAACAAGTTGTTGGTTTTTTTGATTTTTTTTTTAAATATGAAACTATAACCACGCATTATAGGCATCATGTCAGCAAACAATGAGAACAGATCTGAACTTTCCCTCAGAGATGTTTATTGAAGTTCAAGAGGTTTTTCTCACTCCCTCTTTCTTGCTGTGGAAGGAAATCCTAAAATAGCACAGTCAAAACTTTTTCTCAGCATGTTTCTGATTCAGCAAGGAATTAGAATTATTGAGTCATAAAGGGTGGGAAAATGCAATTTTTAAGTGAAAATATTTGCCTAATTTTTCTCCTTCCTAATTTCTCTGAAGTTTTAAAGGTATTTGCAAAATTCAGCTCTGGCAGCTGACTGAAGCAGGCACCATTCCCTGAAGTCTCTGTTTCTGTCCCCAGTTAAATAATCAAATTCAATTTGGTAAAAACTCAGCCTGTACCAAACATTATAAACTCCCCAGCCCTAAAGATAATTTTTCCTTCTTCAGTGCCTACTGCATCCACATTATCTCTAATAAATGGGCTGATGAATGAGAAGGCTCAGGCTGATGGCTGATACCAGATTAGGAAAACTCTGCAGATTGACACCCTTGGAATATCTTGTCCTGGGTCTACAGCAGCATCTGTAGTTTAATGTAGTATCTCTTAGAGATATGTGATATTTTCTCTCTCCTGGTGTTCCCGCATCACGGCTCTGCAGAGAATAGCAAAATGCCTTTTGGGGTCCTCTCAGCACCCCAAAACCTCACAGCAGGCTGCAAGCACTGGCTGTACCTGGAGTAGGGTAGGATGAGACTGACAGAATATACTTCAGGCTGACTGATGGAGGCTGGGTTTTCATACTTACAAGTGCAAGTGATAAATGGTGAATTAATGCTCATTAGCTATGCTAAATGGTTTAGAGCTGCAGCTGAAATCCTGGGAATGCAGATCCTATCAATTGATGGATTAGTCACAATCTCATACAAGCACTGCAGGACTGGGCTGTTTGAAATGCAACATTTGGGGTGGATTTCATTGCTTGTTTGGCCTGTTGTGTGTTCAGACACACACAAGGTACCAATCACAGCCCAAGCAATGGGTTCTGGCTTTTTCCATGCTCCAAAGTCTGGTTCCTGCCCCAGGCAGGAAGGGTCTCTGCAGCTGTACAATTGGGATTATGACAGTGCAGAGTGAACACTTGGGTTGGGGCTGGGGTTGGAGTGATGTTGGAGTGATGATCCTGCTGCCGGTGATCTTTAGACCAGGCATTTATCCATAAACCACCATACATTTAGCATGGATTTGCCTTATCTTCCTGTAACTGACATTTACCTCAATTTTTCTCTATCAACAATGGCAAAGCCTTTTTTGTCTCTTTACGTAATTATTTCATTTACCCTTGGGTAAGGCACCTGCAGTATTCTGGGAGCAGATTAGATCCCCTGAGCAGCAGTGATTTGTGCTGTGCTATCCCCTCCTTTGTAATTAGAGTTTTCTCCCTTCCTCCTTCAACCCCCTGGCCTAACGTGTCCTCTTTGCCGCCTTCCCCAAGTCAGACAAACGTGTTCCTTGGAAGGTCAGTGTAACCTGTAGGAAATTCCTGCTGTCTCTGAGCTGGCTCATTCATCACTAGTCATAACCATTCTGGAATGTGAACTCGTAGTCTGTTATCTGGCTACTGCTAGTGATGATGCCTGGAGACGACAGCTTGGTTTTCAAAAGCTGGGTTGACCCTGAGGGGCGAGGAAAACTTGTTTTGACAGAGCAAACATGACACGGAAGCAGCACAAGTGCCAATATGTGCAGGAACAAGGTGTTATTTTCTCAAGGTGGATATTTTTTTTTCCTCAACTGGGGAAAGAACAGCAGGGTACGGGAAACAAAATATTTAGAGCATTTTGTTCCTTCCCCAAAAATGCAATTAAAGCACAAAGGCTATCCGTGTGTATTTTGAATGAGAGAAAAAAAGAATGAAGCAGGTTCATCTGGGAAGGGAGCAAGGTGTGTCCTCCTCTCATTCACCTGTCCAGCAGCCAGGTTGTGAGCTAGTGGTCCTGAGACCCCCTGCTGTCCTGTCCTTATCCTCTCCCCTCCTCTCTTTCCCCACCTTCCCTTTGGGATGTGCTCCCTCTGAACGTGGACTCACACAGGACTCTGGCCCAGTCCTATAAAGAACAACAATCTCAACTCTTGACCCTGGTGCAGTCATTGTTCCTACATGTTCTGCTTCCCTCAAAGACAGGACAGAACAGATGACTGTGGATATTTTAAAATGTCAGCCTGACATTGTGGCATTAGTATAATTTAAGCCAAGCACTGCCAGTTAATTCACTTTGCTTTCTGCTGTCTGAATGTCTTGCATGCCTTGTTTGTGGGGCTCAAAGTCATGTGGTTCCATGACACCCCTGATCCTGCTAAGCCACCATTTCCAAACTGGAACAGCCACATGCTTCTTCCATCACTTGTGTATGGCCTGGCCTGTGCCTGGGAGCTGTGACTGTGACTGTGGCTGTGTCAGAGAGAAGGAAATGTCTCTCCTGCTCTAGCCATGGTGGGATGTGGCTCTTTCTTGGGAAGAGAGTTTCTCCCTGGAAACCAGGACTGCCACTGAACCGGGAAGGAAGATGCAAAGTGCTGAGGTGAAACACTCCACTGGTAAGAATAATGTTTGTGAAAACCAGGAGTGGAATTTGCTTCTTAGCAGCCTCTCTCCTTTTCTTTTTTTCCAATGACATCTGTGACAGACTGGTTTTAAAATCTGGTTCTGTGTGCTGCTAATCCACCTGAAGGACCTACATGGTATTTGAGAATATAAATCAAAAAGATGATCTTGAGTGTTTTAGCAGCACCTTAGGTCTTACAGAAATCTGTGTTTTGAAGGCAGGACCTGAAAATATTTAGCTAAGCAGACAAGATCTAGTGAGTCCCTTTCATAGTCCCTGTACAGTACTTCAGAAGTCTGAAGATATCTTTCACAACTTCAGTGTGAAGTCGAAAAACACTTGCTGAAGGCTTAACAGCACGCTGTGATTGTGATAAGTTAAAATGGTTTATGTTTTAATGCTGACAACTCGCTTCCTCTTTGTGCTGGAACCAGTGCTGACCTCAGAGCAGTGTCAAGGGGAGAAGCAGCATCTTCCCGTGGCTGGTGGGAGAGAAGCAGTGGGAAAGTCCAGCCGTGGGCAGTCCCATGCAGGATGCTCCTCTGTGTAACTCCCAGTGTCCTCCAAGGTTAATTCCACTGCACAGCTGCACTGCTTGGGGCGATAAGGATGCACTAAATAAAAAGGGATTTCCCTCCTTGGGAATCAAATTAGAGCAGTCCAGACCAGGCCAGTTCTTTTATCTCATTCTCACCCCAACAGGAAGTTTAGACACCAGTCCCCAAAAGTCCTCTTCTGGTCAGAAACATCTGCCAGGCACTGAGCTGGAGGAGTGCAGGGAGAGTGCTGATATCCTGTTGGGAAGATGGACACTGCTACTCAGTGTCTTGGGAGAAAAACGAGGAGGGTGAACATACAAACACTGGAGATTGCTTGGAGCCATGGATTAATCCCAGGAGTGAATGGTGGAGCTGTTCCTCAGGAGCAGAGCTGCCAGCAGTAGCACTGTCACTGCAGCATGTGGGACGCCCCCAGTCTTTGACCTCTTTGCAAAGACCTCAAAATAGGGAAGGAAAAGAAAGAGCACAGCTGAAAAAAAACATATTTCTCTTGTAAAGTTTGCTGTCTGAGCATGGGTCAGATATGGTGTGTTCAAGAAAGTTCTTGGTTCAGTGTTATTCCACAGAGAAAAACCAAAAATAACTCCGTCAGAAGGTTGAAAATGCAGTATCTGGCTGGTTTCTGGGTGGGATTCTTAGCACAGAGCTAATAGAAAATAGCCAGAGCTGATAAAAATGAATGATCGTTGATCTGTAACTCGAGTGAGAGGAGTCAGTGGTCTCAGTCCAATCCTAATTAGATCAGAGCTCACAACATGGAAAACCAGCAGTGACCTTGCTACTGCTGTGGCTGGAGCTGTAACAGCTGATGGGGAATGAACTGCCCTGACACAGAACTGCTCCCAGAGTTGGGCTGGGGGCTCAGCTTCCAGCACGAGGCTCTTCCCATTACACAAGCAAAACAGATGGACAGCACATCAGCTCTTTGTGTGTTTGTTGGCATCAAGACTCGTAAGACTTGGTTCTTTTCCCTGTATCAGACCTCTAAATACCTCTAGGGACTGGTTGCATTCATCACGAAATCCTACAGAACTGTCTGGTAGCTGATGTAGCAGAACTTCACTCCAGTAAGTGGCATAAAAAGTAGCACTGATGAGGTGCCTCTCTCAAATTCTTTTCTGTGTGCACTAAAACCACCTTTTAAAGTTGGTTCTGCCCAAGGTCAGTTGAATATGGCCAGTGCTATAGAAGCCTCTAATGCTCTTTGCAACAATAATGCCTTCATTGTCTATGCAGCTAAATTGCAAGCAGTAGAAATCCAGATGGTTGTTTGAAGGGAGACAATGTTGGGGCATTATTTACCTTACAGCTCACACCAGACATGCAAACAACAGCAGCATATTTATCCCCATTTTGGCATTAATCCCATGAAAACAATGGACCAAAATCATCACTGATAAAAGTCCATTGTTTTACTGGTGTCTCACAAGAAGAGACAATGTCTGGTAGAATGTCTGGTAGAATGCCTGGTAGAATGTCTGGTAGATGGTGTTGCCCCTTTTCTTGGAGAGGGAAAAAAATTTTTGTCTGCTTTGATACCAACACAAATGGTCTTCTAATCTCCACTGGCACACGAGAACAGTTATCAGCTTTTCAAACCCAATACAACCAAAACAAGACAATAATCTTAAGGTTGCCAAGTGACATCCTTAGGTCATTTCCACAGGCTTCTGTTGTCTTCTGTGTCTGGCCAGAATTCCTTTGGGCTCATTGATGCTGCTCTCTGTGCATCCCGTCATTTATTGTGTTCGACAGCCAGCGTCAAACGCTGAGAAATCCAGCAAAGGAAGGCAGAGGTCAGACTTGTGACATCTTCTGAGCTCTGTGTGTTTGTGTAACCCAGCAGGGTTCATTTCCATCAGGGATGGAAAGAGCAGGATCACTGCTGCTGGGAGTGAGGGTGGGAGTGTGGCTGGGAATGGCTGTGTGGAGGCAGCTCTCTGCTCTGCCTGCAGCTCTCAGTCTTTACTGGTCTCACTGGTTTGCTGGGAGGGTCCATTCTCTTTATGTCTTGCTGTTAGAAGTCTATCAGTGAAACAAATGGGGGGAAGGAGGAGTGAGAACCTGCAGCATCCCAGAGGGAGCCACTTCCCAGTGAGTGTCTCTGTGAGCTCTTCAGTGGCTGCAGCCATGGAAGGAAAGGAGGAAAAGCAGTGAGAACATTTCGGGTGCATGCTGGAAAACCGATGGAACTGCTGTGCCTTCTCTGCGTGTGGGAAGATTTGAGGAGCCTGTTTCTGCTCTTCTCCCCAGACTTGGCAGCTGATGGATGTTCACGGCAGAGGGACCTCAAGTCTTTGTGTCCAGCTGAGAACAAATTGTCTTTTTCTTCTCCTCACTCCCTGGTTAGTTTTCCTCAGTCTCCATTCTGCCCACAGCATTGTCCCTTGGGAAAGTGTGGCTAAAGTGGATTTGCTCCTGGAGGCAGCATTGTGGCAGTTCCTTTATCTTGTCGTGGCATTGTTGGAGCTTTCTGGCCTTTTCTGTGCCTTTCAGGAGGAGACATTCTATAGGAGTTACTCATAAAGAGTTTCTGGACTGGTGTGTAGGAGATGAGATTAACTGAGCTAATTGTTCCCCTGATTTCCTAAATTAAGGCCTGGTATTAACTAAGTAGTTATTACCTCTTTTGGTTTGGCAAAGAGCACTGAGGTGACTCCTGAATTTTATCTCTGTTTCCATGTGCATGCTGTGACACTTCTGTTTAAACACGTGTGTTGGGAACAAAGATGAAACTTTCATTTATGAAAGTGCTGGGAAAGTGTTTGTGAATGCTTGGAGTGTACTTTGAGACTCAGGCATAGAAGCTGCCAGGTACATTCACCATACCAAAAATCCCACAGTGAATAACACTAAAATATAGATAAGTCTTATCATTGGTCTTCTACTCCTCATGTCCTTAGCAGCAGTAGCAAAGGTTTATGTATGTTACCATCATAAACCAGCACCAATGAAAGTGGAAAGCTGGGCACAGACTCAAAATTCATTCCCTGGACTTTGCTATTCCTTCTCATGGCCCTAAACAGGATAGGAAGCTGGAGGTTTCCCCTAAAGACAAGCACTCAAGGTGACTGAAATACTGCTCCTCTATTTATTTAGTTAGTGAGCTACTTGGGGTTTGCTGTCTGCACTGCTGATGTAGTCAGGGCCCAGCACATGAGGTAATGGCTGTGTGTGAAGTCAGTTCAGAGCTTGTGCACTCTACCAGAACCTCCCTGCAGACAGTAAATCACCGTCCCCAGCAGGTTGAGGACAGCTTGGTGAGATAACAATTCTCTATGTTCCTGGGGACTCCAGGCCCTGCCTCAATGGAGCCTGGCTGCTGAGTAAACACTCAGGGAAACATTTTTCTTGTCCTACAGAGCTTGCAATCCCAATAGACCAGAGGCAAAGGGGGAGTCTGAAGGAAAACAGAAGCTGCAGTTGCTCAGCCACACATACTCACCAAGCCTGTGGTGGAGCTTGGACCCCAGTGCAGATACCTGCCTTCCATGAGGTGTGTTCTGTACAGGTCCAGGGTCTCTCTTACTGGGTGCTCCTTCACTGCAGCAGACCTGGGGAGAGCCCAGTTTGCATCACACAGGTGATGGCCTTCTGAAAGCTGGATTTGTCAGGAGAAAGAAGAGATGAAACAGCTTTGCTGTGAGCAGCAGATGACCAGGAAAGCAGGAAGTAGCTGCCCCACATTACAGAGCAACTCCAGACTGGTCATGGCATTAGCTGGGCCGTTCTCATAGCACTCCACCTGCTCTGGAGCCCTATAGCTCCTTTTGTGACCATTCTCATTTGTTCCAAAATAATTCTGAAAGCTATAAAGGTGCTTTTTTTGGTGTAGAACCATTTCTCTGAGTACACACGGTGGTCAGAAGGCTGATTAAGACAGTATGAGCATCTCAGCCAGTTACACAGCCAGAGCTGCTATCTTGCAACTGGAATTGAGAATCCAGATGATGTGTTCAAGATTTATGGTTTCCACTGGGGTTTGTGCTGCTGATGTTTGTTCTCTTTCACACAACGTATTCCATCCCATAATGAACTCTGTCAGGAGAAGAGAAAATAAAACCATTGTCTCCTGGTAAATTCTGCCTGTGCAATCACCCTTCAGTGCCAGGCATGAATGTGTGAATGTTCCAGACCGTGAGGTGGAGCTGGGGGCTGTTGAGGCTGGTTTGGGGGAAAGGAGAAGGCCTTAGGGTGTGTCAGTAAGGGAAGGAGATAAAGGAGCTGGAGGTTACTCACAAAAACAGGTTTTGGCCTTTAGCTGATGAAGACTGTGAACAGATGGTTCTTTTTCAGATTTCTTGACCCCTGGATTCTCATCTGCAGCCGTGTTATTCAGAGAGTGATTTTGTGAGGTCAGAGATTGATTCCAGGTTTTTGCCTTTCTTTGAATACTTAAATGGGCACCAAAATGGGCAGAGAACTGGGTTCACCCTCATGATCACAGAGCATCAGGGTGAGCTTTGGTCTTGCTGTCCTGCCCCTCACGGTGGCATAGGCACAGTGTCACCCCTGTGACAGGACACGAGGAAATGGAGTGAAGCTACATCAGGGGAAGTTCAGGTTGGGCAGTAGGGAAAGGTTCTTCACCCAGGGATTGATCAGGCTCCTGAGGGAAGTGGTCGCAGCACCAAGCCTCAAGGAGCATCTGGACAGCTCTCTCAGCCAGGTTCAGCTTTAGGTGGTCCTGGGAGGAGCAAGGAGTTGGACTTGGTGATGCTTATGGGTCTCTTCCAACTCGAGATACTCTGTGATCCCTGAGTCCCAGGATTGTGTGGGAAATGGAGTGAGTGAGGGGAGAGATGCTTCCTGCTGCACAGTGCTCTCCAAGAGAGGCATGGAATTTCACCTGCAGAGCGTGTGCACTTAGAAATGCATTGTCCTAAGTAGAGCTGAGGGAACTTGGAGATTGGAAACATTAAAATACCACAACGAAAGTTGCTCTTGCAGTATTTATGACCAGAGTGAAAGCAGAATGTACCAGAAAGCTTCTGTTGGTGTCTCTTAACTCTTCTCACGAGGTTTCCCATCCTTCATCCTCGAGAGCCTGGGAGAATTTGGACAGACTTCAACAACACACCCAAACTTTGTGTGATTATCTGTACTGAACATCTGACCCCTTTTGAGGTTTGGGCATCTTTGGGCAAATGGAATCTAGCAGAGATAAAATCAGGCTTTATTTTTCATGCCTGAACTTCAAAAGTGCCTGTTTTGGTTAATGAAGCTGTGGCATGCCCGTGGGGGGTTGTGTGCCTCTGGGGTCTCTGAGCAGGGCCAAATCTCTTGCTGAGAGTGGTGCTCCTTGCCAGTGTGCTGCCCACTGTTTTTCACAGCTCCATCACTAAACAACCCTGTTTTCTATTCAGATAGAAATGTTCTCCTTGCTTTTATTTCCTGGATACCTTATGGGAGTGAATTTTAGCCCACAGTGGTGTTTGCAAATTTCTCATTCAGACCCTCTTTGCAGTTGCATTATCATTCCAAAGGCCTCAATGAATCTATGAGAAACCAGTATGATTTCTGATTTCTAGCTGAGGATTTAGATTCTCAGTGGTTTTTTAAATGCTACAATTTAAATTAAGTGAAACAGTTAAAGGAGAGTGTTAAATGAGCATTAGTGAGTAGTGAGAAATCGCTGTTATGAGTCTTTCTCGTCCTTTGTCTGTTATACCAGAGGTCCTAAAAATTTTCTGGATGTGCTCATAAATCATCACAGTGCTTGCAAAATGTCTTTGCTTCTTGAATTACACCAAAGCAAACTTGCTGAGATTGATGGGCCTTTGACCCGCAAGTTGCATAGGTGTTTACATCACAGTGAAGTGGAGATGAAATCAGACCTTCTTGATCTGGCAACATTTTTGTCTCCACTTTGAACTGAATTTGTTGGAGGGAAATGACCAGACAAAGTATTGTCCATTACCTGGGATTCAGTGAGCCCTCACTCTGCCTGTCTGCAGTAACACAAACAGCCCCAAAGCCTCTGTACTCCAGGAGGAGCTGAGCACATGTGGGGAAAAGAAACCACCGTGTGTGGGGGCACTTCTGTGCTTGCTTAAACCCCTCTACCTGCCCTGAACCCCTTGGAGCTGTTCTGGAGTGCAGAGGGCTGAGAGCAGCATCCTTCCTGGACTGCATAAACACATTGGGGTTGGGACACGTGGCAGAGGAGAGGCAGAAAAGGGCCTAGACTGACAGACAGACAGACAAGGCTCCATAGACAGCCAGACAACAATTATAAATAGCACCCTTTTGAGCTCTGTTTGATGTGTTGCCCAAGGCCAGGTGGAAAATCTTTCCGTTGCTGCCTCTTCAACTAATCGCTTTCCCCTCATTTTTCAATAAAGATTCCAAGTTTGGTCACTTCTTTGGCACATTTGTTTCCCATTAGAATACTTCGTGCTATTTCACTGTGTTATGCTAGATAATTGCTCTAATAACAAACCAAGGGAAAGCTTTTGAACATTTTAGGAAGTAATTTTTTCCCTTATGAAAATTCAGTGAACACTGACAGAGATCTGGGGAATAGCGAAGGAAAGGCAGAGGGAGAGAAAGAGGGGAAAGGAGTGTATTGACTTTTATTGATGGTATTTCTGCACTTACATGTAAACCACATGCCAAAAATTTAATTGCAGTCCAACAGAATATTTATATAGCATTTTATCACTTCCAAAGCTTTTTAGTGAGTATTGTTCAAGCGAACCTCACGGTATCCTGTGAGTAGGGACACAAGGTTATTGTGTTCTGCTGCTGCTGGAGAAGTGAGACAATGTCTTTTCTGACTGGCAAAACGGTTGCAAAGCAAAGATAGGAATTGAAGAGGTTCTCACTCCTCTAAACTTCCCCACTTCCCATATATCAAGGGCATGATTGCTTCAAGTGCCCCAGTAATTGTCCAACTCGGCTTCCGCTCACGGCAGAGTGAGTTTTAGCAGAGTAGTGCAGGAGAAAACAATTAGAACATGTTTAGTACTTTCAATAAACTCCCCCTCTGTGTTTGCATACTGCCAAGATGCCTTTCAGAATTTAGTGTGGTCAAGGGGATAGGGAGATAAATAATACAAACTGAGGAAAGGAGGCTTCGGGCTGATTTACTGAGGCCTCTTAGCTAAATTCTTTCCACTCAGACTCTGCTAGAGGTGGAGCTTTTGCTCTGCAGTGCCTGTTCATTTCCCATTTTACACAAAAAGCTCCAAGTGCACTCAGGGCTCAGACTTTCTGGAATGGAAGTGTCTGAGGTCAGAGACAGATGTTGATGAGGGTGCAGGACACACCAGATGTATCCCAACCTGCATTAGGCCTTGACCAGATTTGTATTTTCCCATCATTTGAAGCTTCAGTCCCCTGTTTCATCAAGGTGGAAGGATGGCACTTTCCTCCTTTGCAGAGTGTTTTAAAATATAGTCTTGAAAAACACATAAGGGCTGGGTTTGTATCTCTTGGCTCCTCCCAGAACTAACCTCTGCTCTTGTCTTCAAGCAGGATTTTCACTTATTTATTGTCTTCCTTTCAAAGCATTCAGATATTTGTGAAGAGGGGGAAGGAAATAAGAAAATAATCTTCTGCTAAATTTCACTTATTTGACCTCTGGATTTGGTGCAGATGGCCCAGCTCTGATAGCTCCCCTGCTGTGATTCCATGGCCTAGATTCTGGATTTCCCTGTGAGCCGTGGTGTCAGCCTTCCACTGAGCCAGCCCTGCTGAATCCCAAACACCAGCACAGTGATTGCTCCTGCTGGTCTATCCCCCTGCCTTCCCCAGGGCCTTGTTGGTGTTTGCTTTTGGTTCTCTCTCTGTTGGCATTGAGTTCTCCCCAGCACAGCAGCTGCTGGGTTACACTGCCTTGATCCTGGTCTGGGAGAAGAGGGAGAGGCAGTAAAAGTCATGTGTGTGTCCCCCTTTTCCCCCTCTCTTTTCTGGGAAGCTGTTTGTGTATTGCAGGATCCATGGCAGGAGATGCTGAATCCATGGGTAAAAGGGGCATTGCAGCTTTCAGCCACTTCTCTTCTGTAAATTCCCAAGCAGCTGACAATCCTTTGATGACAGCCCCAGAGAGTTAATGAACTAAAAGGGTTTTGGGTTATCTGTTCCCTGAGATTGGGGAGCATGAATTAAATGGTCTTTTGGAAGATGGGAAATAATTATTCTTCTGCTTCAAAGCCATGTCCAATTGAATGATGTCGCCAGCCCGAATCAGCAATCACAATCTCTGATGAAGACCCATTAAACAGATTGGGCTGAGTAATGCACAGGAAAAAATGTCAGGAGCATCTTTAATTCTGAATCTCTCAACCCTACAATGGTATTTTTTTCTCTTCTTTTCTTTTTTTTCCCTTTTTTTTTTTTTTTTCTTTTTCTTAAAGATACTCTTTAAGTGCCTCAAGCTTTTCTACCTCAGCACTTCCAAGCTGGAAATAGCTAGGAATGCATTTCTGCACCATCCCTGATGGAAAAGCAGGGACGTGAGTAGCCAAGTTTCCTGGGGTATTGTCTGAGATATCTAAAGGGTATTGTTTAGGATATGTGAAGGAAAGAAACCTTTTGGGAAAAGGCTTGGGCAAGACCAGTTGGCAGCCCCTCCTCTGGGATATTGTTCCCTAGGTCACTTCCTTCTGGCAGGGGATGGGAAGGAGGGGGCTTCCCCAGGGCCAACACTTTCATACACCTTAAGAGGAGGGAGAGTGTTGAGTGATCCTTACTGAAAGAAAGACACATTCTTCTGTACTTCAGCTATTGCAAAAGTGACATAACGAAGTCAAACATTAGGGCATGATCATTAGGAGAATTCATTAGGAACGCTTGGCTGTACAGTGAAGTCAGTTGGAAGTTATGAACTAGAACTCTTTAGTGTTATTGGAGAGAGGAAAATCTGATTGCAGTGGTTTGCTTTTTCACCATGTGAGCTGGAACTTGAGGGATGTTGCACCAAAGGCAAGCTTTGCCACTCGGTGCACGTGCCAGAGAAGGAGCTGCAGGTGAGCTGACTGGATGAAGTCCAGCATCTCCCCAGAGGACAGCAAGGTACAGAAATAAAAAAAGGAGACTGAGAAAGGCCCTTTTTTGGAATAAAGGAGTTGCCACTGGGGTCTGCCTGGTTCCCTAGTGTGGCCCTTACTGCTTGCATAATCTGCCTCCCTGTCACACCTCATCCTAATCCCTCACAGATCAAACCTGTTACATCACAATATTCCCAAAACAAACCTGGGAAGGGGCAGTGGCACATGTGTTTTGCAGAGAAGAAGCAAACCCCCAAATGTTTTAGGGCTGTACTAAATAGCAGCTCTGGACTGCTTTTGAGGATGCAGCTCTGGGGTTGTGTGAGGATGCTGAGAAGGAGCTGTAGCCCCAGCTGGAGCATCATCACTCCAAGGCCCTCACACCTGGCTGGGTTTCAGCTGCCCAGCTTTGCTCAGCAGCCTATGCTGCCTCATCTGGACCAACCTCACTGGCAACAGTGAAAAGACATTGCTGAGGCAATTTACCTTAAAGGAGCCATCCAAAACAGGTCAAATGGTGTGGAAATACCAGTTTCTTTTCATTTCTGATAAAATGGAGTGGAGTTTATTGTCTCACCTCTAGTGATCCAACAGCAATGGAAGATACCTAACCTCTAATCATCTCAGAGGTCAATCTCATTTTCCTTCCCTTCTCACAGACACCCCCAATTTTCAGCTGTCACAGATGTAAAGTTTGAAAATATGGCCTGAGTGGTGTTTGCCTGACTGTGAAGCCTGTCTGAAACATAAACTTCAACAAATGCAAGCCATAGCCTTGCCACTGGAGACAAGATAACAGAGATGTGTGCATGGCAGGACCATGGAGGTTCTCCCTGGAACTTGGCTTGGCTTTGCTTCAGCCCAGGGCTGGTGAGGGGATCTCCACATGTGCTGGTCAAACACCATGTCCTTAATGCTGGTAGTGGATTGTCCACATACAACCTGGGGAACATCATTGGAGTAAAAATGGATGGGTGTTGAACTCAGGTGAGCTCAGGAGGGTTCACTCAGGTCTGGAAGCCTGCCATGGGCAGATTGCACACTGTGAACACCACAATGCTTGCTCTCGATCCTGAGTATTGAAGAATTACAATTTAAGGCTCATTAGCCAAGATTTATTTATTGAAGAACCAAAACCCACCTATCCATAGATCAGCCCTTCAGAATCCAACTCAGTGCACTCAGAGGCACTGCAGGTGGGCTCAGCAGCTGATGAGAGTAGCAAGGAAGGGCTTCACAACAGAAATATTTGTAACTTCTGAAAAATACCCTGGGAGAGCTCAGAAATCATCTGGGGACTTTGAGCCTGCGTTGGCTGCTCCAGTGCTGGTGACTGGTAGAGATCAGAGCCTGCTGTCCTCTCTGGGGTGTGATGGTGTGGGGAAGTCCTGTGTCCTCCACCCGGATGTGGGCACGCTCCAGAGCCAGGGCGTTTGTGCAGGCAGGAGGGCAAACAATGGCTGCTTGTTTTACCCAGCAGGTTGTTAAAAGGCCGCTTTGGAGGCTGTGTCATGGTGTTGGAATGTGATTCAGTGTGAAAGACACGGCTGTGGTGTTTTACAGGGATGTCTGCAGGGCCCTGCTCGGGGATGGGAGGGGAAGGCTGCAGGGCACGTATTCCATGTGCAGGAACTCTCTTCTCTCAGCTTCCCTGGGGAGGGTTTGTTTTCTAAAGGTCTTCAGCATTTTGTACTCTCTGGTGGGGTTAATCCACTATTCTCTACCTTGCCCTTGACATGCAGTAGCTGAAAATTAGATCTGCAGTTGGCTAAGAACTTAGCTGTGCCAGAAAAAATCATTCCATGACCTCCGTTGAGTACGATGCTCCTGGGAATACCCCCTGAGATTGGTCTGACTGTAATAATGAGAAAACAACCAGGGGTAAAGCAGAAAAAAAATTCTTTGTAAAAAGGTTTTTTTGCAAGCAATTAAATCCACAGGAACATCTTCTGCCTCTGAAACCTGAAATGACAATTCTTGCTCGTCCTGTTACCAGGTCTTTCCTAGACACTGTCACAGTTGGGCACAGGACATGGGCTGAACCAGGGCCTCCCCTGAGATGACTTCATATGGTTTGAGGAAAAAAAGAGGCAGAGACACTGAGCAGTGAGTGCTGTGTTCTGCTCTGCTAGGTTGGTCTCGTGGCCTTTCTGCAAAGAGGAGCAGTCAAGAGTTTGGTGCAATTTGTCCACCAAACATCCTGGGCAGCCCTGTGTAGCTGGGTAAAATTCACTGGGGTTAATGGGATGCATTCCTCTGTATGGTAGGACGGAAAATTTGGAGATGCTGGAAAATTGCCTTGTGCCAAGATGGAGTGAAAAATCCTGAAAAATGTCATGTGCTGACAGGCTAGGAGGAAAAAATGTTAAGTTTTGCTCAGTTGAAATGTTTTGTTTTGTCATCTCTATGTAAAGCTGAGAAAAAGGGGAAAATCAAAATGAAACGTTTCAAAATTTAATTAAACTACACAGAAAGCTCATTTGAACAGAAAGCAAATGTTCAGTGACTGTTCAAGCAGCATGTTTTGCTTATTTGGGATTTTTTTCCCACAAATATTTTTTTCTTTTTGCCTTTTTCCCTTGTCTCTGGAAACATAGTGACACCAAACCATTCCTAGAAAAAAGATTTTGGTTTGGACGAATCTAAGTTTTTCAACAACAACATATTTTGTGAGAAAATTCCCTGCTGCTTCTGCTCATCAATAAAGTTGATGAGTTTAACCAGTCTCATGGCTGGCTAGGGAAAAGAAGTTCCCCCAGTTAGTGAAGTGGATAAATAACTTGGCACAAAGTCTTTCTGTGTTGACTCAGTTTACTTTGTGGACCCGGGCACGATTGTCATAATAAATTAAAGCATGAACATTCCCATTTGTCACTTCACCACTTCCTTTTGCTGCCTTCCAACATGTGGTAAAACCATTAGTTTTAACAGAAAAGAGCAGAGAGGGGCAAAGAATAGTGCTGGAATTACGGGGAGAGAGCAGAGGACTTGCAGGGTGCAGTGGAGGCATTGCTGAAGCAGCTCCAGTTGTGTATTTATGGGGCATAGTCTCATCAAAGTCGTTGGGGTTTGTCATCTCCCTCTGGAGACATAAAGGAGATTTTGGTTCTTCTGTAACTATCAACACCTTCCCAGTGCTTAGGGTGGACCCAAACCCAAGGGCAGGAGAAGACTCCTCTTGGTCACGCCGTGTGCAGGGTTTTAATGAGTCCTGGACTCTCAGGTGTTCCTCAGTTCTGCACGGCTTCTCCTCATTTTCCAGTGCCATCCTCTGTGGGAATTTCCTAAAGCTAAAGGAGGTTGTGCTCAGATCAGGCCCCCTGTTGACAAGGTGTGAACAGATTAATGGCCATCCCATCCCACCTGGCCCACTGGGCTTTCCGGGGAATCCCCCTCCGAACTGCAGCCTGCGGGAACAGAGGGTTTCAGCTCTAAAGAGGAGCAGAGGTCACATTCACAAAGGGAGAAGGGTGTGGGGAGGTGTTTATGTGTGCTGGGAAGCTCAGAAGAATGTGAGTCTAGGATTTGAAAGCATCCTACTCCTGAATTATGATTATTTATTGTCATTATAGTGCCTAAAGGCCCAGCCTCGTTGTGCTGAGGACTCTGCAGACACAGAATGAAAACACAGCCCCTGCCTCGAAGGTGAGTGAGGAAAACCTCCCTAAAGGGGGCTGGGAACAGGTGTGGCACATATCCATCAACCTGATGAAGCTGTTTCCAGAGGTGTGTGTAAGTGTGGGCAAGTGTAGGAGAAACAGCAGGAGAAGGAGAAAGTTGGATGTCAGTTTTCATCTCCCTGGCTCCCCTTCTAAAGTGAAGAAGGGGCTTCACTTTTTTTTGTATTAATTATTTTTATTCTCACCTTTCTTCTCCGGTAATGATTATCCACAGGTAAGATAAGAATTAAGAGAGCATTCTTAGTGGTTTTGCTAAAAAATCTGGATGCTGAAAGACGTGATTCAATAATTTATATGCTATCTTTAAGCAAGTCACTTCTACTTAGACTTTTCTGAAAGGTAATTCACTACCTAGACCCCATAATCACTCTTTAAAAATAAGGTGCTTTTTATCTTTTTGTGATTCAGTTTTACCTAGTCTGTGTGGATAGGAAAGCAGAGGAATGAAGAAAGAAGTTTTTGCATGAGCAGCAGGTTTAATGAAGCCTGGTGTCCCCACGGACTTGTATCTCGTGTTTTACAACCCAGCCAGCTCTGTCCTTGCTGTGTCCCCACCACCCAGGACAAGGCATGGAATGTGTTTTTTGGAGCTTTTGGGTCCTGCAGCCAGTGAAAATGCTGAGTTTTCAGTGCCTCTCCTTCATTTGGAAACTCATTTGAAACCTCTGCCCCTTGATCAGGTTTGTCCAAGACTGGACTGTGGGCCCCAAAGTTGTGAGATCAGCATCACACAGGAGGTGGGATTTTTAGGGGGAGTTGTGTTTGCATAGGGATTCACTTCCCTCCCGGAAACCTGGGGATAAAAATTGCAAGATATTGAGGAATGCTGTGCTTGTTATGGGTTAATGAAATAATGAAGCTCGTAAAAGAGGGTAACAGAACATTCTGCACCTCGGTGGGACATGGTGGTTCTTGAGCACTTCAGGCAGAAAAAGGAGAAGGAGAGAGATGTATAAATTTTTTCTTTTAGTTCTTAGAACAATCACCAACAAGAAGAAACTTGGCTATTCTTAGTTACATCTCGAGGCTCTGCATAATCTTTCCTGCTGAATTATGGAATATGATAGCTTTTATTAAATCCATTACAATTACAGCCTCTCTGCTGCACAGATTTAGAATATGGAATAACTAGGGTGCATAATTTCAAATAAATATTTAAGATTTTGATGCGTGATACAGTTTTAGACTCTTAGGACATTGAATTATATTTGGATAGGGCTGTTTTTTTTTAATTCACACAAACTTTCTTATCCAGATACTTTATAGTGATGGATACTTTTAAAGAAAGAACTTCATTCTGGGGAAGAAATCAGGGCTGGTGCTGTTTTGCTCAAGATTTTGTCTGTGGTGATGATTTGGATCTTCTATAAATTAGCTGAACAAGAAAAGTCATAAACATTTTTATTTTAAAGTTGAGACTAACGTTAGGATGAACAAGCAACTGGAAAAATTACTGATAAAAATTTGTCAAAAAATCAGTAAGTACAACATTTGGCCAAGGTGATTTATTGCAGAATTTGGATTGTGCCTCTTTGCAGAGGGCTCAGGAGTAACAGGAGAGCAGGATGTGGTTCTTGCTCTGGGTCTCCAGCAAGTGGCTGGTGCTGGGTTCTCCCTCCCTGCTCTGCAGTGGCTCGACTTTGTGGCAGTTGCTTCCCAAACTCCAGCAGTGATAGAAATACCTGATCCCCACGGCAGCAAGGACAAGGACAGTCAGAAACTCCCAGAGGAGGCCGGCAGGGACAGCTCACCTCGCAGGTGGTCCAGGCACGTGGCAGAGGAGCTCCAGCAGAGCTCATCACCTCTTTGAGGAGCAAGGGTGGCAATTTCTGAGAGTGAGACCAAGAGGGAAAACCTCCTGTGGATGACTCTGCACTCCCTCTTTGTCTTCCCCACACCTGCTCCCTCTTCTCTTCCACTCTCCCCACCCACCCTCCAAGAAGATGCTCTGGGTGTTGGCTTTGCTCGACTGCCAGTGCTCTGTGGAGACGTGTTAATGATGACTGGCAGCTTTTAAAAGCCCTGTTTCAACACCTTGCTGTCACCACACCTCATACTTCAGCAGCTTAGCACATGTTCTAAGGTGTTTAAAGAGCTTCCCGTGCAGCCCTTTTCCAGGCACCAACCTCTTGCCAGGAGCAGTAGCGCTCCTGACCGAACTTTTCTGGCTGCGACCTTGTTGGTGTTTGCCTAAGCCATGTAAATGAGCAGCACGGCCGTTAGCGAGAGAAATGTGTAATGTTTTCCATTGTGTGGCAGGCTCGGAGCTGACAAGAGCAGAGCTCGTGTTCCAAAGTCTAAAGCAGTTGGCAGGTTTCTCAGTACCAGTTTTTTATGCCCCCGAGTGGGTCATGGAGCGGAAAAGGGGGTGGAGAGGGAAGGAGAGGGAGGAATGTGTGTGGATGTGTGGTGGGGGCAGAGTTAGCGGGAGAGAAGGGCCATTTGCAAGCCACCAGCTCCGAATGTCACTCGCTGGGCCTTGTGGTGGTGCTGAAGGGCCCGTTGGAGCGTTTGATTGACTCGAGGCTTGATGCTGCTTGCCACTTACCAGCACTTGTCTTTGCTCATTAGCAGGGGGATTGTAGGCAAATATTTAGATATTCAAGAGAGAAAATGTTAATCTTTGCAGTGTTGGCTGAATATTTAAATGAGGCAGCAGGCAACTCTGCTCTGTGTTTGACCTAGACTTCCAGTGCTGAGCAAATGCCTCAGTCTTGGGCTGAATTTAGAGTCCTGCACCTCCCTGCTCTCAGGGTTCAGGTTGTGTGTGGAGTCCAGACCCTCTCAGAAAAGGCAGCACCGGTTGGTCTGCACAAGCCCAGCTAGATGTAGATGGCCCAGGAGCCTCAGCCTGGCCAGTTCCAGGCACAGAGAAGTGCAGCCCCCAAGGAGTTAGGGGGACATTGCCTTGTTGCAGACCCTCTGCTCTAGGGAGGAGATGGCCTTGCACTGGAGGTTGAAGGTAACAGCAAAAACATAATCCAGTAAAAACATAACTGTTGATATCAAAACAAAGGTTGAAGGTAACTGGTGGACTGGGCTCTTGGGGTGCCCTGTTTGATAAGAAATGAGGACAATAAGGACATTCCCTTGGGATTTGTCAGGCAACTCTCTCAAATAACAGCGTTAATTAAGAACTTCAGGTATTTGGAGATGAGCATGGCATTAGACCACCTGTGTCCTTGGAATATGGAGTCAGGTGGGTTAGTCTGCATTGACACACTTGAAGCAGGTACTTAAAGTGTCTTGTACCACATTAATACCCAGAACTTTTCTCTGTATTTACTCTAAATTTGCTTAATTTCAGTTTTCTTTTTTCATTTTTTTCATTGATACCTTCCAGAATTATTCTAGACAACAGACATGGAAGCAGCAAAATCTAACTGCAGAATGATGCAGCTTTATAGGAGATGAATGTTTAATTAGCAGCCCCCGATACAGCTCCCAGCACTTGAATCTTGATTATTTTTTATCAGAATCAGATCAGGAATGTTCTGTGCAGGATGCATATCCTTTGGGATATCTACTTTGGGATATCCTTAGAGAAAACTCTAGACTAGGAGCTATGAGAATTATATTATTAGATGGAGTTAAAAGACAAATATATCCATATAGGACTTAAAAGAGGAAGGGCCAAGAAGATTAGATCTGGCAGCTGCTTATTTAATTGAAACTTAAAAGGAATATAACCTACAATGAACATGAACACTTTTAACAGGAGTAGGTGAGTTCAGAACCTGCCAAGTGCTGAGTATCTACCCTGACCTGACTGCATTTCTGTGTTTCACAGCCTCTATATTTAAGGCAATTCAGTTAACTTGGAATTATTTTCATTTCATTTTATTCAGTTACAGCAAATTACTAAGGAAATTATTTACTTGTTCCTAAATACAGTCACTGGCTACATCCTGACAGGATGAAGTGAAAAACATTTATATGGATTTTATTATTGATGGAGTTCCTAAACACAGTTTATGTTTTCTGTCTCTCTTATTCCAGTAGCTGCTAGTCAATTAAATACTTCTCCAGTAAACTTGAGGCTTAGAGAATCACTTGGGATTTGTAGAGCTCCTTTTAGTGGGAACTAAAATCTGGTTACTGTAGGTTTAGGCACATCTGACAGTTCCAGCCCTCTGTTCACAGCTGTGCCTTCCTACCTGGGATCTCTTCCTGTTTTTTCCTTGGGCATTTTTTCTTTTTGTCTTTATTAGTCTTTTTCTTTCTGTCATAGCATTGCTCTGGGGAGGACAGCCAGTCCTTGTTCCACTCTCCGTTTGACCTTCACTCGAGGCAGGGGGTCAGGATTACAAGGCAGGGTTTTATTCCGCACGGGCCGGTTATCCCCTGGGAATGAGAGGCAGCAGAGAGATCTCACTGGAGCCAGCAGACAGCAGCGATTTTAGTCACAGCCACAGCTTTTAATCACAGCCCTGCACACAGCCTGGCAGGCTGGTGGTGATGGCTGGAGATCCCACTTTTCTCCCATCCACTTTCACTCTTTTGGATTTTTAGGTTGGCAGAGCTGTTCCAGGCGCTCTGGAAATGGCTGCGTGTGCTGGATTTTTGCAATGCCCTCTCTGAGCTCTCACTGTCAGACTTGTGTGCTGCTGCTGCTCCTGACTAAGGCTGGCACTGTGCTCCCAAAGCCCTGGCTCGTGGCTCTGTGCAGATATAGGGCACTGGCTGCTCTAGGGAGTGACAGAGCTGGGCGAGAGTAGCCCAGCCCTCCTGCGCCTACACTGCCAGCTGCACTCAGAGCATCACACCCAGCCACGAGAACTCCTGCTTCCACTGATCCACTCACAGCTCTCCCTCCTCCTCCCTCTCCTCTGCCTGCAGCCAGTGTCACTGCAAGGCTGGGGCTGGGGGGCAACAGGAAGATAACCCTGGAGGAGTCCAACACCAAACAAATTCCCAGCACTGGAGCGCAGCTCCTGCATGGAAGCATCCCCGTCTTTGCACTGCACGAGGGTTGTTCTCCAGTTGCTGGGACACCTTCCACTAGACCAGGCATTTGAATTTAAACACTGTAGTCTTCTCTACATTTTTCCCTCCAGCTTAGATCTGTGTCTCAGCTGCTGCTGCCAGACTGAAAATCTTAGTTCAGGAAGCAGCTGAGACTCTGTTGCAGTCGCAGAAGTTTAATCTCTGTCACTTCTTGAATTCTACCTTTGATGACTCAAATAAAAAATTAATTCTCTAATACTTTTCAGAAGCTAGTGTAAAACAGATCTAACTCACTTAGTGGCTGCTATCTAGAGAAGTTTGTCTGACAAAACATTGTCACCAGGCTGAGACAGTTGGGGCTCTTCAGCTTGCAGAAGGTTGTGTGGAGATGTCACAGCACCTTCCAGTATCTCAAGGGGCTACAGGGAAGTCTGAGAGGGACTGTTCCTCAGGAACTGGAGTGACAGGACAAGGGGAACGGCTTCAGAGACAAAAAGGGAAATTTAGGTCAGATATACAGAAGAAATCGTTCCCTGTGAGGAGAGTGAGGCCCTGGCACTGGGTGCCCAGAAAAGCTGTGGCTGCCCCTGCATCCCTGGCAGTGTCCAAGGCCAGGCTGGATGGGTCTTGAAGCGCCCTGGGATAGTGGAAGGTGTCCCTGCCCATGGCAGGGGTGGGATGAGATGGGTTTAGGGTCCCTTCCAACCCACACTACTCTGTGCTTCTGATTGATTAGGACAGGCAGTAACGTTCTAGGACAGATCCAATGTTGGCTTGAAGACCCATTTACAGAGGTGGGATGGATTCTGTGCTGCTGGAACTATTCTTCCCAAAGGAATTTACACTCCCTTTAGCCCTCTCTGCTGACTTCCCAACAGGAATTATTGCATGGACTTTTACATAGCAGTGAATGTCAGTCCATGTGGAGAGACTCTCCTGTCCCCAGGATTGTTCCTCTCCTGTTTTTCCCCTACATTATGCTGTTGTTGGCTCATTGATTTTGGGCTTTGCTGTTGTTGGTTTGGTTTTGTTATTTTACAGACAGAAAAAGAAACAATCAAAAAAATGAACCTTCCCTTCATCCCCAACCAAACCCAGGAGCCAGAAACAAAGCAGGCAGTTTGATCCTTGATTGCATGTGGCAGGAAGAAAATATTGAATTGAGTTTCCAGTGTGAGCCATTGTGAACTTGAAAGGGATGTCGTCAAGTAATTTAATTTTCCCACAAAGTGTTGCAACCTTCCAAAGAGAGGAGAGTGTCTTTTTGGTGTGGTGTATGCCAGGCTCCAGGAAGGAAAATGCTGCTGAGGCAGTGCCAGCTGGCTGTGATCCCATCCTCCATTCCCAAAGCCATGGCCATGGCATCAGCAAGGCTGGCATGGGAGTGCAGACAAAAGTTTCGGTGTCCTGACTGCAGGCTCCCTTTGGAACAGCTCCCAAAGGGATGGGGATGGCAGATGAGGAGGTGGGTGAAAAAAATGTTTTCCCAAGTGAAAACTATTCAAAAAGAATAGGCCAGTGAAGCAAGTTGTTGACAAAATGTGGGGTTCTGTGGAAATCCCAGACTCTGGGGAGCAGTCAGTCTCAGTGAGAGATTTCAGCCGGAAAAGTCTAAATCCTGAATTTTTACAAGTAGCAAAATGGTAAATTTTGGCAGTGTTGAAACATATTTTGATAATAATTCTATTCCAGGTTTTCTTATGGGATGGTAGATTTCTAATTCTAAGATGGAAACATTTCATTTATTTGTATTATATTTATTATTATGTCAATATTGAATCCAGTAAAAATAGAACTGTTGATATCAAAATGAAGCCTTTGAGCTCTACTGAACAAGCTGTCATTCCCTCAGGGCTGCTGGATTTGGGTAATTCCCAATTTTCAGTTTCAGGTTCTGGTTCAGTGCAGTTAAGGAGTTTATTTCTTTGATTATGAAGATTCCTATGGAAACTGCTTCCAGACCAGTTTAACCAAAGTCTGCTTTGGAAGCATTTTAACTGTGGAGACACAATTTTCTTTTTCCATGTATTTCAGAACAAGAAGAGGACATAGATAAAATACATATAAAAAAACACTTGGGTTGTAGCATGAGGCTCACATTACCTGGGATACAGCCCCATCCACCCTCTGTGGAAGGAAACAACTTTCTGTGAGGGAAATGCTCTCATTTTATGCTTATTAGGAATGCATAGGAAGGATGAAACATGTCCTAGAATTCTTTAAGCTTCTCAAGAGCAGGGGATACATCAAGGAGTTAAAGTTGAATCACTGGAGAAGGATGGGAAGCAGTCAAAAGGAAGAGGAAAATTCCAGAGCAGCTCAATATTCCATCTTTCTTCTTTGGCAGTAAATGCTGGCAGTGCTTCCTGCTGCAACTTTTTCAGGTAAAAAAGGTGAGGAACTTGAGTGCCAAGAAGTGCGAGTATGGATGGATTAAATGGATCACATCCAAGAACTGTGGAGAAATAAAAGGTCCAAGGTGTGACTTAAGTACCCTCTATGAGGTTTATTAGTGGTTTACTAGAGACAGTTTTTCCTAGCTCTTCAAATAATAATCAAAATTTGTAAAAGTTTTTGTATGGGCTTCTTAGTTTTTTTTTTTTTAAATTTTTGGCAAACTTATTGCAGACAAGAGAAGGCAGAATTGGGACAGACAGGACTGTACTGAGCTCTACAGTTGAGTGCTGTGTGTTGTCTTGGAAATTACCGACTCCTGGGCTATATTTCAGTACCTGGTAACTAAAAATGGCTTTGTGGTCAGAAAGCCATTGATGTTTGCTTCAGAGGTAGTAGGTATTGGCAGATGCCCAATAAAAGGCAGAACAATTATATCATCTGTCAAGGAGACAGGATGGTGGGTTTCAGGACTGCTGCCTTGTTTTATGATGTAGATGCCCACATCTGTTAATTCTATTCTTAATTACCTGTATCAGTCTGGGTTTGCTGCTTTTATTTGATGCCATGTTTTATCTGCAATTGCCTATTTACTTTTATTTTTTTGGAAAGCAAAATATGTAATTGCAGCTCTTGGAGTCAGTCTTTATTGACTGCCAGTGCAGCTCCTGGTGACCCTGACCCAAACCAAGAGATTGTGCCTAAGCAATAATTAGAGTGTCACAAGAACCCTGGTGTGGACCTGCTGATCACTCCAGCATCCCACAGCAGCTTCCTTTGCTTCCAGGGGAGCTGAGCAGAGAGGAGGCACCAACAGGCCTTTTCCGCTCCCTTTTTTCTCTGCTCCCTGCTCAGGTCACCCAGACCTGTTTGTGGAGTAGATCCTGGTGTTTCATTCCTGCTGGGGTTTTGTTTAGGGTCAGACGTGCCCTGAGCCCCCTGCTCAAGGAGCACCTGCAGAAGGACCAAGCCGTGCTGTTGTCCCCTTGGTGATTGCAGGATCCTGACCCACGTGGGGTTTGTGGTGGGATGCCCCATCCCTTTCCCTTGGGAGGCAAAGGGAGCTCCCTGGTGCGAGGGTTCCTGCTGGGATCGAGGTGTGGTGTTCCTCCTGGTGTGTCACTGGCATTTATGGCCCTGCAGTGACGCAACCCTGCAACGTGCAGGCTTGGGAGATAGGATCAGGACAAACGGAGATCTCGGAGCTCAGGCCTCAACAGGCAGCTGGTGATCCTGATCACCTGAAGGGCATGGAATGCTGTGCCTGCACACACCCTCTGAGCGAGTGCACACTCTCTGAAATGTACATTTTCATTGCAAATTGGCCTCAAAATGGCTCTGAACCCAGTTCAAAATGACCTTCGGTCTCTGGCTCATGAACTGTTCATAGCTGGGAGTGGATCCACCTGCAAATGTAGGTGTCAAAATATCAGATCTCCAAGAACTTATCCGGAAATACCTACAACTGTCAAAGGAAACATCACTCCTTAGTTTCTTTCCCTTGATTTTTTACTCTTTTTTTGCGAATCTCTACATCAGTTTTGGGAGTCCTAATCCCCAGGAAGTGCCAGGGAGCAAGGGAGAGGCAGCAGTGCTGGCTGGAGCTGGCAGAGAGTGGAGCGAGCCCTCGTGTGGCCCGAGGCCCGCTGGCCTGGCCCATGCTGGCACCGCTGGCTCTGCACTGGTCCTGCCTGCACGGGTCAGGACGTGTTTGGCCAGGCCTGTGACTGTCTGCCAGACATCCCCCAGCCCTCTGTGTATCCCTGCATTTCCACATTCCTTCCTCTTTTTATGGGGACATCTTCCTGTGCCTGTCTCCCCTCTCCCTTCCCTCAGACATCACTGCAGAGTGTGCATTATTCCCAAACAGGAATGATCTTATTCTGATAAGTCCCTGCCAGAGAGAGAAACTTTTTCTTTCTGTTTTTCCTCTTCCCATTTTTCCTCATGCTTCCTTTCCTGCTTCCCTCTATCAATCCTCTGCTCCTTTTCCATGTCTCTCCTGATCTGAGCACATTATTCCCATTAAAACTAATGGTTTTTACCTGCTAAATGGGAGAGCTGTTCTCTCCTGTCCTTTGCTCTTTGGCAGCACCTGAACTTTGCTATTTCCTGCGGTGTTTGGTAAGTCTGGAAACTCCTTTGGCAAGTACTGGAGCAGCACAGGACTTGCCTGCTCCATGTGTTTGAGTGGACACTCATAGCTCCTCTTGGATCATCACACCTACACACTGTCACAGTTCAGTCCTGACAGCCCAGCGGAGCTTTTACTGAACATCCAGCTCCAAGATGAATTTTATGAGCCATATTATGGGTATGAAGCAGCTTTTATTAGGGAGGGATGTGCCAGGGAAAACCCTGCAATGAAGATTTCCCAGTAGGAATGCACACTGCATCCTATTTTCAGTGGGTGTAAGAGATGGTTCTTCCCTTATTCCTACTTCTCATGAAAGCTGAGCAAATTTTGCATTTTTTAATCCCTTCCCTGGGTAGAAGCTCTGGTGAGGCACATGGTTGATCCTCCATGGTGTTTGCTCCTAAACACCAAATCAGCAGGTGCTGGATGATCCCTAAACACTGCCTGTGTGCTTTGTGGAAATGAAGACTCCAAAGAAAGGAGAAAGAAAAAAGCAGCTCTGTTTCCTTATTGCCACTGAATTCAGAAGGCAACAAAAGGGTTTAGTTTGTTGAAGAGTAAAGCAAGGCCAGCTTTAGTAATGTCTCTGAACGCAAAAATATGTTTCTGTGTTGGTATTTTTGTATCGTGTACGTGATATATTTTTATGGAGTTTTGGACTTACTTTATTTACATATATTATAACCTCCCTACTGAGTAAACAAGAGATGCCCAGCTAAGCAAACAAGCCCCAGGGTGATGGGAGAGGGAGAGAGAAAGGAGAGGAATAGCGAGAGGGAGAAGAAAAGAGAGGTGGCAATAGGAAAAGGGTAAACAGACAAGCACTAATTAAGGCCTTCATCACAAGCAGGGAGATGTGCGAGGCTGACAGTCAGTCAAGCAGATAAGGGGAGATGAGTTAAAATCTAGCCCCAGGTTTTGAAGGCCCCGGGGCCCTGGCAGACAAGAGCACAGTGAAGCACAGGAAGCCACTGAAAGGTCATTTGCATGAAATGATGTTCAGGATCTTTGCTTTTGTTGTTGCCCTGATGGCTTTAACCCGTTCCTGGCCCAGGAAACACGAAGAGATAAGACACTGTACATGGCTGGAAGGCTTCTTGTGGTGGCCTTTCAGGGAGCACTTCTCCAGGGAAGTGTGTGGGGAGGGAGAGAGGGCTTGCTTGCCACTGAGGATAAGGGGAGCTGAAATTCCTTGGCAAGGGATGGCCTCAGTCTCCAGCAGAGCATAAAGGAAGAAATCATCAGAATAAGAGACTCTGGGCATGAAATGAGCCACAAGCTTGGCAGGCTGAGGGAAGGTGCAGTGACCTGCATTGGTCAAAAACATTCAGGTATTTGAGACTTTGAGTTTTGTGCATCTTTCCAAGAGCTCTGGACACAAAAGGGAGTTTCCATTATGGAGCAATGTCAGAACCTATCGTCACTCACCCTTGCTGTAGTGTCACAAACATGTCATGACTATCAGGAGCACTGTGCAGGTGGCTCCTGTCTGCCCCTTCAGCTGCAATTGAAAATACATCCCAAATTTTTTGCTTAGCAAAGAATGGGCAAATCGTAGTTGCAATCTCTTCTCCCTGAGCTGCCCTAGGAAACAAGATCTCGCTCAGCTCTCCAAGGGAATTCTGACACTCTAATTATTGTTATACGCTCTCAATGTGCTTAGGCATTTAGGCAGGTTGTAATTCTTAGTGACATGGCAAGAGAAATGAGCACAGAAGTGTTCCCCACTTTGGAATAGTCAGGCAGCCTCACACGCTTCTTTCCAACCCCCTCTTGTGTTTAGACATTTGGGAAGTCACAGTCGTTACTCTCCTGCTTTTCCTTCTGAAACAAAAGCTGGTTAGAGCCCAGCTGAGTAGATTAAATGGGGGTCTGGGCTATTGGACTACTGGATTCTGCTCCAAACCACGGCCACTTCATTACTGCCTGACCTTCTCCAGCTCATGTCAACTGCCTGAGTGATGTATCTCTGCCACAGCAGGGCAAGAAGCTGTACCTGCCTCCAAGACTGGAGATGATTGGGATGATTATCTCTGGGATTGTTGGGATGCTCTGGGAGCCTCGGGTGGAAGGGCTGCTGAAGGTAAAGCAGTGGTTAACAACAGAGCAGTCAGTGGTGAGGCTGGAAGTTTAAACTCCAGGCTTAAGGCCAAACCTTGTTGGGAAGCCAGTGAGGTCTTGAGAGACGTCAACCTTTTAAAATGTCAGATCTCACATGGAAAATCTCACTGAGGATTTCCAGTGAGGTGAGCTCTATTCAGATCATTTCCAGGTACAAACCCCTTTCAGTTTCATATCAGAGCTGGAAGATTCCAATCTGAAGTCCACCTTAGACAGAGGCTGAACAGACCAGGAGTGTTTTGGTTGGCAAGCTCTTGGGTTTTCCCACTAGAACCAGTGCTGTCCAGCCAACCATTCCCAATTTAGGTGTGAAGGTTCTGGCTCAAGCCCATGAGTAGCAGATAATTTTATGTAGTGTTGTGGCCACAGCTTTCCCAGGATGATGGTGTTTCTTTCCATTTCTCTGCTTCTAGGACACGAATCATCATGAAAACAGAAACATTTTTTTCTTTGAAAGATGACAAAAAGCGTTTCCAAACTTTCTTTCTGTTTCACTTTGCTCATAGCTCACCCTGCATTCCAAAGCAGTGTTAGGGCATGCTAGGATCCCATTTAGGGGAATATTTTAAAAGCTCCCGTGTGGAATCAGTGGAGATGATGGCACGTAGGATTACAGGTAATTGTTCTGTGTAATGAATACAGTGTCATGATTGAGAATGGACTTGTCTAAAGCAGGAGCTACAAGCACATGGAGGAATAGCAGGATGCAGATAGCCCTTGGCTAACTGCTCATTGCTCCTGCTCTCCGTAGCATTTTAAAAGGCCACTGTCATCAAGTAATTTTTCATCTAACTCACTGTATGTAATAGCTTCTTTAAGAGCCTGGAAATGATTTTATTTGCCCTTTTACTCTGGACAAACAGCAGTTTCTTTTTCTTGGCCTAACATTCCATCGGGAAGACAAACCCAAGCCCTGTTCCGAATGTTTTTGCTTCAAATTCCACATAATGCCAGTGTTAGCATCAGCCTAAGAGGAAGAGAGTTCTGAAAGTGTGATTAATCTGTTCAACGTATGACCTTGAAAGCTGAGCAAGTGGAAAGGAAATATTGATTATTAAAGGTGAGGTCTATGGTTTGGAAAGAAACCTTATGTTGGTGTAATAAGAGAGATCAGTGAATTCATATGTTGTGGGAAGTAATTTGTATGAAAGAAGAGCCCTCGTGCTCATTTAGGGAGGAAATATGTGTTGTTCCATTCTGTGTTTTATGGGAACACACTGCTGTTGAAAGACAACCCTTAAAAGTCCTGCACTGTAATATTCTAAACTGATCCTGTACCTCGGGGCAAAACACAACCTGGAATTGCAGACTTCCCCTCATACCGATAGCAGAGACGGCCAGGGCTGAGGATGTGGAATGGACTCTATAAAGCAAGGGGAGGAAATATTATCCTGCTGCTCTCCAGCCATTGGATTTGGCTGTCCAGTCTCCAAGATGAGTCTTCACCCTCCTGTGCAGGGTGGTTTTGTTCCCCAGGGACCATGCTGCCCTTGCCAGGAAGAGCAGCCCAGGTATCCAGCACAGCTCACTGAGCGAACCAGGGGGAACTCTTGGTTCCAGCAGGGTTTAAGTAACCTTGGGAGTGGAACTGAGCAAAACATTTGCCAATGGCAGCAGTAGAAGTTGGAAAAATACCAAGGTATTTTTCTGTCCTCTCTTTGCATTTCAGCTTTAATAAGGAATGTGCCTAAAACCTGTGATTCTGGGTCAGGGAGGAGAATCAGCCAGAGATTTGTTATGGACCAGGAGTGTGTTAAAAACCAGCGAGCTATTTCCAACTCTCCATTTTTCAGTTCTCATTTTAAGACAAGGCCAGCCTCTGCCACGCCAGCGTGGTGTGATCCGTGCCCAGCAGTGTGGCACAGGGTCGGAGAGGTTCACTCCCCGCAGGGAGCAGCTTGTGATTTCCCAAAGCCCGAGCAGGCGATTTTTCTCTCTTTCTCTCTCTCTTTTTTCCCCCTTTCTGCCTGGGAAGGATGCAGCATCACAGACCTTGTCACCCGGAGCTTAGAGGACAGCAACCATATGCCTTCCGACCTGCCCTTGCTTTTCTAGGAAAGCTTCAGCCTGCTGGGCATTTCCTATCAGAATCGTTAAGGGAGAAGGGCTGGGATGTGGCCCAGGCTGGCGTTCCTCTGGTGCTGAGCAGGGGTGGAGGGAAGGGGGAGGGCGACAGGGAAGCGTGGCGGGGGAGG
>VZRX01009175.1:0-78052 GCA_013398075.1 Notiomystis cincta | reverse complement strand
GGCCTCGTCCTGCGCAGGGGGCTGGCCAGCGCCGGGCCAGCCTGATGAGCCCGCGGGCCCCGATCTCTCGGCTCGTTCTGATTGCAGTGATGGGCCTGTCTGGTGGCTCGGACACCAGCGCTCGTTATCGTGCTCCGCAGCACTGGCAGCGGCGGGGGAAGGAGGCATGGAGGAGGTAAAGAAGCCCCGGAGTCACACGCACACACAGATCAGAGACAGGAAAGGCAGAGAAACAGCTTTGGCTCCAGGCTATTGATTTTGTTCCGTGACACTTGCTCATTTCCCACTTAGTGCTTCTCGCTGTGCTACCTTCCCGCTCCAGCTCCAGCGGCTCTGCGAGGAGGAGGAGGAGGAGGAGTGACCTGGAGTGGCAGGGGCTGAGCAGCTGATGGCCTCATCCAGTGATGTGAAGCCATTTTGGAAGCAATCCTGTGTGCTTGCAACAGCACACAAACACTCCAGCTCATCTCCACACTCGCCAAGGAGACACTTCCAGGTGCTTTTCACTGATGTGCCCCCGCAGTCTCTCTGTGTCTGTCCCTGGGCTCCTTAGGTGGTCTTCCAAAACCTCCTTTGCTCCCCCAGCCTTTCCATCAGTCTTGTCCTGCTGTCGAGGTGGAAGAATCTGGAGGTAGAGCTATCCAAATAGTCCTAGAGAAGTGATGCTTTTTTGGAGGCGTGGCCCCAGTGTTGCGCTGTCACTAGCAAAGCAGCAGCTTTACCCTCAGTTGCACTGTGGGCCAAAGCACCGGGACAACAACACTGCACAGGCAGCATCAGCCTGTTGTTTTTTCCTTGGTTGTAACTTTAGTCCCTGTGAACTATTGTGGCAACAGCAGTTCTGATCTTTGTCCACTTTTTGGTTTTTTTTTTTAATGCAACCAACTGCCTGAGCCCAAGGGAAGGGAGCGGAACTGCTGGTGGGCAGGGGGTGAAGGGACCAGGGCTGTCACTGAACCACACTTGGTGGTCAAAGTCTATGAACCTCTGCAGTGGCTGCCCATATTTTCTGTCTTGTGAGAATACTGATGATAGCCAACATTTGTCATCACACCAGCACCAGAAAGTTTAGGGCCATACAGAAGAGGTGCTGGGTTGATATTACTTTGCTGTTAGCATAATTTTCCTTTGTTTAGCTGCTTTTGCCAGAGCTTCTCCACTCAGCTTGGAAGTTTAGCTCAGCTGGGAGAGTAGGAAGGGGCTTTTGGATTAATGCAATTTCTTGGTCACTATCCCCCTTCCTGGCCTGATCACACACAGATGCACAAAGACACATGGACATAGGCAATTTTCCCCAGCTTTGTATAAGGGGATGTTGGAATGCCATGGCTGGCAAGAGCTACTAACTGGATTAGCTGGTAAATCCATCTGGAGCTCCCAGTGGGAGGGATGGACAGGTTCAAGATGAATAACAGCTTGTCTAAAGCAGCAAAACGGATTATTTTATGAAAAAGAAGGAGGGGGCAGGGGGAAATACCCTCTTTCTTCTTGCAGACTTTTGCCTGACACAGGGGGGAGTAATTTCAAGTAGGCAAGGAAAGAGATGATTTTTGAACAGGGAATGATTCTTGCTGACTTGCTAAATACAGCTGTCCATCCTTTTTCAGTTTATTTATCTGCACCTTGTGTTCCCATTTAAGCGGGTTTTTTACCTCCTAAAAGTTCATTATGAATTTGAGGCTGTAAGGGGTGATGCAGGCTTTTTTTGGTGGTTTCTTCTCATCTTTCTAGTGTTGTGCAAGATTTAAATCACTTCCAGAACCAAGCCTTGGTGCTGTACCTCCAGCCTCAGCCAGTGGGATTTCACACTGACTGATGGAGGGGAAACAGTGGCTTGTTCAATATGAGCTGTGCTGAGCTCAACCTCACCAGGGGCTCAGCAGCAGCCTCACTTCACATCTACCTGTGCAAAGGGAGCAAACCAGGATCTGAAATGTTGTAGAGGGAGGAACCTCCTTCTGACTATTGGTAACTTTGAGCAAAGCTGCATTTGCTGAAATTGCCTAGATAAGTGGCTGAGGAAAAAAACTTGGCTTTTCCTCCCCCTGCCCTCATCCTGTTGCATAATTTTCCCCCCACAAAGCCAAATAAGCTGGAATGAGAAGAGAAGAGCCTTTTCTCTCTTTTTTTTCCTGGTTGTTTAATCCATCCACATTGGTGCCAGCTCTGTTGCAGGATTACAAATCTGTGTGAGTGCGAGGTGCAGCTTCTGGAAGCACTTTGTTACCAGAGAATCATAGAAGGGCTTGGCTTAGAAGGGACCCTGAAGCTGATTCAATTCCAGCTTCTCTGCCGTGGGCAGGGACACCTTCCACTTAACCAGGTTGCTCCAAGCCCTGTCCAAGCTGGCCTTGAGCACTTCCAGTGTTTAGGGTGAGATTCCTGTGGTGAGGGGGTGTAGGAGGGGCTGGGGAGGGTGAGGTGCTGGGAGACCCTTCCCTTGGTGCTGGGAGAACGTTGTGCCCTGAAGTGTGTGTGCTACATGCAGCCTCTGCCATGAAGTGACCTCTGTTATTTAAAGATTCTTGGGACCAAGGGTAAGGGCTGTAATTAATAATAACAACACTAATAAGAACAGCAACAATTATAAAGGTCATTGTGGTGCTGTTAAGCTGTGGCCTAAAAAACCAGAATGGCCGATGAGAAGTCGTGGGTCTGATCTCTCCCCCTCCTCCCTTTCCTCTCCACCCACGTCTCTATGCTTATTTCTCTCTTTCTTATTTTTCCTTTCTTACTGATATGTTTTTTTTCTGCTCTGGACATATCCTTGAATCCCGGCCATTCCCCCAGCTTATGGGATTCCCATTATACACACTTGATATTCAACAGCTTTGGCGTCTTCCATAGCTGGGAGTGAAAAGAGAAAAAACAGCTCAAAAACATAATGGAGCAAAATCTGCATACTGAGCCCTGGTTCCATGCCCCTTTACACTGTTTTCTGAGATCCTAAAAGCTACGAGCTGTGGCATCTACTCAGACCTCATCAGCCCATCCTGCCCTGATGCTGGCCTTGGAGACAGCGCCGGCTCCCGCCCGCTCCGCAGCCACCTCCTCGCACCGGGAGCGCTCCGTGCTTCCCTCCCAGGCTGCCGCGGAGCACGAGGGAGCCAGGGGCCACTCCTGCCTTTGTGGGGCAGGAAGGATTCTCTGCTGTAATCAATCAGAACTGCTGGTAAAGAGCTAAAATCACAGGAAGGTGTGGGGCAGGCAGCGCAGATGGGGCGAGGAGATGAGGAGTGTTTCAAAATTCTTGGCATCATATAAAAAAAACGTTATGCCACAAATGAATGGAAACATCTTCTCTGAAGTCCTGTCTCCTTACAGGCCAACTCCTTTTACTGCTGTCACAAACAAGCGAGCGAATTCGAATAATTAACAGGGCTTTATTAATTAAAGCCAATGAAAAACAGTCAGGAACCGTAATCGGCGGGCTGCCGAAGCTAAGAGGCGAAGGAGAAAGCGGCATTGGCGTGCCGTGCGTGCGACCGCCGAAAGTCGGAGCCGAAAACCCCCGCAGGAGGCGGGAGCTCCGCTTTTCTCCTCCCGGAGAGGGGCGTGTCCTGCCCAGCCGTCCCCGCCCATCCCGCCCACCAGGTCGGTCTCCACTGGCCCGTTTGTATCCAGGGGGAGCCGGTTGGGCGCGTTGTGGCCAATGGGATCGGTGGTTTCCTCCCCTTATTCAAATTCGGGGTCCGGCGCTCCCCCTCCCCTCAGCTTCGGCTTCTAGAACTTTTCCTCCGGCGCCATCTTGGCCCATTCAGTTGAATACAACTTCAAAACTGTTCTAACACGTGAGTATCACATAACTGTACAAACCCTTATTCCAACTATCACAATTCCAGTGAGTTTACTTCTACCTTTAAAACAAAAACTGTCACCCCTAACCGATACACAAACTTATATATTTGGAATTAGAGCTTAACATAATTATATGAACTCATTAACTCGTGATTAATTAAACTAATACAAAAGTCAACCCCAACCATATTTATAACAACTGCCTTAAGGAGGGCCTTGAAATTCCCATTTTTGGTGAGCTTTTCTTGGTAAAAAAGGATTGTGATCAGGTGGACCTGAGTGTCACAATCAGTCACCATTCCCAGCCTCTCTTCCACTCACTTCCTGGTTCTCTTTTTTTTAGAATGTGTTTTTTCCTCCTCTTTCTTTCCTTCTCTCTTTCCATTTCTTTTCCTTTTCCCAGTGGATGTGAGTTTTCTAGACAGCCAAGGGGCAGCACAGCATTCACCTGTCTGTCATGTTAGAACTGAAAAAGTGTCTTAAGAGTGTTTAGATAATGTTTGCTGTCCTCCTTCACCTGATGAAATTCAATGTCAGACTGAGCATTTTTGGGGCATTTCTTTTGAGTCAGTGGGGGCAACCTGACATGTCCAGAGGGCACTTCATATGCCCAGTTTAAATATTTATTTTACAAGAAGGTGAATTGCTCATTTACTAAGGCTATGAGGAAAATAGCGGGGAATTAGCTCTGAACCTTGGTTCAGACATCTGAGTTTGACCTGACTCATGCCATGTTTTAATTGCCAGTGTCCTTAGCAGCTTTGAAAGTCTTCTGATGAAGCACCTTCTTTTCTGTCTTCCAGCATCTTTCTTTGCTGGTTCCCATCTGTTACACCTCAGATAGGTCAGGCATTAAATTTTCAGTGCAAAAGCCCAAAGATTTTCATTAAAGTTAATGGCGACACATTTAAAGCTCATGAAGATAAATGTGCTTATGGCCTAGTGGTTGGTTACTGAGTGAGAACCATTGCTACCAGTCTTCAGTGAGACTTCAATTTCTGTAGTATGAAAGATTTTATATGGTTTGTGGCAGCATCCACAGTTTTATTAAACAGACTAAAAGTGCATCAGCATCAAGATGTGAGACAGCTGTTAACTGATGGGTCTTAACAGAGAAATTCCCTCTGAGTCAGCCATGATTAGCAGGGGGAGGTGTCCTTTGTGGGCCTTCCAAGATCTCCTTGGCTTTTTTCATTATCTCTGGCCTAGCAGCACAGAAGGAAATCATCCTTTCTAATACATCCTCTCTTGTGGTCTATTTTCCCAGAGGATTTTTCCTTTGCCTTAAGGGCGAAGCTCTGGGTAAAGCTGTGTTCACCTAGGGAGGAATTTCACTGCAGTACTGTTGGCTTTGGGTCCTGCTGAGCTGCAGGGTCGGTGTTTGGGGTTTGTTCCACTCCCTCCCCAAGAGCTGAGACTCATTTGGGACTCAGCTGTTTGGAAAGCCACTGCAGACCAGAGTTATCCAGGCTGGAAGATCAGGATCTCAAGTTAACTCTCTCCTCACCCAACACAGCTCAGAGCATCCTCAGGCAGCTCCTGAGCTGCCCTGGTGAATCTCCTCTTTAATGACAGCAGGAAGAAGCAGCAGCAGGAAATACAGAGTGAAGTTCTTCCACACAAGCTGCTGCCAGACTGTTGTCCAGTGAGTCTGGAGAATCCCTATGTCCTCAGGTAAAATCCCGATTTCCATCCTGGAAGAGGGGTGGGTAAACCCCCTTTCCTGAGCTGCACCTCTCGGGCTGCTGGATGTTCACATACCTCTAACTGTGCACGAGCAGGTCAGCACATTCTTCCAGGGCCATTATCCTGCTGCTCCCACAGCCTGAGGAACACAGCAGGGAGCTGCATCAAGGAAATGCATTAAGACGAATCAGCAAGAGAGAAGGGACCTCTGGGCCAACTCCCTGCTTCTCAATTATTTATACTTCATAATTTCCAGCAAATCACTGGCTGTTTATTGGTGCTCATCTATAATTGAAGAGTTTCCTAGATCACTGGCCAGCTTTGCTTAAGTTGTAGCTGGCCGTGCCTGTGAAAGCTGTTAGGAAAACCCCAGAGGGAAGGGCAGGGTCTCAGGAGTGGCTGGTCATCCATTGAGGATACACACTTTTAATTTTTGGCTTTTGTGGGCACCTGGGACTGGGAGGTTTCCAGCATGTGGTTTACCATCTCCTTGACCACATCACGTAGGGACTGCAGGCTGCAGTACCAGAGGACCTCGATCAGGAGGTATTCCAAGGGTTCTGCCTTTCCAAGCCCTTGCTCATACAGTGTGCTGCTTGTTCTGCCCAAAAGAAAAAAAAAAGGGAGAAGGTTTTGGTGTTCCTGAAATTCTTGAAGAGGCCGTGAAAAAGGAGCTACTGTTCTGAATTGAGATGAAAAGCCAAAGCCTTGAAAACTTTAGAGAGGTTAAAATCTAAAGGAGAAAAAAAATCAAGTGCATATTTGTGCAGGGAATAGAGTTGGCTTTGCAGGCTTGGGATGGCTCCTTCATCAGGCCTGGCTCCAATAACATTTCAGCTTCATTTTCCTCTTTTAAGGTCAAAATTAAATTATTTTGGCCAAAGCAGTTGAACGTTTCTGTTTCAAAACACCAAAATGCGCTATTTTGAAAATTTTTTTATGATATTGTTTTCAAATTTAAAGATTATCTGGAACCAGCTACTTCAGAGTGAAAAACTTCACACTGGAGCAGCTAGGAAATTCTAATGAAAAAATGTTGAAATGTTCCCAACCAGCTCTATCCATCACTTCCTTTCACTACTACCCAATAAAAATAGCTCCCACATACCGCTGCAGTCAGGAGTGCCATGTTACAGAAGAAGAAATAACTAAGCCAACAAAATGACTCACATTCCAAAGATAATATACAAGGTAGGGCCTGGCCAAGTGGTTTGATTCAAATTAGAACCAGCCTCAGCCCTCCTGCCTGAGACAAACTGATCACAAAATATGATCTGTTGTTGGTTTTGTGATGTTTGCTTGTTGTATTTTCACACACTTCTATTCATGATCCCACTGCAGTGGAGCTGGACGTGCCTGTAATGCTACAGCGACTGCAGTTTCTCCTCATTTTTAGCCTGACAAAAAGCCAGAAGCAGTAGGGCTGTGGCAAGGGGACTTGTTCTTGGAAAGAGGGTCTGTTCCAGCTTGGAGTTTGGTTAAAGTGGATCTAGAGCCTTGCACAACTGAAGTTTTGCTCTGCTGGATTTCTGGTTTTGGAGTGGCAGAGGTGGAACTTCACAGAAATCAGGCAATATAAATCTGTGAGAAGTGTCATGCATGAGCATGAAGAACTGAAGCACTGTGTTCCCACATGCCCTTAGAGCCTGAAATATCCCTCTTAATTTTAAACATATAAATCAAAGACATAAAACTTTTAATTTTATTGTTGTTGTGAGGTACTGAACTAATACCCTGAAGTTTTTAGCTCGTTAATTCTGTCGATCTTCACAAAAGCACTCGTTCCAGCAGAGCGAGTCCTTCATGTAAGTACAACTTCTCAGCCAGGTTGGTAGTGCTTTTCAGAGCAGCTCATGGTTTAGGGTGAATGCATTTTAAAGCAATCTATAAATCTTTATGATCTTTGTTTTTCTTTCTCTTGCACGCATACTTGGCAAGCATTTCCAGTTTGCATCATTGAAAATTTGATTCACCTATGTACAATGGGGGAGATTTGTCCACGTCTGAAAAGGCAACATCAAGCCCCTTGCACCTTTTAAATCTTCAAAATAAGACTGAAGCAGGACATTATGGTCTGCCAGACCGCTGCACTGCCTTCCCCTGAAGCTGGACTGAGTTTCAGCCAGGCAGAATGAAGGGGGTGAGGGTGGAGAATGAATTACTGTGACCTTGCAATGTGCTGTGAAAGAAAAAAGTGTTTGGGGAGCTGCAGTGCTCGTTGTTACTTTCTTTCCTCCGTTGCTTTGGTGCTTTAGATTCTGCTTGGACAATTGCATCCCGTTTGGGGCAGCCTGTTACCAAAAACTGGAAATTTAGGGGAAAGTAAATTAATGTCAAAGGTCTACAGAGCTCAACTTCCAGGGAAGAGTTTTGAGTTCAGGAGATTTAGTTTAGATGAGCAGTGAGGACAGAGTAAGAGGCTGCAAGAACAGCTGAGAATGGTGACTTGATGTGGAAAGGGGAGGTTCTTCTGAGCATGGATTTGTCTGCTGGAGGAGTCCCTGTGCTAGTGGGAGTTTTCAAAGGGAGACTGAACACAATCCTGGGAGATGTGGAAGGCACAGCCACAGTCCAACCTGGCCTCGGACACTTCCAGGGATAAGGCAGCCACAGCTTCTCTGGGAACCTGTGCAGGGCCTCCCCACCCTCACAGGGAACGATTTTTTCCATATATCTAACCTAAATTTCCCCCTTTTCAGTCTGAAGCCATTCCCCCTTGTGCTGAGGACTGTTGTATTTCAGAGAGTGTTGGAGTTCCCAAAGTCCTGAGGTGCTGCTGTGTGTGTGAGGAACGACAGGGATGGTGCAGATGAGGATAGGACACCTGGAACTGTGACTGGACCCTTTTCCTTGGATCTGAATGAATAAATCCAGCCAGGGCAAGGGCACGAGGCATTTCACAGGAGAGTTGTCAAAAAGGCTTTTGTGCCATATAGCTTTGACTCCCTCTGGCTTTGAACCAAGCCTGGAGCTGCCAGTGTTTATGGTGCTTGGTGGTGTTTAATGCTTGGCTGTTATTAAATATCTTTGCTGTGTGTTAACTTAGTGCTTTCTGGGGACACTCGGAGGAGTTAAGGAAAACAAGCTGGAAATTAAAGTGGGTGATGGGAGTGCTGCAAGGTTTGTTATAGCTGAGTCCCTCTTCCAAACTCTGTGGTTGCACCAGGGACTCTCCAAGTCCCACAGAAGTCCCACAAGGAGCAGGATGCTTTGGAAATGCATATCCCTGAACTATCCAGTAGTATTTTCCTTTGCCCAAGTACTGGGGAACTTCTTAACACTGTTGTCAAACATCCCTGGTAAATGTAGTGATTATTGGGCTGATCTGCACCAGGAAATAAATAAATAAAAGCCATAAGAACAGAAAATGCACCCTCCCAAGATAGCTTTTATGTAGCTAGAAAAGTGAGGTGGTTTCCTGTTCTAAATATTTAACATGATGTTTATGATATGTCCTCTGGGGAAAGAGATGCTTGAAAGCTAATGTTTATGAAGTAAGTCTGGAGGGATGGAAAGGGGAGGCAGGGCACACTAACTAGGAAAAAAAAAGGAAAAAGAGGGAAAAAAGAACCTCAGGAGATGTCCTGATTTATGGCTTTACTTGCTGGAGAAAAATCTCTGTTTTGTTAAAAAGGTTGCAACTGAAGGAAAGCAACTTCAACTCTGCTCCTTTTGAAACCAGAAACCTGTTCCCTCAGTCCAGACAGGATCTGAGCCTGGGCCAGCAGGAATCTTTTACTGGCTGCTGCCTTTGTGCTTTGGAGCCCCGCAGAAGGGTTTGTGTCTCCCCATCACGTGAGGCTGGAATGATGGGCTGATGGTTAAGAAGCTGAGCTACGTTTCAGAAAGGAGGGGTGAGTTCAGTTTCCTACTCTGCCAAAGGCTTCTGGTGTGATATTTGGGTGTTTAATCTTCCTTTGTCTCTGTTCCCTGTCTGGGAATAGCAACAATTTCCTGATTCAACTGGGAGATTGAAAATAAATCACTTTATTGTTAAATAGTTAAAAAATAAAGGCCTGCATAGCCATTATTTCAGAAGGAGTGACTGAACTCCTTGTGAAGCATACTTGGAATGGATGGTGGTTTTCAACCCAGTTTATTAAAACCAATTCTTGGCTTGTTTTACCTGACTAATTCTGTGTGTGAACTGCAACCACCCAGGACCAGCTTCGGAGGTCCAGGTAAAGGTCTGGAGCCCCAGGAGCAGCTGAAGGAGCTGGGAAAGGAGCTCAGCCTGGAGCAAAGGAGCCTCAGGGGGGACCTGGTGGCTCTGCACAACTCCCTGACAGGAGGGGGCAGCCGGGGCAGGGGGGTCAGGCTCTGGGAACAGGGAACAGGGACAGGAGGAGAGAGAATGGCCTCTGGCTGGGCCAGGGGAAGCTCAGGTTGGACACCAGGAGGAATTTCTGCATGGAAAAGGTTGTTAAACATGGGCAGGGACTGCCCAGGGAGATCTGGAGTCCCCATCCCTGGAGGCATTTAACAGCCATGTGAGTGTGGCACTTGGGGACATGGGGCAGTGGTGGCCTTGGCAGTGCTGGGGAACTGTTGATGTTCTTAGAGGGCTTTTCCAACCTTGCTGGCTCTGTGACTCCTGCTTGGCTTTGCCATCGCCACCAGAGGACACGGATCCTTTGTGGAGAGCCAGAGCTCAGAGAGGTGGAACAACAAATGTTCCCACTGCTCCAAGCTTCAGTAGGGTGAGTTCCTGCCCTCTGCTTTCCCAGCTGGGTCTGGTGTGGAGGTGTAAAAGGGAGGATGCTCTGAAGGGGGCCAGAGCAGCTCCTGCCCCTGTGCTGTGTCTGCTGGGCCCTCAGTGTTCCCTTGGTGTTCCCTTGCCCTGGCACAGAGGAGCCTTGAAGGCAAACATGAGAAATCTCCAACATTATCTTGTATAAGATGAAACTCCCTGTGGCTTTAGCACTGAACTTTGAAGGTCTCAAAGAAGTCAGAGGCCAGGTAGAAAAATCCCATGTCTTAATCAATATTTTAAGTTTCTTCCCTGTGTTGTGCTCAGCCGGGCTGGGAGTCAGGCCATTTGTTTCAATTATTAAATACAGATTTATGACCTGTTGTTTTTGTTGGAAATAGAACCAGGCTTGGGACCAGTTTTCTCCTTGCAAGTAACTGTGGCTGCAGTCAGTTCGTGCAGGTAGAAACGTGTCAGTCGTGTTTATAAATTCCCAGTTTCCTACTGGTTTTCTCTCTATCCTCATGGCTCTGACCTCTCTCATCAAAATGTATCAGTCCCACGTCCCTTTTTCTGGGATTATTGTGTTTTACACACGACTAATCTGCATTTGAAGGCTTTTCTTTGGCATGCTCTCAGCAAGCTCTTGCAGAACTTCCCAGCAGAGACAATCCCTGCACTGTGACAGTCCTGGGCACTCCTGGTTTGATGACAGCCAGGTCCAGTGGCTCCAGCATGGGAACTTTTCCACTGGTGTTGATAATAACAATGTGCTTCTCCCTCCTTTCCCTGGGCTGCTGTAACAACTGCATTGCAGTAACAAGCATGGAAAGTTTCCTTTTATGTAGATATTCCTGTATGGCTGTTATTGAATTAAACAATTTTGATAACAGTTGAAATAGGGATGGCTGAAAAGATGTTTGAAGTGAGGGAGAGTTCAGGTGTTTTGGGTAAAATTTATCTGACAGGGAAAGCTGATACTGTGTGATGTAGTAACACATCAAAAAAGCAGGGAGACAAGTCTGCTACTCCTTCCTAGTAATCAGGGAGCTGCAGGAAGAGCTGGGAGGAAGATTCTTTCTTTAAAGGGTTTTTTCTTGTTGATAATATACAGAAAAGGCTGTTGTACATACCTGGCATTTATTTTTTTTAATACTTCCCTTTGCCCTAAAGCTGTGAATCTCTTAAACTCCAGCATGAGAAATTGCTAAATATAAGAAAATCAGCAGACCCTTCCCCTCCCCACAGCCCTGCCCATACCCACACCTCCAAAACTTCATGTATTACCTGAGCATCTGGAGCACTGAGCTGAGGGAAACGTGGTTTCTAAAGTTTTTTATAAACAAAAAATCCCTAACTCTAATCTATAACCCCCTTCAGACCTGCCTCTAGGGAGAAACCCACCAATTACTATTTACTTTACCAACCTAGAGTGATTTGTGGACGTATGGAAGAATTATTTACGGTTTCATGCAGGAAAAACTTTCAGCTCCCTATTTGCCCTTGTAAGTAATGAGTTGCCTCAGGGGATCAAAGGTCAGATTTTGGTTTTAATGCCCACCTCCTTTTAAAAAATAAATAAAGCAATCTATGTGAAAAGAAGAAGAAGAAAAAAAACCTCTAACAGTCTGAAAAGGCTCTGACTCCTGCTCTGCTTTGATGTTTTAGGTCTGGAAGGGATCATAAATTTGCTGGTGTGAGATAGAGTGATAATAAATGTAGCTTTTAACTGCTGGGTTTTTAGCTCACACAGCATCCATTATCACTGGCAACTGCAAAGGGAATGTACTATTTTTCTTGTTGCTCTTTAGAAAGATAAATATTCACCCCACTATCCATTGGTGTCCCGAAAGCTCCCATGAAGCCTCTCCTGGTGATCGTTCCCCAACAACTTTCATTCCTGGCCCACATGATCCAGGGGTGTTGATAAGAGTCCAGAGGGCTCAGGCTGCCTGTTGGTTAAGCATTCCCAGCTCTTTATTGGATGGATACTTTTCCAGCAGTTTGAGGCGAGCAGGGGATAGCCAAGGAACAGCTGGAAACAGAAAATTTGTTTGGGGTTCCAAGCGGAGAAGCCTCGAGGTTCCAAAAGAGCTGGAAGCAGAACAACTGGTTGGTTCCTGTCGGCCTTGTGTGAAACTCATCCCTGGGAGCCCTTCCTCCCTCCTCTCCTGACAAAGCCAGGGGCTCTGTGCCCTGTCAGCACCTTTGTGCCAGCCCCAGAGTGTGCTAAGCTCAGGCAAGAGGCACTTTTGGAAATTCCTTTAGTCTGATGGATCCTTTGTGCCAGCGTGGAGCAGAGCCTCCAGCCCAACAGCCTTAGTCATGTCATGAGATTCTGAAACAACCTTGTTAATAAATGATTTTAGCCACTTAGATGTCTATTAATGTCTTTTTGCTGAATGCCAGCAACCTCATATTTCAACAATTTCCACAAGCACTTATTGATCATGTATGGATTTGGACTGAATTTTGCCAAATCAGTTTATTATCCCTATATATCTCTTTCTCTCTGCTTTGCTGTGTGGAGTAAACACTTCAAGTATTGTTTCTGTTTTCCTGAGATCAGCAATTAGGTCATTTTTACCCAACTCACATCCATTATGGATCCCTTCTGCTAGGAGTATCATTTATTATTGCTTTTGAAGTTCAAACATAGATCTCTTTCTTTGGTCTGCTGCAAAACTTAATGATTTCCCATATATTTTTTCAGGCCTCCAATCTAAATGAGAATGTCATCCACTCAAAAATCAGAAACTGTTACAAAACTCTGGGAGTAGAAGGAATGCTGGACAGCACTGTAAAGTAAATAACATTCAGAGGATGTATAAAAAAACACTGACTGGATCTTTACTAATAATTCAATACAATTAATACTGTTATTTATGGCAGCTCTTGCTCTTAGTTGCCTTTTTTTTTTTTGTCTTTATTGAAATTGCATTTATCAGAGGATACCTGTTCTTACTTGGCCATTCTCTTCCAATGGAAATAACCCTTTTCTCACAGATTAAAACAATGTGAGATCAGTGGGATGTGTTGTGTAGTCTGAAGCCTTCTGCAAAGGAAGCCAGGCCCTTTGAATCCATTTCTTTATAACTTCCAGAAAAGTGATGGCAGTTAATTACCATGGCTTTGGAACAATTAACTGCTAATTTGAGTGTGTCTGGGCTTGGCTTCTGACTAACCTAACCCACACAGAGTTTTCCTTTAAGGATCAGCTTTTCCTCTTTCTTTATCTTTGGAGCAGACCAGTTTTTTACCGAGTACTTCACCTTGGGTTCCTGTGTGTGTGTGAATATCCAAGAATCAGTTTGGAGTGCTGTCTGAGTTCCTCACACAGCCTTTGGCTGCTGGCCTTGGCCACACTTTTGCTGCTCTCTGGGTCCGTGCAGGTGGCCATACCTGGCACTCTGAGGGGTGTTTGGCCTCCCAGGGTGAGCCATTTCATCCCAAAGGGCCTCTGGGCCAGATGGGATGTATTACCTCGGGACGTGCCTGTGCCATTGGCTCAGCCAAGAGCCTGGAGGATTATCTAGGCTAGACCTCATTTCCTGACTGCTAAAATTAACTGAGATGTATCCTACAAGTTTCTATAGCCCTAGAAATGTTTTTATGGAAAAGTATATCTTGGCCATACGATTTTATTGAAAGAATTTTCTTCAAATTGGTCATTATTGTCCATTCTCTTTTTCAATTACCCTTCTAAGACAGTCCCAGCTTTCTGGGAAACTGTATAAGCAAGGGAACATGGTTGTCAGACAGAAAATGGATCACTCATTCTGTGAGTAATCTCACAGTAAAAAGGAAACCTGGATTTCAGTGACCACCTGGAACTGAGTCTGGGAAAATATCTCAGCATAATTTGAACTTGAGCTGGACTCCAGTGGTTGTAAGGCTGGGCTCTAGATAAGGTCAGTTCTGGGACTAAAAAACATCTGCTTTCCTGGGCTGGAAATTGTCCATACTCCTTGGAATAGGACAGTGACTCATGGGAGATGTTAGCCAAGTTCTGCAACCAGCTCTGCTTGTAAACCCTCTCAGGAAGCTCCTGCTGGTATCTGGCAATGCTGAACACTCAGGTGGGAGGAACTGAGGAGGGCTGTGTTGAAATAACACCTCAGTGGCTGGGAGTAGGCTGTAAAATACAGAAAACATGAGGAACTGGAACTGGGTATCCTCAGGTAACTTGCAGCTGAATTTTGAGAGGTGTTTGTATCCAAATCTGTGCATTCCAGCTGGAAGTTGGATAGCATTGCTCAGCAGAGTGAACACAAGGAGTCATTATTGCTCTGGAGCCGTGATGGTCTAAGGATGTGGGGGGCAGATTTTATGGGCAGAAGGAGATTTATTTTTTCTGTTATTAAACCCAGTGGGATATTTAGAAAAACAATCAAAATTTTGATCTCATCTCTCTTGAGTTGTTTCCTACTTGAGGCAGACTCTCCAAAGCTGGATACCTGCTTATGTGCATGTGTTCTCCCAAAAAGGTTTGGAAAAGAATTCTGAGGGTAAAACCCAAAGAATTCCTGACTGACCTTAGGAATGTCACATTAACACAGTTTCCTTTTGTTATCAGTCACTAATACCTATTCCCTCCTCGAACAAAATAATCTCTGTGGTGTGTTGGATTGTTTTAAACTGGGGAGCAGGGATAAGGAAATCTGAACATCAAAGCAGTGCTGAAGGAGCTTATCTGTGGAGCAAAGGTGGAATGAACACACACCAATGCATTTGGTGTTATCCTCAACGTCTGATAATATGCACCACACTGAGATGCTGTTGGATTTCAGCAGTCAAATAGAGACAGATAGGAAAAAACCTTCACCATTTAGCTAATCAGGATTACACCCAGCTAATGGAGAGAGGTTGTTTTCCCCCCTTCCCTATCATCCTGGTCGATTCCAATTGATCCGAGTTCTGCTGAGCGAGAGCAGTCCTTCAAAGTTTATTCTGGTGTCAATTTTTATAGTTTCCCCTGCTGATCAATAGAATGCATAATCATTAAGGCAAAGTTTGTGAAAGCTAATCCTTCAATAGGAGTTTTATGAATGGCTCAGAGTGAGCTCGAAGCATTTGGATGTAAGTGGAACCTTTAATCAGGTGAGTGACAGGAGACAGTCAATAGGATTTGCTGAGATTGGATTCTGATTTTCTATACAGCTCTGCAGAGTGAGCAGGAGAGAGGGGAATGGGGATGGCCAGAGGAACAGACACAGGCTAAAATGGAAGTTTCTCCTCTTTTATTATTTATAAAATGTATTTCCAGTATTTTTAAGAAACACTTTGCACTTGCATATCATTTTTCACCTGGAGAGCTCAGATGGGACATTTGCTGATTAAACACTGCATCATCTTCTTGTGAAGGTGAATAACAATTAGTGCTGCTTAATGCTGGGAGAGCTTCCTGCACTAGGTTTTCCAAGTGCACCACCTTTGGAGCTTCTCAGCAAGATGAGAAAAAGCAGAGGCTGATGGAGTAGGACAGTGGCAGAGAAAAAGGAACTGTGGAAGCAGAATTGCTTTGGGTTTGCTCACTTGGCATGTGGTTTAACTGTGGACTTGTTTTTTTCCTTTTTGGCACATCCTAGTAGTCTCTCTGGAAGGACTGATCTGAATTGTGTAAACTAAGAAGAAGAGTAAGGAATTATCTAAAACAGGGAACTGGAAAAATCAAAGGATGAGTGGGATGAGCTGGTGCACCAAGCTCATCACTACCAAAAAGCTCTTGGTGACAGCATTAATATCTCTCCTTTTCTCCTTCTCTACCATTTCAAGTGCAGAGCAAACCTGCCAGCAGGATACTTTTTCCAGCAGCAAGAAGTATTTTTGCTTGGGCAAATAACTTCTTTTTGCTTAGGGCTCTGCCTTAGCGTGCCAGGATGAGAAGAAAACAGCCAAGGGAGAATCTGTTTGCACTTGGTCTGTTGATGAATGAAGGGCTGGCTTTCAGTGTCAGCACAAAGACCTGGACACTCTGAGCATTCCTTACCTGTCAGGTTGGGCAGTGCTCTGAGGCTGGAAACCAAAACTGCTGAAGAGCAAAGCTGGGCTTTTCATTTGCACTTTCCAAGAAGAACAGAGTAACAGACATGAATCATGTAAACAGTGCTCAGTGCATTCCTCTGCAGCTAGTGGACTGAGGGGTTGCTAAGAGTTTGAAAAGGAGTTCAAAGTTTCAGTGAGTTGCCAGGTCTGAACTGATCCAACTCCATGGGTTTCCTGTGCTCTGCATCAGCTGAACGTTGTCCTCAAGCTCATCATCTGTTTTTCCCTCTGACGGTTTAACAAATGTTTAGAAAGCAGATTCTCATTTGGGAGGTTGAGCAAAGTTGTCTTGAGCTCCATCAGCTGAGCCCCTGGTGCTGCACCTGCAGGTGGGCTCAGGGGGTAGGGCTGAGGGAGCAGCTCATGGCCCTCTGTGCATGAAGTTTGAATATGTTGTGCTCCTCATCTTCTGCTATTGTCCCACTGGGAACTTGGTAAAAGTAGGAGGTTTTTATTTTAGCTGAATGTGTTTTCTTTATTTATTGCTGTTTCATAGTCCCTGGGGCATTTTATCATCATGATTGCACAGCAACGTGAGTAGAGAGATAAGAAATCAAGAGATTCTGCTCATGGCAGCACCTTCAGGAGTTCAGAGGAGTCAGACCTATATGGGAAATTCACCACCATCTATATGGGAAATTCACCACCACTTGCTAAGAAAATAGAGCATGCCAGATAAACTCGAGGGCTGTGGAGATATTGGCTCCATGTGCTGGCCCTGACCTGGAGAAATGGACTGAAATGCTGTTGGCTTTCCAGGCACAGGCAGGACTGTGAGAGCTGCGATGGGGCAGCACCTCCACTTTGCCAGGGGAAGGTTTGGGGGGAAGCGTGTGATGAGTGAAAGCCCTCTTGCCTCACAGAGCAGTTACCGCCCAGGGACTATTAGTAGTTTCACACCTAGACCTGGATCTGAACTTTGTTTCTACTGCTAAAAGCCTGGGGTTTGGCATTCTGTGTGAAAAGCTTGCAAGCCTCTACCCTGAACTGCTTTTGAGTGACAAAGAGAGAGATGGGGGCGGCTCTGAACTTGGAAATTATTCATTGCTGAGATGTATTTGAAAGCTTTTGGTCTGACAGGTGCTAACCTTTGATCTGGTAATGAGAACTTTACCCTATGGAGGTGAGGGAAGGGGAGGAGAAGGGAGGATTAATAAATAGGGGAAGGGGAGGATGGCTTGGGAAAGGTCAATGGGACCTGAGAGCTGAGTTTGTTGCATCAAGCTCCAGTGGAAGGAGATGCTGGGAGGGCTCAGGAAAATATGAGACCTTGTAGACTGTGAGAGTGCTTCAACTTCCATTGCTCCCCCATGCCCTTGTCTACCTTCTCCTGGAAGCACTTTTGCTTTGCCAGGGTGACTGGGGAGGACACTGACACTTGGAGTCAGTGTTGGAATTGTCCCACTCAGCCTGGGCTGTCCCAGCCATCAAACTGTGAAGTACCAATGTGTGTTAGAGGCAGCTGAGGCTTCCAGGGCAGATGATGGCTGTGAGGAAGGCACTGGACTTTTTCTTGTTAACCTTGAGTGTAGCTGTGCTGTCCTGGAGCCCGTGGAGCCCCTGAGAGTCAGAGAGCAAAGGCAGCTGAGTTCAAACACAGCATCAAAGGTGCTTTCCCAGAGTTATTCCTCCAAGAAATCAGGGGAATTTTATGAGTCTTGGCTCACCCCAATGCTGCAGGGCTGTGTTTGTGACACATCAGTTTTTCCTTCTCTTTTGTCATTACTTTCCTTCTGGCTGACCAAGTAGATTTCCTGCTCCACCGAATGCTTCATGTTCTGCTGGGCCCTCCCAGAGGCTGGTGGTGCTGCTCACCAGCACTGCTGGGATGCCTTTCTGTGAGTGATGACCCTGTTCCCAGCCTTCCCCACACTTCCTCCCCCTGCCTCCCACTATGGTAAATATTTTAGTACTCGTTGAAATCAATTGAGCCTCATCAATTGGAAATAGAGTGTAAATCACTGGGACTTTTGCATTCACCCCAGAAATCAATTTTCACACATTAGGGCTATTAGCTTATTGAGAAGTGTGTGATAAATGGCTGTGGGCCATGGTGCAGCCACACCTGCCAGCTCTGCATTTTGCATCTCAAGTAGGCTCAGATCAGGGGGATGCCAAGGGGAGGCAGGACTCAGAGTGGGATAGGAGACATGAAGCTCATGAGCCAGACAATCTGTGCCTGGAGATCAATAACACCACGAGCACTAACTCATCCTTGCCGGGGCTGGAGGCGGCTCGCAGCCAAAGCTGTGGTTAGGCAGCTAATTTTTATTCTCTCACAAAGATGAGTGTAATTTGGGGAGGAAAGGTGAAACGTAGATTACAAGCATTTAATAAAACTAATGCAGTAGTTTAAAAAAGAAGCTTTTGTGTGAGTCAATATCTTCCTTCCACACAGCAGCTGCAGGTAGGGTGTAAAGTGCCACCTCCTTCTGTCATCCCAGCGCTCCAGGGAAGGAGGATGCACACTTCATTTCCAGCTGTGATACAGGGATAACTGGGATTTCTAGTCTCCCTCTGTAATCCCTTCCTATCCCCTTGATTTCTAAGAGTGGCAGCTAATTAGCTTCTTGCTGAATGAGTCTGGGCGAGGTGAGGGATCTGGTGGCCTTGGCCAGTGCCCAGCAAGTACTTCCGTGGCCATCTGGGAGAGCTTGGTCTGTGTTTAGAACATAACTCATTCTTCTCAGTTACCAGTGCCAGTCCAAACCATGGGTGACTCCAGGGCCTTGGAGGCTCTCCAGGGCTGCACTCCGTGTTCATGTGCTGTGTAGTTTGGCATTTTACACATGTGAGCCCCCCCTGGAGCTGTGGCAGTCATGCATAAGTAGGGCAGTCTCTTTGGCTGGAGGTCTCATCCCAGTCCTTCTCCTAAAAACTTCTCCTAAAAAATGTGTGTTTCCCAGTATTAGACATTTGTCTGTACAACAGGAGAAAAGGGATCCTGGAGCACTGGATGGATTGTGCAATGTCAGGAGCAATTGATTTTCTTGCTGTGCAGTGGATGCTGGGCTCGTGTACCCCTGTCATTCTAGGAATAAAGCCCTGAGTTACTTCAAGGGTCACAGGCGATCGATGCCATCAAAGGTTCTTTCCCAAGATGAGCAATGCAGAGGCAAAGCTCCTTCCTGTGATCATCTGGAAGGGAGTGACTCGGATGCTTCTCAGCCTGTCCACTTTGGAAGCCCAGGCCAGTGGTGCAGTAGGGCGTTTCCTTGCCCAGACACTACAGATGTGCTGTGGCTTGGCTTGTTTTAGTGAGAGTGCTGCTGGATGCTTGAATTGCATCAGGACCATCCCAAGAGCAACAGGCAGCAGGAGAGCCAGCACAGAGAATAGAGATTTCCAGCAGGAAGTTCTTGGCTAACACTTGGAGGTAGCTTTGATCCCCCCCTAGGATTCGCTGTTTTGATGTTGATGCTCTGTCACGCCATGTGCCTCTTCCCTTCTTGCTTGTTTGCTTTGAAGGACCAAACTGAGAGAGACTGAGAGTCCTGACTCACTTTGGGATGATCTTTCCTGGCCAGCTGGGAGCAGGAAGCAATGAGCTGATCCCCAAAGAGTGCCAGCGAGGTTTGGCAGCTCTCACAGCAGCACAGACAGCTGGCTTTAAAAGGTTCACACCTAAAAGCTCCTGGGTTTCATTCAGCCACATTGCTGGAACATTTTCCAGTCGCTCCATCCAGAATTTTGCCTTTCTTCTTCCTTACAAGTTTCGTATGGAGCAGCACCCCCTGTGCAGTGCAGCCCTGTTGGGTAAGGTTATTCCCAGGATCTGGAGCTTGAGGCCGGCTGGCTGCAGTCAGGACTCCCGGGCAGGGGCTGCATTGCCTCTCCGACAGTCCTGGGCTCTCACCCTCAGCTAATTACTTTGATCCTTTACACTTTGTAAAAATTCTTACGACACAAAATAAGTCCCCCCTGGCTTTAACCTTGTGACCTGACTGGCCCTTGTAAAAGGGAGGGAGAAAACCCAGCCCAAACACACGCACCCACCCCTGTGCCTGCATCCACATCCCCACAAACTGCCTAAAGCCTGGGGCTTTAATAGTTTCCTCCCAGGACTCCCACAAAAAGGCAAATAAAACTCCTTTTACAAGATAGCAGAGCAGCATGAAGGATCAACTTCAACAACAACAACTTCTTTCTTCAGTTCATTTGTTTTAAACCTCCTTTTCTTGCAGATTTTGATCCTCTGAGTGCCTCTTCCCCTTCCATCCCTTCCCTCTTGCCTGCCCTGCTGCCAACAGTTTAATGGCTAAAACAAGCAGGGTATTTTTTCAGGATCTGCTTGTTCACAGGGAGTAACCTGTGTGTGAACACATACTTTTAAATTCCCTTTTCACAAATAGGAAATGTTTCTTCTTTCTTCTGTAGGACCCAGCTAAGAAAAGAAATGCAGAGGCAAGAGAGGGAAAACCATCATATTTATGAAGGGCAGTTAAATAGAGCAGGGATCTGTGAGGTAGCTGAGGAGAGATACAATACAGGTCTATAAAATCATAAGTGGTCTGGAAAAATAAAGAGGTTGTTACTCTTTTACCTTGGTTAGTACAAAAAGCAGATTCAGTTCTTCACATAACGTGTATGTCCCTTTCCCTGAGCTGGGGGAAGCATTTCAGAGAATGGCAGCTTGGTGAACAGCATAAAGAAATCCAATGTATGGTTCAGATTAAGGATGGGGAAACAAATTTGTATCTTGCTCCCTTACTGGCTGACTTGTATTTATAAAACTTCCAGACACTTAATAATCTTGAGACTTCTTTCTCTCTGACATATTTAGTGAAGAATGCTCAACATTTTCTGAAGTTGCCATAAACCAAAATGTAGTGCAAGCTGCACACACATCAGCATTCAGGAGCCTTGCCTCTTTAGGAAAAAAGAGAAAAAAATGAAACCCTTAATTTGCCAATAAAACCCACATTTGGATGCCTTTATCATTTCCTCAGTTAAGCCAAAACCAAATTGTTTGAAAGCTTTTAGGCTTTCGTTTATTTCTCCCTTCTTTCTAGTATTTTTTATTTCCCATGCTTGAATTTGAGCTGGTAAAAGAAGGAGTTCAGGAATAAAATCCTGCAGAGTCTGTTCTTAACAGATCACCTGGATGGGAAAGGCAAAAATAATCTCTAGACTCAGATGGAACCATGGGTGTCATTTCATGTTCTCTGGGAGCCAGGAAATGGATTCTGGAAACACTGAGGGGAAAAGCACCCCAGCCTTTTGGTGAAAGGTCTGCAGTGTCTGTGCTGTTCCTTTTTGCTGGACATCATCAGGATCTTGGATCCAAGGCTCAAGACAGGGAGTGAAACGTCCTTGCCATTGGTGAGGATGGCTGTGCAGGCAGTACCTGCACAGAAACATGTTGTGTATGTTCTTTAATGAGACAGAAATCCTGCATTGTGAACGTGGGCCATTCCTCCATCTGGCAGTTCTAACCCTCAAATAAAAACAGAGGCTCCTTTTAGCTCCCCACATGAAGTCCCTGCACATCTTTTCTCCTCTTGCACCCCTCAAGGTGAGGCACAGCCACAGGCTGTGGTTAAGGTCTGTGGAAGCCAATTCAGCAGCCAGTGGCATAATCAGGAAATATGTGTCTGAAGCAAAGGTGCATTTTGCCACTTGCTTGGGCATTGAGGCTTTGGGATCAAAAATATGGCTGAGAGATTCTGAACGGTCCAGGGGGAATCTTGGTAGGATTTTTACACTCATCCCCTTGCCCTTATTTGAAGAGGGTAATTATTTGTATGAGGAGCTCCCTGGACTGGGATCTCACTTTTTTGTCCCTGTTTGTTCAGCACCTGGCACAGGAGAGCCCTTGCTGCTTGCTGGGGAATTTTTGGCATCCTTGCACTGTGCTTTGCTGGTGCTCAGGGAAGAATCTACTCCTGTAACAGAAAAAGAAGGATCCTCCCCAGCACCCCTTCCCCTGTGAGAGGTTCTTTGTGGGTTTTCTCATTCCCTCCAGGCCTTGTGAGCCTGATTTTATCCCACCAAGGAGGACTTGAACTCCCCAGTGCTGAGGTTTTTCTCTGGTTTTGTGTAGGTCAGCAAGAGCCTGAGTGGAGCCACTTCCAGGCTCAGTCTGTGGGGCTGCTGACCCCAGAGCTCTGACCACAGCCAAATTCTAGTCCAGGGCTCCGAGCTGGTCTCTCTTTCCCCAAGTTGCCTGCTTGTACTAAATACTGGGGCAGCTCTCTAAAATACTGAAGGAACAAAGCATGCAAGGCAGTAAAATGAGGCAATTAAACCTATAAAACCAGGGTTTACAAGGGAATTTATAGTGTCAGAGGCTTTTTATAGCTTTTTTAGATTAGTTTAAATAAAAAAGGGGGAGAGAGAAAGAGAGAAAGAGAGAGGGAGAAAAAGAGGACCTGAAACTTGAGGAGACTTAAAAGTTCAGAGAGAGGCTTTTAGGAAGAACAGAGGGGTAATAATTAGAGGCACATTTTCCATTTCACTGTCTTTGCAAATTGAAATTAAAGAAGGGGTGGGGGGAAGCATGCACAGAACAACAGGCAGTTTACATTGCTCCCTCTTCCTCCTGGTAGCATTTGATTTTTCTATTTCTGTTCTTTTGCTTTCTGGTTGGGTGAGAGCATCTCAGCACCTGGGCAAAGAGACTAAAGGGAAAGAGTAATCTCAGGCCAGGTGAAGTTTAGGTTTGGTTGTTTTCCCCTCCTGCTGTGCCTGCTCACTGGTTCAGTGTGCCTTGCAGATCTGGGAGCTCATGTTCAAGAGATGAAATGGAGCCAGCACCTGATTAAAGCAAATTTGACCAGGGGAGACAATAGAACCTGTGTTTTAAAGGGCTTTTTGTGTTTTAGTTCCTCCACCTTCCCTTGGCATTCCACAAACACAACATAAATACACCACAAGATGAGACTACCTTGGGAGTGTCTGATCAGAGCCTTTCTTGGCTTTTGTCTGCCTCTGTGTGAACTGAGGAAAAGGGAATTCACATCTCTCAAAAGCTGCAATCCTCCCTGTGGAAGCACTTCCTTTATTCAGGCCTGGTTTCCTCCCCAGCAGGAGAACACACAGTGCTTTCAAAGGGTGCAAATCCACCAGCATTTCTGGGCCCCTCTTTTCTCCAGCTCTGTGTCCCATGCAATTCCTCTGAGTAGATCCTTCAAAAGCCCCAAGTTTGCTGTCCTGAATTCCAGGGCTGTGATTCTGCTTTTTGCTTTGTTGGCATCTATCAGTTTTGGTCCCTTTAGAAGTGGTCCCAGAGCCTGTGCTCTGTGATGGCAGGAGAAAATACTCTCACCTCATATATGTGGCCGTTTTTTCCTTACATAAAGAGGAAATGTCTGCTGGAAATCTTGTCATCATCACTCTTTCATTTATAGCATTGGGAAAATTACCCTTTCCATGGTGTTTGTAGGATCTTGCCCAAGATCCTAGATCTTGAAGTCTGGAATACTTTGCTTCATTCATTCTCTTTACACTTTTCTCTTTTTCCTGTATGTCATAGTTTATTTTGGTAGAGTGTAGATCCTGGTTGGTTGCTAGAATATGAAATTAGCAAATTACTAATTAACCGTGGCAATTCATCATCCTGCTGCTGAGCAGTTTTTTATGTAAACCTGTCTGTTCTCTAAGGCAATATAGGCAAAGGGCTCATCCTATGAAAAATAAACTTACAGGAAATAGGAGGCAGCAGCCTGTGCTCCAGATCAGCTTGAGCACCTGAGTGGGACATTTCTGCTTCTGGAGAGGGGGACAGAGAGAAGGGTTCCACCTCCCTTGGGTGGGTTCTGCAGCAAAGCAGAGTTTGCTCATGATAATCTCCAGCTCATCTGAGTGAAATTGTTCCTTTTGTAACAACACAAAATACAGGGGGAAGGGGGAGCAGGAGAGACAAAACCTGAAAGGAGTGAGGATGTGTGACAGAGAGAGAGAAGGTGAAGTACAGGAGGAGGAGTAAATCCAGATCTGAGATGGGCACAAACAGCTCCAAAGTGTTTCTCTGACCAACTTGCAAAAGGCATGAACAGTTCTGAACTGCATCTCCACACTCTTTCCTGCTTGAAAGAAGGTTAAAAATGAAGCACAGTGAGGCAAAATTCCCCATTTCTGATCCCACTGACAAGGGGGTAATTATCTTCATTGGAGATGTTACCATTTTACAGTGAGATCAGAGTCAAGCCCAGCATTCTTGAAGCAGTGCTTGACTTTTTAAAGTCTGCAAATGTGTGTTATTGCAGTCATATGATAAATAGTTCTGAAATCAATAGAGAAAGCTATTAAAAATGTGGGTTTTGTCTCTGTCTAGTATGGTACATTAAGATACATGGATCGTCCTACAGTCTCTTTCCCTCTCTCTCCATATATGTGTGTAGGGCTGGAAATTTTAGAGTACTCAATGTTGGTCAAACTGTCCCCAATGGAAAATACAACACTGACCTCAAATAGCATCATATTTTAGGGCAGTGATGAGTGATTTCTAAAATGCTACCGTTAAGTATATATATTTAAAGAGAAATCACTGAAGGAAGAGTGAGTCTGACTTCCTGATCCTGAAGTTCTGTTTGAGAAATGATGATGAGAGGGAGCTCTGGCTGGGCAGAGCTCCCTGTTTGGGTCATCCCAGTCTAATACTGGTTTGGCATTTCTATTGTGATTTCCCACCTGGGAATTATTTTTTGCAATCTGAAGAGCTTGCAAAGGAAGAAAGTGAGCCTGGAATGACTTGTTTGCATCTTCTGTGTTATCAAATGCATCGAGAAACAAAGAGCTGGCTGCATGAAGCTCTCAGACAAACGGGATAAAAGAAAAGCCTCACATTTGCTAGTTGCTAAATACAACTTTGAGTAAGCACTGGAGTCAAACAAACAACTTTTATGAGTGAGAAGATCCATCTGCTATCACTGATCTTATAGATCTTTCTGTTCTCAGATACTCCAGTATTCTAAATAACATCTAATGGGCCAGAACGTCCAAAGCAATCGATGTTATTCAAGCTGCACAGCCCTCGCTGCAGGTGTGGGCTGTCCTGGCACAGCAGGCTGGCAGCCAGAGCCTCAACTCCTTTCAGTCCAGGTCAGCATTTTACAGCTTGCTCAGGACCTGGCCCCGGAGAAAAGTCTGGCCAGCAAATAATCTTGTTTTGCTCTGAAAAAAGCTCCTTCGTTGATCCCATTGGGATGCAGAGCCACTGTGCTGCTGCTTCAGTGCCTGGAGGAGAGATTGCTCCTAAACCTGAGCCTGCCTGGAGCTCAGGAGAGAGGCCACCACACTCCACGAGGACAAAAAGGAGCTAGCAGGGAAAATGAAGCCTGTACTTCATACCTGTTTAGTCTTCCCTGCACAGTGTGCAATGGCAGCGCTCCCAGGGCTCGCTGCGAGCACAGCTCCTCCTGGCAGGAGGGTCCGAGCCCGGCTGGCTGAGATCCCATGGGCAGCACTGATCCTGAGCACCATCCCAGAGCCAGACAGGTACCTGGCAGTCTGTCTGTCCCCAGCCTTGGTGTGAACCTGGCTGTGCTGATGCCTGGCAGTCTGTCTGTCCCTGCTCTCAGTGTGTACCTGGCTGTGCTGATGCCTGGCAGTCTGTCTGTCCCTGTTCTCAGTGTGTACCTGGCTGTGCTGATGCCTGGCAGTCTGTCTGTCCCTGTTCTCAGTGTGTACCTGGCTGTGCTGATGCCTGGCAGTCTGTCTGTCCCCGCTCTAGGCCAGGACAGTCCGTGGTTGCCTGAGAGTCTCACGGTCTGTGTCTGCCTCTGTCCCTCTCGTTTTCTTGGCTCCACAAGTTAGATGAAACGTCTTTAAAGAGCACAGTTTGAGTGATGGAGTTTGTAATTCCATCTCGGGAGCTGGGATGGCTCGAGCTTGGTTCCTGTGGTTTATGATGTCACCGGGACCAGCGATGGAGTCGCAGCCCCATTATTCACCATTGCCCTGTTATTTATTCTGTGCAAAAAATGGCTGCAGTTTAATCACCAGAGTAAATTGCTGAAGCATCTTGGTGGAAATTGTGATGTTACTGTAGTGGTTTCTATGGCAACAGCAATTCCATCAGGGAGGCTGATACAGAGGGAACCAGGAACCCTGAGCACCCAGAGGGACAGGAGTGAGCAGCAGCCTCAGAGGGGGGAACCTGGGGACAAGTCCAGACACGCCCTCAGGAGGGAAAAATCCATTAATTGCCACTGGATATCACATGCAGTCTCTGGAAAATTGGGATGCAGTTCTCAGCTTTGCCAGCCTCAACAGACTTGTGGCATTGATTTTGTGCAGAGAGATTTTTAGGAAAAACTCCCAACTACTCTGTAGAGATGGAAAGCCAAATTATCTTTCCTGCACAGTTTTATTTTGTTTTGGCTTTTTTGTTTGGGTTTATATTTTTTCCTTTTCCAGTTCAGGTAGAAAAAAAGGACTGAGGGCTCTTGAACCAAATGGTTCAGAACTTCCTAAAATTAGGGTTTGTGTTTGGTTTTAGTGTAGGGAACAGAAAGGGGAGATTTATCCACATTATCTTAGTTCTTCTTGCCTTGTGACCTTGTATCTCTCTCCTTCAAAGGCCTGGAGGGATCCTGAATTTTAGTGGTGGGGGGCATAATGGTCCTTGATAGTACATAAAGTTCCTTCTTTTTGGCAAAATACATTTGCCAACCTATTTAATGCCTGATAGTTGTGGATATGCAGTTGGCATTGGAATAAACATAGGGCTGGGATGTAGTATCATAATAGAACCTTATTATAACATAATTGTTATTTATTGTTTCTTAGGGAAGGGATATTTATGATGGTTTTGTTTTCCGTATCTTAAATTTCCATTCAAGCCTCAGATTTTCTAGATTTCTTTCTTTTTTTTCTCTTTTTTTCTCTGCCAAAAAAGTAAAATCAAAGCTTTAACTAAAACCTCTCCGTTTTCTGATGTTAAGAAAAAGGCAAGACATTTTAAAATTTCTCTCCTCTCCTTTCTCCTTTATTCCTCCCCACTTTCTGTATTCATTCATTTTTCTCCATGGGAGAAAAAATAAGTAAAAGCCTTCTCTGTCCATCCTCTTTCAACACCCTGGGAATGCTTGCAGTGCTCAGCTCTTTTTTCCTCATTTCCTCAGCTGAGCAGCCCTAGAGAAGTACCCCAGCACGTGGTATCAGTGCCCTGACAGTCTGCTGCTTATGGGAAATGTCATTTTACAATGTAACTTTTTTTTTTAACCTCAAACTTTATGATTTTCTACAAGGATTCATTGTTTTAAGCCATGGAACCAACATGTGTTTCTTGAGATATCACTTACCTTTAGTAGCAGTTGAGTTTTGGTCACCAGGCTGGGCTGTCTCTGGATTTCTGCATTTATTCTGTTCTGGTAACCTGATACAGCCCAGCCAGGGAAGAACAGAAAGAAAAGCCTCTTAATTTATGGTAGGTCTCAGTTCTAATCATGTAGTTGTGTAGACTTTGGCTTTATCGTGAATCATTTTTAATGACAGTTGAGGAGAAAAGAATTGAAAAGCAAATCTTACCTTTCTCATCACTGACAGCTTTTCATACCACATTGGACTTTTTTATGGCACAGCCTTGCAGTGAGGGTAAGATGCAAAGGAAGGGCTGGACCCAAGGGCTGCCCAGCAGGAGAGCACGGAGCCTTTTGCTGCCTAGCGCAGGACAGGCCTTCCCAGCAGCAATTTCAGAGCTCTCTGGGAACAGAGAGCAATTTTTCACCTTGTGGATTCCTAAACATTGTCCGTGGAGACTCTCATAAGGAAACTTGTGTTTCCTTGTAGGAGACTTTCTTGGGCACCTTTCAGAAGGCCCTTAGAAGTTCTCCAGGAACATCCCTGGACAAAAGAGTGGAAAAAGTTGATGGCAAAAGCCCTCATGGATTTGAATGTAGCAGAAAGTCACTGCTCCCCTGCAGTGAGCCTGGTGACATCTGTGCGTGGTCAGTCAGGGGCCTGGGGCTAAGCAGTCACAGCCCCAAGGCTGCCAGGGCTCCAGGAGCATATGGGCAACACCCTTGGGCACAGGGTGGGATTGTTGGGGTGTCTCTGCAGGGCCAAGAGTTGGACTGGGTGATCCCTTTGGATCCCCTCCCACTCAGGATATTCTGTGATTCTGTTCTACTCTATGATCCTATTTGCTTTGGAGTCTACTCTATTGGTCAGAAAAGAAAATTATCTGAGGAAATTGCTGGTTTGGCATCATCTTGCCAAGAGAGTTGATTTCAAGGGTCATCCTCCTTCAGCAGAGCCCGTGGCTGTGCACTCAGGAATCACAAGGCAGGAGTTCAGTGCTGATCCCTGAGCAGGGCAGGGGAGGCACTGCCAGGGCTGCTGAGGTGGTGCCCAGCGGAGTTGAGGGAGATGCTCTCTCTGTAATTGGATACTGGCAGGATCCTGCAGTGCATCTGCCTGGCCACTTCCCATCAGCACTAATGTGGCTTTCTGAAAGCTCATCCCTTTTCCTGGCACGGCCACTCTTCACTGGGGCACTTGTTAACTCCCCCACCTTTGTGTGCTTTGACCTGCTGTGCCCTGGCTGTGCCAGGACCCTGTGCCAGGCTGGAGCTTTTCAGTGCTCCTGAAACGAACCCAAGACATTTCTTGGAGGCTGAAGGAGCAATGAGAAACCTGCCTAGTCTAAATCCCACATCACCATGGGCTTCAAATGGCTTCTGTCAACCTTGTGTTTCCGCCATGACCTCCAACTTTCTCCTGTATGGAAACATTTCCAACTTAGGTTGGCTACACACTGCGTTCTTTCTGACACATTTTGACAAATTCAGTTTGATTTTGCCCTTGAGGCCTTTCTAGGCTTAATTTTATGGTTGTGGAAGGTCATCAAAAGGGTAGTGCTATTTAAAGACCAAATTGTGTCACATTTACTCACGGGACTGGTAACTCTTCCTCTTGAAGATGTCCATTCATTTCAGTGGAACTACACCCGGAGTAAATGGCACCCGTTGTAAGCAGAGGCTCTGGGGCCTGTCTTACTCTTCTCACTGGGCTACTCAGAGAGTAAAAGTCAAGTCCTTGGCCTCAACATTGGTTTTGCAGCCCCTGTTGTTCCGAGGTGATTTTCTGGCCCACTCTAGTGACTACCCACATGGATTTATGAGTGAGATCCAACCCTTCTGTGACCAGAAACAGCCATTTCCATAAATGGCTTCAATTTTAGAAGTGGTATTTGAAATCCTGACATACTGAGTTTGTTCCCCTTTCCTCACAACATTCTCAGGAGCATCCCCTTTCCAACCTGGTGGGGCTTCTTGCAGTGTTGGAAAGTGTTCGCAGTGGTTGAGGAAGAGTCAAACCACACAGCTGTTGATGTGGTGGCAGGGCCATGGTTACACTCCCACAGCCCAGAGGTTCACCTTCTTTTGGGGAACCAGGAGGGGTTTGGAGTTACAGCTGCACTACCAAAGAAACAGCCATGGGTTGAATGATGGAATCATCCAGGGTGGAAAAGCCCCCTGAGATCATCGAGTCCAACCACTGCAGGCCCACCACCAGCCCATGTCTCCAGGTGCCACATCCATGCATTCTTTGAACCCTTCCAGGGATGGTGATTCCACCACTGCCCTGAGCAGCCTGCTCAGTCTCAGTCTCTGACCACCCTTTAAAGGAAGAAATTTTTCTCAATATCCAACCTGAACCTTCTCTGGAATAACTTGAGGCCATTCCCTCTCCTCCTGTCCCTGTTCCCTGGGAGCAGAGCCCGACCCTCCTGGCTGCCCCCTCCTGTCAGGGAGTTGTGCAGAGCCACAAGGTCCCCCTTGAGCCTCCTTTTCTCCAGGCTGAGCCCCTTTCCCAGCTCCCTCAGCTGCTCCTCCATGATCTGGGATTTATGACCTTCTAGTGAATTACACTGAAACCTGGAGTGACATTTGGAGTTGATACTGAGAAGGCATTTTTCAAAGCCTTTCTTATTCTTTTCATACTACTGGAACCGCAAAAGGGAATCTCATTTAAAATATGAATTAGAAACTTTATACTTCTTATGGCTCTGTATTCTGGAGAAGCAGATACTTATCACATGCCTGTGTCCTTGGGGGAGTGTGCAAGGAGCTTTTGGAATAGTTTTCTACTTTTGGCTAATGAGGACTGGGGCAATTACTTATTCCAAGAAGCTGGAGCCAGGCTGACAGCCTGGGGGCAGACCTGAAAGCACTGTAACGCTTAGGCTTTAGATACTCTGAGATCTTTTAGAAACAACTGCCTTGATCTTTTAGGGCTCTGGTAAATCATTTATTCTGATCACCTGCTTACGAATTCCTCCTCACTGATCCTGTGGGATGGAATGAGCTGGGTATACAGCTCCCAGAGCTCCAGCAGGTGAACTTCAGCTGGGCCCCCAGAGCACCTGGCAAAGCTCCTCGCTTGGGAGCAGCCTCAGTCAAGGCAGAAATTCAAATTCCTCTGACAAACAGTGTCTGGAGCTGAAGGTTTTGGATGGGATTTTCCCCTCTCAGGTTGCAGGCTGCAGTCAGGACACGCTGCCATCCCTCCTCCCACGGTGTGCCTTGCTGCTCCTTGACAATCTGTTTCAATTCCCCTTCACTCCAGCATGACCAGGGTCCCCCAGATTACACAGTGATTCATCTCTGTGGAATTTGGGAGTGCTGCTTCTCTACTCCTACCCAGATTGGCAAGAGGGTTATTAAAGCATCAGAGATTAACCAGAACCTCTTTTGGTGAATATTTAGGCTAAAGGCACTTGATGCCAAATGTTATTTTACATGTGCATCATGACACCAGATTTCACTACCACACCTCCCATTCCTCTGTATGCGTGGGTGTGACCACCTTTTCCAACTACAATCACATTAGAGGATCCCTGATGCTTTGGGAATGTACATGGGGAATGACTTCAAGTGGAAGCGTGTTTGGATTGTCCTATTTCTATTTCTGAAGCCCTCTCAAGGAAGCTCGCTCTCTCTTCTCACCCCATCGCTTCCGATGGGGCCGAGTCATTGCATTCCGTGTGCGCACAGTGACACCTCAGAGAGACTTGGACTGTTCTCTTGTCTCACTTCCACTCTCTTCCAGGCTGGATGCACACCCTGGAGGTATGTGGTTTGTCTCAAGATATAAGACTTCCCCCTCAGAAACTACATTACTTCAACAAGCCACAAAGGGCTGGCAAGAGGGAGAAGGATGCTCGTGTTAGTGCAGCTTTCCCCTGGGATCTCTTCTGTGGACTCCATGCAGCTGGAAACAGACCCTGCTGCCCCTGAACCCCGTGTGTGCACAGGCACACGTTCCCTCCTGTAGCATTTCACTATGTGTGGGTACAAACACTCACATATGCACAAACACCTTCCCTTTGTTGTCCTCCTGCAGGAATTCTCTGGGTGCATGCGATCATCGCTCCCTGCAGACACCAACCTGCTCTGGCACACGGCTGCAGCAGTGTCCCAGGACACCTGGGCCTCCTCCCTGGAATGTATGGATACAGGTACAGTTACACACGCTGCCAAAGTGTTGCAGAAGTTGGTGGGAAAGTTGAGTAAATGGAGCCTGAAGGCACCTCTGGAGGCTTAGTCCAACAACTGCCCCAGGCAGGCTCACCCTGAGTTCAGAAAAGGTTGCTCGGGGCTGTGTCCAGTCAGATGTTTAAAACCTCCTGAGTCAGAGATGGGATAGCCCAGCTTTCTTCCTTATGTTTAGACAGGACCTTCACTCCTTCAACATTTGTCATTTCTTTTGAACATTGTCTGCCACTCCCCTGCCACAACACCCGAGCAACACCTGAGCCCGGGTGTGTTTCCCTCTACTTGCCATGGTATTAAGAAGGCTGCTATAGCTGCCTCTAAAACCTGAACAGGGTGGACAGACTCCCTTCCTTTAGGGTATCTCCATAGGTCTGTGCTCCAGGCCCCTGACCATCCTCTTGATGGCTCCCTGTTGGTTTTATCCAGGTTTATCAACATTTTCCTTGTCCTTGTGAGCTCACTCCTGGGAATGGACCAGCTGGGGTCTAACACTCACAGAGGGACAATGGTGTCCCTTGACCTGCTGGTGCTGTGAGCTCTCGTTGCTGCCAAGTGCCTGTCAGGTGACCTTGGCTGGAATTGGACTGGTAACAAAATGGGAAATAAGAAAACTTACCAGTCTGGGCTCAGATTTAATGGATCTGAGATCTCAAGTAGTTCCATGACTCTCTTCAGGAGATCACAGTAATTGATCCAGCTTTGGGATAACAGGATGGATCAGATGAACTACCAGACTTGCTCTGTGTGTTTTATCTTTGCTCCTTTTTTTGGCCTTGAAGATCCACTGAACATTTTACCTTTCCTGTATTTGGAGGGATTCTGCCATTTGAAATTTCCTCCTCTTCCAGTGGCCAGTGTCACAGCCATAACTGCCTGGATCACAGGTTTAAGATCTTGCAGTACTTTATCTGGGAAAGAACTTCAGACTCTGTAGAGACTCCTACCTACCTATTACCTTGCAAGCCATGAACCAAAGGGTATATTTTTCAGAATCATGGAATGGTTTTGGCTGGAAGGGACCTTAAAGCTCATCTTGTTCCAACTTCATGGGCAGGGACACCTTCCACTATCCCAGGTTGCTCCAAGTCCCATCCAACATGGCCTTGGACACTTCCAGGGATAGAGCAGCCACAGCTTCTCTGTGCCAGGGCTTCACCACCCTCCCAGGGAACAATTCCTTCCCAATATCCCATCTAACCCTGCCCTCTGGCAGTGGGAAGTGAATCCCCCATGTGCTGTCACTCCATCCATTGTTCCAAGTCCCTCTCTTGGAGCCCCTTTTGGTACTGGAACAGGCTATAAGGTCTTCCCAGAGCCTTCTGTTCTTCAGGCTGAAAATACTATCCATGTTCATGGATAGGGTTGCATACTGCATACACCTGTGCCAGGATATGCCTCTGTCATTGTCCAGTTTGTCCAAGCTGTCACACGAGCACATTTGGGAATAAGCACTGGCTAATTTGGGAAGTGACACATTCTTTACTTTCAGGGGGAAAATCCTTATTTTCCTGCTGAAGCCAAAAGTGTAAGCAACACAATTCCCACTGAGCACGTTGCCTCTGAGTGACAGTTTGAGTGCAGGGGGGTGACTGGGTTTGGCTGAGCTCTCTGCTGCTCTGAAAAGAGCAGTCGATGCCCTTGACTAGCAAGTGCCACATGAGAGATGAGGGCCAGAGGCCTGGTCACTCCTCTCAGCCAGCCCCTCTGGGTTTGGGTCTGGCCAGCAGTAGCCAGACTGCTTTGGAGACAAGCATCTGTAGGAAATTTGTGTTGCTGCTGTATAGGAACTTAAATTTTAAGCCTCTCACCTGTCTCAGAAACAGAGCACAGAATAAACCGTGACCCTGGGGACGTCTGCAGGTTCCCAGGTTGCCGTTTGTGCTGTGGATCCTGGTGTAGGGTGAGGATGGGTCGTGCTGCTGTTGGCAGGGGGAAAATCTGGGAGAGCTGAGGCAGCTCACACGTCTGTGTGCGTGCAGCTGTTGGTGAACGCTCGCGTTCGTGTCGGAGCTGTCTGGGGCAGGAAGGTGCATGTGGCACTGCTGAGGTGTGTGTTATTCTCACATCCCTGCTGGCTGCAAACAATGTCATGTCCCTACCTGGACTGCAACGTGACATACACCTTAAAAACAGCAGCAACAGCAAGCTCCAGAGCCATGGGAGAGGCAGAGCTGCTCTTTTTGCTCATCAGTTAGGAAACCCTGCCAGCCCCGGCAAAGCATGCCGGGACCCAAACTGGCTTTTGGACTGGGACTCGGAGACTGAGAGAGAAGCAGTAATTTGTTTGCCATTGCCCTCAAGCCAGGAAATCCAAACCTCAAGCATTTCCCAGGCCACAGCACATTGGAGTGGAGAGAGAGTGTCAGGGAATGGCTCACACATCCCGACAGGAGCGCACGCACACGCGCGCGCACACACACGGAGACAGCGCCGGGGAAGGGGGATTGTTCCAGCACCACTGCGGTTAAGATGCTGAGACAATCTCGAGTTTTCAGGCCATAGCTGTCAGGATGCTTTGGTATATTCATCACCCCCCACTCCATGGTGATAAAAATTTACACAGCCAACGAAACGAAGATTAATTTCATGTGAAAAGCTGACAGAATGGCCCATGTCATTGCTTTATTTGTGCCAGCACTCAGTAACTCGGCGCAAGTTCCAGTGAGGTGGCAGACACCCCGTCCCCTTGAGCCATCTCGTCTCCTCTCTAATGATGCCACCGTTTTGACAAAACCAAGCAACACAGCCGGTATGTGCGAATTTGGAATTAATTTTCTTCAGAAAGGTCAAGTATGTTAATGAGCTTTTGGCTGCCTGTGTTTTCTCTCTTGGGATTTTTCCCCTGTTAATATGGGGGAGAAGAAGAAAAAAGAAAGGGGAGAAATAATTACAGAAATAAAAATGAAGGAAGGAGGAAAAGAAGGAAGCTGTGAGGATTTGGAAGAGGCAGGATTCAGCGTAGCTTTTCATGGGTTCTCCTTTTCCAGGACTGAGGCAGACTAATTGTATCAGCTCAAGCCTATGCAGTTTGCTTGGAGCTGTTGAGCGAGGCCAGGGATGTCATGGATCATGGAGTTGGTGTAACCTGGCATGGAGGAGGTGGATTGCACCTCCTTTGCACTCAGGGACTGACGGCAGCCCTGTGTGTTGGCAGCTGCCTTCGTTTTCCATCCCAGAATGGCTGAGCTCGGCTCAGCACAGGGCTCTGTGTGCTGGGGGAGAAGAGAGCAAGGGGAGGTGAAGGAGGGAAAGAGTTCATGGGCTCCAACTCTTGTGGCTGTTACTGAAAGGAATCTGGAAGAGAGCTCAGCTGCTCTGGGAGAAATCCAGAGCCCACTAATTCGTCCAGCTGAGAAATAGGACAGATAGGCAGTTTCCAGAGGAATTGTCCCCTCATGTGAATGGCACAAGAAGTTTGAACTAAGTGTGATGCCAATCACCTCTCATCAATGTGTTCCCCAAATTCCTGCCTTGATTTGTGCAAGTTAGAACTTGCCACTTTCTGGCATCCTGGTGGTGGGAGCTGCCTGGATTTCTCCAGGAGTTGGGTGGTGATCAATGGGAGAAAAGGTGGTGAAAACAGCAGATGCTCTGTGAGGGCATGAGGGAGTGAAGCTGGACTTAGACGTGAGCCACACTCACCTGGATAGGACATTTAGGGTAGGATTCATCTCACCTAATTTTAGTCTTCTTAAATGAAGTATCCAGACTAAATTAATTGTCTAAGTTTCCCTTCTTGTTAATGGAGAACAGTAAGGAGGGACATGTATCCCACCTAATTTGAGAGAAATTCCATTCTAGCAAGGACTTTCTTATTGAATATAAAGTGAACTTAAACAATTAGTTTGGACTGAATCCCTACCTTTAAGAGACTTAAAATTATGGGGCGTGATTTCCTCCTCATTCTCTTCCCCCTGCTCCCATTCTGGCTCTTATTTCTCTATGCAGTCAAATCCAGGAGGCAGAGGAAGTCCAGTGGGGCTCACAGTGCCTGTATTGGCAGAGTTGGATCAATGCTTTCACTCCAGCTTGCCCAGGCTGGCTCCAAGCTCATCCCTCCTGTGGCAATCCAGCCTCTGGCTGTGATGTGGTCCTGCCTGCCCTGCTTTGCTGGACTCAGCCCAGCACACAGATCCTGGGCATTGTCCAAAAAGCCTGTGTTGACTTTGGAGGGTACGTTTTGCCATCCTGGCTGTGGTGCAAGGAGAAATGATGTGGGATGTAACAGTGCCACTGCCATGTGTGACATATTTCAGGGTGTCCTGAAGGAGGAATTTTCCTTAGTTTCACACCTCTCTCAGCTGTGTTGTGTGGGTCCCTGTGCGTGTGGGATCCTTGTGTGTTCCCCACATGAGTCACTCCTGGCTGGGGCATGGATTTCAAAAGCACACAAGTGACCAAACTTAATGATTTTCAGCTGACTCCGAGCATTGTCCTAAACATGGAATTCCTACCCATAAACCACTGTGCTGCCCACGCTCTCCCCATCGTTCCCAGGCTCTGGGGTGTGCATGGAGGCACGTCCTACTCTGCTCACCCTGCTGCAAGATATGGGGGTACTGGGGGCAGTGAGAAGAGTTTGTGGGCTGTCATTCTCATTTGCTTGCATAAATAGTCTCAGAACACTCATGGGCATCACCAGCACCTGTGTATTTCTCCTTAGAAGGTGTTGTGTTGCTAAGTGGTTACTTTATTTCTCATTGAAGGAAGTTTCTGTGATGGAAGGAAATTATTTGCTAAACCCTGCTAAGGTCTTTGTATAAAATTAACAATAAATATTAATATGTGCTCAGGACAAAGTGGAGACGAGATAATTAATGTATTTCAGTGACAAGTTACATTTTGAGTTGTCAGTGCTAGCAACAGAACATAGGAAGTGTATGCACAGAGACTGCCCCATTCATGGCCGTGGTGAAGTGAGGAATCCCTGTCCTGTAGTTGCCTGGGATGTCAGGATAAAATCTGTAAGAACTTGAATTCTTAGGGAAATTCTCACCCAGCAGTTCCCAGGGGCTTTAGCTGAACTGTGGGATATTCAGCATTTCCCAACTCTCGTGTCAAGGACTGTCTCTTCTCTCCCCAGCTGTGAGATGTGGCTGTGCACCCCTCCGTGTCCTCCCCTCCCACGCTCTGCTTTCCACAGCAAGGAATCCTGGGCATGTGAGTCAGAGAGCCATAGCACGTCCTGGCCGTGTCACCAGTGGGCTGATTCAGAGCTGAGACTGCACAGCACACCTACCTCATGATCCACATGGAGCCCCTGGGACACTCAAAGCCACATTTTCTCAACGTGCTAAGCTCTTGAGAAAACCCAACCACTTGTTTTGGTGCATAAATAGAAACACAACCCCTAAGAGCAGAAATGGAATCTAGGAGATGCTCAGGGCAGTGAGTCTGCTGTCCCCTCTTAGGATGGCATCCCTTCATCCCTGCGTTGCAGGGGTTGTTTGTGCCAGCTTCTCTCAGCTTCTGTTTCTTGCTCTCCCACTGCTCTTCGCTGTGTGGGAGCACTGGTGCCTACAATGGAAGGTCACCCCCGAGGTTACTCAGCCGGCTCCAAGGGTTAAGGCTTCCTGCTCTGCTCCAAAAAGCTGCCAAGTCCCCCCTCCCCACTGCTCACCACAAACCCAGTGCCTGTTTGTCTCCCTCTCTCCCCATCTCTGGTCCTACCAAGAAATCCAGATCTCTCTCCAGCAGACAGAGTGGGAGGTTGAGGCACCCCAGCAGCCTCCAGATGCATTTGCTGGAGCACCAAAAGCAGGGTGATGTTCTTGATATCGGTGTTGCCAGAAGGTGAAATGTGCCTATCTGTCCCTCTAGAATCTGGGACAGGTTCCCTGCAGGATCTGACCCAATAGTTGGGCTCACAAAAAGCTTTTATTTCCACTGGAAAATGCCATCGAGTTTTTCTACCAGCAGGCTGAGGGGATCCATGGATAACTGGGAAGGGACTGATGAAAAGTAACTAAGGAGAATGTGATTTTTGTCATTAGATGGGAATTGGCACAAGGACTTGTATCTTCCTTACGAAAAAGGTGAAGGATCACAGAAATCTCTGCCCTGGGCATGACCCTGTCCCAGAGGAAGCTGCCATTGTCCCAAGGGCAGTGTGGTGATGGGAGAGCAGCCCAAGGGGACAGAGCTGCCTTTGGTGGGCACCTGAGAATGTGGGAGCAGGACACAAGGAGAGCTTTATTCACAGGAGCAGAGCATGAACCAGAAGAGAGGAGCAAATAGAACAGGATCCTGGAGAGGGAGATGAGATAAATACACTGGGAATGGGGGGAAGGTGGGATGGCTGCTCACTGTTTCTGTAAAGGGAGGATGCTGCTTCAAAAAGCACTGCAGAGATCAACCACGTTCAAGTAAAAACATCATTTTCTTTAAAAATAATATGGAAGCCCTACACACTAATGGTTCAACAGGATGAGGAAAAGCTGCCTGCTCCACCCTAGTGTGTGCTGAGGTCAGGTGAAACCACCACTCTCAGGCAGGCTTTGGACACCGTGAGGGGGGCGCTTGCGTTGGCGAGGATCCTGCTCTCAAACTAGAAGAGAAACAGCTGCTTTTTAGGGCTTTTGCCTCTCCAGCCATGGCTGAGTCCCTTTAGCTCCTTCTCTTTGCTCCTAACCCTCTTTCACAAAGATCCCACAGGAGATTTGCCACTGTTGTTCAGGCTGCTGGGGTTCACCAGCCAGGAGCTTCTGCCTTTTTCCCAGGAGCCATGAGGCTGCAGTAAACAGACCTCGAGGAGTTCTTTGTGAGCATCACACCTGAATTTGGCCCACTGTCTGCCTGTTTATGCTAAATGGAGACCACAGAGACCTCATTTAATGACTGGGTTTGTGTAGGTGTAAAGCTCTTTGAGGTCTCCATAAACATGGGTGTTTATTCATTTAGATTTCATTTTGATTTTCTTTTCAGATGAATTCATTAGCAGGGAGAAACCAAAGCCTTCTGTTAAAAATCCAAGTCTAGTTTTTGTCTTGTTTTAAGAAATGAAAGAAGTATAAATTAACTAATTTCTAATTATGGTCTTGGTGCTGGTCCTTCAGGGTGCCTCTATGTGTGTTGTGGGGGCTCATAGCTTAGGAAAAGCATTGAAAGAGGAGGACTGGGGGCAGCCCCTGCCTTGTTTGATGGCACCCTGTGTTAGCTGCACCTTCAGCCGTTAGGGATATCACATTCCAGGGATGCATTGCTCTGGTTAAGGGGTGAAGTGAGACAAATGAGAGGACAGAGGTTACACACATGAGCTGCAAGGATGTTCCCGTTTAGGTGCTGGGTGGAAAATCAGAAGGAGTGTGTTTGCTCCTGCCCTGGGGCTAAGAGCAACAAAGGCAGAGAGCAGGGGATTTATCTCGCTGGAGTCTAATTCTCCTTTGGCTGCAGCAAAGGCTGCAGCACTTCCCGACTATCGGCTGGCGCTTTCACTCACACACATCTGTGATTGATGGGCAGAGAGTATAAACACCTCATTAGTGCCATAATTCACTGGTTAGGACTCAGCCTGGGCTGTGGGAGGGAGGGGGGAAAAAGAGTTGAGAAAGTTTAATAAAGAAAAAAAAATGGAAGAAGGAGAAGAACGGATGTAAAGGCCACACAAATCATTCCAGGGAGTTATCTGACCTGCTTTGAAAACTTTAATTGCTGATAATGGACAACCTGTTGGGTGGTATTTTATTAACACTAATAGATTTTTACGGGATATTTCTCACATTGCTCTCCCAGAGCCTGAAGAATACATTAAATATTAAAAGTTAATGCTCTTGCTTGCTGTTTCAAGGATGCCCCACCGATAACGAGCTTTCCCGCAAGTTAGGAACCGGGAGCAAGCAGGAGCTGCCTCTGCCACTTACGGCCTCTGCAATAATAATGAGGAAAATACTTGCAGCCTGTGTGCACCTTGCAGCTGAGCTTCTCAAGCCTGGCCTAAATGCTCTGTAAAGGCAGTGCCCAGCCCAGAGCTGGTGGTAGCTGTATCTGATCTCCAATCCTGGATTTACAAGACTTGGATTCCAGAGTCCCACGCTGAAAGCAAATGCTCATAAACCCCCATATGCTACTTTACATTTCAGTTATTCAAAGCAGAGGCTGAACCAACAACTCATTCCTGTTTCTCAGGAGAACTCGGGTCTGAAACGGATGATATTTTTCTTTAATATGCCAAATGGTTTTATAAAAGTGCTGCTTCCACACTAATTTGTTGCAGAAATGACCAAGCCACCTGGAACAGAAATGGAAGCATCTCTGACTGTAGGAAGCAAGAGGGGTTTTGGAGGAAGCTCTTGACATCCCAAAGTCCTACACACAGCACTGGACCCTCAAAGTATGGAAAAAAAGGTCACTTCTGTAGCGTAAAAAGATGGATTCAAGAAGCCAATGCAGGGAAGTTTGCTGGAGGGAAAGTGAATTTGAAACAGGATAAGCAGTAACCTGTGGTGGGTCAGCCCTTGTGTTAGAACTGAAAAGTCCTGATGCACCTCTGTGCTCATGGGGGAAACCTGGACTTTAGTGCCTTCCTTGGACACACCAGCACTGTCAGCAGCCATGGCCCAGGCCTAGAAAGCCAAGGAAAGTTTGTTTGCCCTGCTCTGGTGTCTCTTTCAAGTCGTGTCCTCTTCCCTTGCAGCAGCAATGGGCTTGGGGAAGGATCTCCCTCTGACTGCTGCTTGTGCAGCCACCTCCTTGTGCCAAACCAAGCTGGGCTGGACAGCCCTGTCCGTGTTCCCTGGGATGGCCCTGGCACAATCTTGATGAGCAATGCAGCTTTCCAGGCCTGCTTGGCTGACAGCAGCTTCCCCTGCTTCTCGTGCAGGCAGCCAGCTGGACCTCACCGAGAGCCTGCTCCAGCTGCCAGGCCTTGCTGGAGGCAACCCACAGGAGGATGGGATATTGGGAGGGAATTGTTCCCTGGGAGAGTGGGGAGGCCCTGGCACAGGGTGCCAGAGAAGCTGTGGCTGCCCCATCCCTGGAAGTGTCCAAGGCCAGGCTGGATGGGGCTTGGAGCAACCTGGGTAGTGGAAGGTGTCCCCTCCCATGGAAAGGGCTGAGGTCACTCCATCCCTTGTCCCAAGTCCCTCTCCAGCTCTCCTGGAGGCCCCTTTAGCACCTGGAAGGGGCTCTGAGGTCTCCTTGGAGCCTTCTCTTCTCTAGGCTGAACCATCCCAGTTCTCTCTGTGAATCTGGGTCCTGGCTGGATTTGGGAGGAAGTTGCCTACAGGGCAGTGGGGAGGAAGGGCCAGGAGATTCAGTGCAGTATTTGTTTCCAAAGGGGTAATTCCTTTGGCTCCCATACTCCAGTAATTCCTTTGGCTCCCATACTCCAGGATGTGCTTTGTTGCTGGGCTGCTGCTGTTCAACAATAAAATTGTCTCAGTTCCTTACCGGGAATTGAGTGCTTGGTCACTTCTCCCCCTGCCAGCCCATCCGTTCTCCCGTCTCCCCTGCAACAACGACAGCTTTTCCTGATTGACCCCACAGGCTTATGAAAAACCTTTTTACTTAAACGTGTATTGACCTCAGTCTTGCTGCCCAGTGAATTATGTCACAGCTGGCAACCTGAAAGTCATCAATCAGGGCTCCGACCCCGGGAGCTGTCTCCTGGTGACACGGATCCGAGCCTTCATCGATGAAGGTTCTACCAGGTGCCTTCTTGTCTCTGGCAACTGGGAGGAGAACACTCTTTGTATGGTTTTTTTCTGTCATCATCCCATAGGCCCTGTGATTTTTTTCCTTTCCTTTGATTTGTTTTTTATTTCCCTTCCCCATCTGTCTTTGCAGTGTCTATAAAATTTGCTTCCTTGCCTCAACCTCCCCTTCAAAGAGAAAGAAAAGGAAACTGTCAAATGTGACATCTTGGATGATCTTAATTCTTAGGTAGTGTTAATTTTACCAGTCTTTCCTTCCCCCTTTCCTATTTGATTTTTGTTTTCATTTGTTGTTGTTGTTGTTTTCCCTGATGTGATTTTATGATCTGGACAAATGCACTGGACAAATGAGAAATTTAATGATACTAGAAACATTTCCTCCATATTTTGTAATGCAGAGTAATTCCAATAGATCTTTTGCCCCATGACTTGGAATGTGCTGGCTTGTTGTCACTTTGTGGATGAGGGATGGGGAATACTCCATGAAATGTGAAGCATCACCACAAATTCAATCAGCCCTTCTGTCTCTGTACAAGGATTGATCGAGCAGGAAGGAGGGAATTCAGTCCATGACAGAGTTTGTAAAAGGAAGATCTGTGTTGTAGTTGACTGAAACAGTAAAAATGCCATGAGTTTTCAGTATTCCCTATGCTTCTGGGGGAGAAGGGAGGCATACCTCGATCTTCCTCTTCTAACAAATAAGTACCTCACACCTTGCATAGGTGGCAGGGCCAGAAAAGGAGGGACATTTGCTTGCTTTCCCACATCTCAAAACAGAGCTACATAAACAATTCTTGACTTTATTCTATCTGTGCTGGAGTGTTCTGCTAACAAAGCTGGGAAAGAAAAAGAGCATATTTTTTTGTTCTAGAATTAATAGAAATACCACCTTGGTGACAGACCCGTTTCTTGTTGGAGATCTTGTAAACCTGGTTTTATATCTGTGGCACATTCCTTCGATGCACCACATGAATTCTTCTGCTCAGGAATGTCTTGAGCTGGGGATATGTTCCCTTCTTCTCTGTGTCTTTAGGAAATGCAGGCAGATAAGGCTGGTGATAGCTCTGACAATGTGCCTGATGCTGCGGCCAGACCTTGCAAGGCTGAGGTGTGGCCAGGGCTGCTGCTGGCTCCCAACGTCCCCAGGGAGGCTGTGAGGGGCCTGGGCACCTCCAGTGCTCTGGATGGAGATCAGGCCCTGAGATAACAAGGTGATGACAAGCACTTTCAGAAATCCTGACACACAGACAGATAAAAGAAATGCAGTAATAGTGTGTAGAAATAAATCCTTCTCATTCTCCTTTTGATCTTCCGAGTTTCTTAAATATAAGAATTTTCTTATATAAGTTTCTTACATCATCCATAAACTTATGGCCTGCATTTTAACAGCCTGACAAAATATTACTAAAAGAAATGGATTCAGGCATTTGTTTTAAAGACACCAGATTAGGCACTATCTGTATTTAGATTAAAATCCTCCCCCACAATGTTTGCAGTATAATATGTGTGGTACTGGCATGTGCAGCACTGCCCAAAGAATGGAACTGGCTGGAAATTCCCTCATCTGCATAAATGCAAATGACTAAAAAGTTGGACTGGTGGGAGAAAAATGAGTAGATCACGGATTTTATTCCTCCTTTATTGATGTAAATTGCAGGCATGTGTAATGATATTTGTGATTTTAAAGTAGGCTGTGTCCCTTCAAAGAAAATGTGAGCTCATAAATCCTGGGAGATTAGAGATCCTGAGGCCCGATGTGGCAACGGCTCCGGGTTTATGGCATTCCTCAAGACAGCCAGGATAGGATGTTCTGTGACCTGGCTTTTATGAAGATCAAAAGGCTTGAAACTGTTGAGAATAAGATTTTCACATCATGCAGGGGGAGACACCAAGCTGTCAAATGGGAGGAGGCTCTTTGAAGTGTGGAGATAAGGACCCTTCTAACCTTCAGTCAGGTATGAAAGCCATTTCCAGAGGCAGGGAGCGTGTCCTTCCACTGGACTCTTCGTGGAATGGCCCACCTGAGTTCGTTCAGGTAAACACCTGGCAGGGTCTCAGCCACAGGGAGGGTTTGAAGAGGACTGAGAAGACTGTGAAAATGTAAAAATTAATGTATTGGGGAGGTGGGAATTAAATGTGTTAATATCTGTGGGGCCAACGAGCCTGAGTCCAGCACAGCTCCCTCTCTGGGAGTTGGAATACCAAGCGTGCTCCTCCGTGGGTTGTCCATGCAGGTGGGAGTGCCCCCAGAGAGCTCCTGGCTGGGAGAACAGACACAAAGCAGCCTCCCAGCTCTGTGTGCTGGCCAGGGAGCTGAGCCCGTGCAGGGACAGCAATTCACTGCTGCTCTGGGCCAGGGGGAGCTCGGCACTGGCAGGGGAGAGCTGTGGGAGCACAGCACCACTTTTCCAACTGTCCCAGAGCTCCCCATCTGACACAAACACTGACATGTTTGCTCATTTCCTTCTCAGATTCCTCAGAGGGGCTGGCATTGGCAGCTGCATCATCGTGCTGCCTTGAGAAAGCACTTTTGCACAGTATTTCTCATGTAAGCAAAAGCTCTTAGCACTGAAAATCTTCCCAAAAAAGGATTCCCCTGAGCTGGTAAGAATAATTTCTGGTCACATTTATAGAAGTTTAAATGGCATCTAGACAAGATAAATATCCTTAGTGTTTTGTCATCTTTGTGCTGATATATTTTCTTTTGCATAATGACTTTCTAAGAGAAAACAGCTAAACAAGACAGAATAAAAATAAAATTTCATGACAGATGCTGTTGATACATGTGTTTCCTCTGTAATAAACTCAGTCCTTGGCTGACAATAAAATAGTAATTGTCCTTGGCCAACTTCTTGAAAGCTGAAGGTGAAAACAGAGTGGTGGGAATCACATAGCTTTATAATTCATGTCCAAGCATTGAATTCCCTCACAACAACGAAATTCCTTTTTAAATCTTGTCCTAATTTATCACAGCTCACATTGATACTCTCTAGGAACTGTCATATGTAGAACTGGTCATAAATACTTTGATAATCTGGTTCTTGTTGGAAAATGCCATTTCCTGTTGGAAATGGTTGAGGAAACACAATGATTTGGTTCTTTTATGTCTTCTTCAGAGAAGAGCTTGACTGAGTTGTAGCCATGGGTTTTATTGAGGGTTCTTTTTTTTCCCCAAGGATTTTTTGTTTCTTTTACTTGTGTATTAGACATTTACAGTGTATTTCAGTGAGTCCAGAAGGAAATTGTGCAGGGAATATTGAGATTTTGAGGGTTCTTTTCCAAAGCAAAACATAATTAGTGAAAGAATGAAATTGTACCAAATGGAACTTCCATTCTTTCCCTCATCCCCACGGTGCTGTTACACTCAGAGGCTGACCTGTGCATGGGTTACAAATATTCCAGCAGCAGGCTTGCAGAGGGAGCTCCTCTTTTCTCTGAGCAAGGTTTGCTTCTTCTTTACTCCTGACTGTCCAGGTTTTCTTTGTCCTCCTTCTTGAAGCAGCAATTTCCCAAATTCCAGAGCAGAGAGGAGTGTGTTGTCACCCTTCCACTCAGCAGAGTAAGGAGCAGGATCCTGCTCTAACGGGCCCACAGGTCTGATTCACAGGGAAATTGCTGTGTCCCTGTATCCTTTTAATTGTAGGCTTTCAAACCAAGTATAGAGACACACATCAATTATTACATTGTCATTTAATCTGGAGTCAGTCCAGTGAGAACCCTGAGCACCTGGAGCTGGTCCAGCTGAGTGGCAGGAACAGGGCTGAGAGTCCTGGTAAACACCACAGGATTCCTGGGATTTTCAGGGCATCTGTTCTGCTGCCCTTGCAGTCCCTTGGGCTGCTCTGGAGGAGCTCCTGGGTGACTGTGATTTTATTAGGGCCTGGCACAAGGGAGGTAGGAGCTGCTCAGCAGAAAAGCTGATGTGAAAAAACCTTGCTGTGGGCTTTGAAATCTGAACTGCAGCCAATTGCAGCTGAGGGATGTGACAGTCACCTTTGCTGTGAGGTTGCCATCTGAACAATGACAGTGTTGTGTGGTTTGAAGAGCCAGGGAGCAGTAGGGAGGAGAAGTGTCTGTCGTGGCTGGGACTGGGCTCTGGCCTTCAGTAAGCCTTCACCTCAACAACCACAGCTGGATTGGTTTCGAGGGGACACATGTGCATCCCAAATTTTCCACTTTGGCAAGCTCACTTTGGCTGGGCCATCTGGCCATGCTTCTGCTCCTTTGAAAGCCTTGCCTGATTAAACAGTCCTGGGAGCTCAAGAAGGAAAGTCACAGGAGGGGAACAGGAAGGGGGCTTGCTAAGAGATGTGCTATTCCCTAATTAAATAATAGCCTAAGAGGAGCTCACAGCTTGTAACAACCAGGGAGATTCTGCTGCTAATATTCACTGCAAAGCTGCTCTTCCCAGGGCCATGCTCCCATCCCCAAAGCCAGCTGTGCTGTGCATGTGCTGCACAGCTCTCCCAAAGTCCTGTCACGGAGGGTGAGCGTTGGAATAGATTCATCCAAATTACAACATCTCATCTTTTGTTTTCAATTTGTTGGGACAAACAGCTCCTCTGTTACTATTTATGATTTGCCACTCCTGTAAGAGCTCAGCTGAAGTCATTGCATTGAGTCTGAGCTGGTTTGGTCTGAGAAATGCTTGAATTAACAGCACAGTGGATGTGGAGAGGAGCAGAGGAGGGGAGACAGGCTGGTACCTGCTGTGTCCCTTTTACAGCTGGGGAGCTGAGGCCTGGCAATGGAACAATTTGCTGTCAGACTAAAAAAAGAGGTGATGGCAGGACCAAGAGAGCAACTCAGCTCTTCTCCATTCGAGACAGAAACACCTTTCTGGACCAGTATTTTAATGACAGATGAAATCCTCAGACTGAGAAATGGTTGGTTTAAAGATCAGGGATATTTATAAGCCAAGTCCTGCTGTCCTTGGATTTGTTCCTACATAGGCATATTGGAGATGAGGGCTGCTCTTTTCCCACCCAGAGACCCCAGTGCACCTCAGACATCTCAGATTTATTATTTGTGAGGGTTTTCTGTGGACTCTTCATGCAGGTCCAACCACAGACACTGCTCCAACGAGGTGAAATCCTGGTAGAGTGTCTGAAGCATTCCTTGAGGACAAAACCATGGACAAAAAGGCTTATCTAGGGATGCCAAGCACACATAAAGCTCCAATAGAATTAGACAGTTATTCAAACTCTTCAGTTGCAGGTTTAGAGTAACCCTGACTTTTGGGCACCCTACTGAGATGAGTTAGGGCTGATATTCAGGATTCCAGTGGGCACTGAGTCTAAGGGATTTTTTTGGGTCTGGTTGTTGTGAAACTTGTGATCTTATCGTGGACCTTGTATTGTTATCTTATCCTGGCAAAAGCAGTGTTCTAACAGACTTCAGGAATTTACCATGTGCCCAAAATATGATCTGCCCCAGCCATGGATCCAAAGCCCAAGAGACCTTTGGTTTATCGAAGTAATGGGACTTACAGGGAGAGTGAGAAAATTCACAGTTATGTTTGTGTCCTCATAAGGAATAGAAATCATTAAAATCTGGGGGCAGGGAGGTATAATTAGTGAAAAGGGCTGGGTTCCTTCAGAGCCAGGTTAAACCAAAGCTGGCAAAAAGGCATTGCTTATGTTTCCCAATGGACAAAAATTTTAGGATAAGTGAACCAACACCCTGCTTGGGGTGACAGCCTGGTGTAACACATTGGTGGCCAGGAGGTAGAAATAAGCAGAAGCAGTAGTTGACTTTTTCCCAAAAGAGCAAGGAAATACTCTGATAAACAGATGTGTAACCCCAAACACAAAGACATCAACTTCTCTTCTTCACTCTGCTCTCAGTTTATTGTGTGGATGTGGCACAAATGTCTTTACAAATCTGTTATGAGCCACAGATATTTTCATCTGTCCAGCACTGTGGTGTAGCAATACAAATGTTATTTGCTGTTTGCTAAAGTAAAGAGTGAGGTGAAAAAGCTCAACTGCCAGATGAAGCACCTGTGTGGAGGCTACACCACATTCCAAGAGGCTGCCCATCCCCATCTCCCAAAGGTTAGGACTGTGCTATTGCAATTCTTCATGAGATCTTTCTTGCACAAGCTACAGACCTTGTAGCATCTCTCATTCCTTTGGTGCAGACTAGGAGCAGGTGTTGGGAGAGGATCCAGGCCTGTGCATTACACTTAGAAGAGGCCATGTGTATAAATCCCTCTTCTTTCTACAGCTGTAATACCCAGTATGTGCACATTATTACCAGAGAGAGGTCCAGAGCACAGGGCAGAGTATGACCAGGGTAAAGCAGAGGCTTGGCAGATTGCTCCCCTTTCAGAAAAGCTGAAAGAATTTTGTTTGGAAAGCCAGGCTTGGGTGGAAAAGGACAGGGGTGAGGAAGGAGGAACCACTTTAAGTGTAAATATGTCTGAAGGGAGTCGGGAAGTGCGAGGCTTCGAGGCCATGTGAGCAAGGGTCATGTGCAGGGATAGGAGAGCCTGGATTTGGGCTAGAGACGAGCCAACAGGCAAGGAACTGGCTCCAGACAGAGTCCTTCCTAGATCCTGCAGGCTACTACAGCTAACAGTCATGTCAATAGGGTTTAAAAGGTACTGCAGAGGAATTGGGAAGCAAAGACAAATAAGGTGGGTGGCTGAGGGAGGAATGGAAAGTCCAGTGGTTACTGAGTGAGGCTTGAGTGTGATGAGAATCCTGGCTGTGCTCCAGTGCAAGATTTCCTATCACATTAATTATGTTGCAACAGGCTCCAGGGCTTTCTGTGATACAGACTTGGTGTATCAAAAATGTTACACAGACATCAGTGGTGGGGTAAGAGATAAACTTGCTGTGTCCTCTCCCAGCCTTCTACAAAGATGCCCTCAGAGGTGAAGCCTGAGCTTCCTTGGTGCTGTTCCCTCTGTGCAAGTGGGCAGGAAGTGAGCGAGCTACAGGGAACAAGGAATAATCAGCTCTGGGAAATGTCATGTTCCTCCCAAAAATTAACTCCATCCCCTTCCCTTTCATTAAAATACATATGCTCTTGGATGGCATTTTTGTAACACTGGAAGGTGTTACTTGAAAAATATTTCTTGCTTTGAAAATATGGTTACTTAAACTTACATTGAAGGTACTGGGAATGGGAATGTGGTGGTACTGTCAGTGTTTGTTGTGGGCAGAACTCTTGGCGGGTACCTCATGAAACTCTGTCTGTTCAAACCAGGAAAACTGAGGTGAAGAATTCCTCTCTCTCCCCTCTAACTCTCTCTTTTTCCCTCCATCTGGGTGCACTGGCTGGCAAATGCCCTTGAGACCATGGAAGGACTGAAAATCAGTGTGGACGAAGTGAGGTCTGGGAAAGAGAAGTTGTGGCAGAGGCAATTCCACACTGAACAGCAGTGAAACGAAAGCAAAAGCCAGAGAGTACTGACAAACAGAAAAGGAACGAGAGAGGAGCTGCCCCAGCACGGTCTCATAGTGAAGAAGGAGAGCAAGGAGAGCCTGATGCTGAGATTTCCAGTCCTGACTGTGCCACAGTTGCCTTCTGTCACCTGGACATGAGGTAGATGAGGTAGGGTGTCTCCAAATAATGCCTAAGTTACCTCACAAGCACCCTTCCCTGGGAGTGGATGGAGCCAGGATTGCCTTAGGCCTGGGATGTGATGACTGTAAGGCCTGTTTTTACTGAGACAGTTGGGGCAGGACTGAGGTTGGGTTTAAAGTCTCCTTTATCACTGAAGTGTGGAGGTGTAACCTGAGGAGGACAGAAAACCACCAGAGTCCTGGTCATTGTGACCACACCACTGCCATTCTCCTTTGTGCTAGAGGTGAAGACTAAAGCTTTGTGCTGGCCATGGAATTCCTTCAGTCAGGAATTAGTCTTAGGAGGCTGCTTCCAGGTGCTTTTTTTCTAACCCAAAGTAAATCGAAGAGAGGAGAATTGGGTCCTTTCTGGAGTACCCACCTGCCCTCCCAGCCTGGTGACGCATTGGCTGGAAGACCTGGAGCATCCTCCGCTTGTGCCTCCTCTCATATGGCCAAAGCAGAGTTAAGCCTCCTGTCCCTCTCTCCCCCCATAAAAGTGCATTATGGGATTCTCTTCCCTGCCTCTCTCTCCTCCCTCCAGAGCTGTGTGTTTGAAATGATATCTATTTCTCTTTGTGACAGCACACCGTGACTGCCGCCTTGACGCTGTGCCGAGCTGACATCCCGACCGGTGTGACGCTGATGCCTTTGGGCAGAAATCAGAGCCGGTTTGCTCCGCGGCTCCGCGCAGCCCCGCCGCCTGTAGCGCCTCGCGGAGCCCGCAGCGCCCTGCTGGGCAAACGGAGCAGCACGTGGGCCCCAGATGAGCTCCGGGAGGAGTTACCGCGCTCATCCTCCTGCCCACTTTCAGCTCTGAGTGTTCACATTCACATGGGTTTATTTATTTTTGTTTCTCCCCCCTTTCCTCTCCCTCTCCCCCTTGCCTGTGAGAGGGTTGGTTTCCTGTTTCTCCCCCGGCTGCAGAGTCCTTGGGGAGCTGGGTTTCCGTGAGCTGGAAAAGGAGCGCACAGGCATCTGATCAGCCCTTATTAGTGTTGAGAAAGATCTAATGGGCCCTGGCTTCTGGGACCATTACCTGTCATTTACTTTTATTAAGTCGGTGATGAGAAAGTTCAAAATTAAAGGCTTTGTAAATTGGATTGCAGTTCTAAAGGAAGGCACCGACCAGGAAATCAGTGCCTAAGCTTGCAGATGGACCACTGGGAACAGCACCAGACTGGGGCGTTTCTCTTCAGCTGCTTTGACAAAGGTCCCGTGCCAGGGCATGGAGGGGACAAAGCCTCTGGGTATCTAGAAACCTTCAGCTGTGTGAACCATGTAATCCCTCCTTTGCCAGGCTACTTTGTTCAGCCTCCTGTTCAGAGGAAGGGTGGTCTTCTGGTTGAGCCATTACCCAGGCCGGGAGCTCTGTTCCAGCTGAAATGACCCCAGGCAGGTCATGTCATCTCCCCATGGTTTGTTTCCTGGTTTATAAGGAGGAGGACCTTGTGTTAGTATTGATTTTGTTCCTTACCTGTTGTGTGCTTTGGGCACTCAGCTCTTTGGGCCTGGTGCTCTCCTTGACTCCTGTGCTTGCAAGTGAAGCTCCAACTCCTCTGGGTCTTCCAGGCAAAAATAAAGACTTCTGCTAAGTCTGTAGCAGAAAGCAAGTAAAAGGGATGAGCCACCTAGCTAAGAGAAATATCTAATTGTTAGGGGTTGTAGCATTGTTGTATTCCCTGCTTTTGAGACTTAATCTTTGAATCAACCACACAAACACACTTGCGAGTGAAACACCCCAATTGCACTAAAGCAGTGCAGCTAATTATAGTGTGACAAGGGAAGCTCAGGGGCCAACCCCAACCAAGAGCTGCTGTCACTTCTGTTTTCTCAGCTGAATAAAAGTCTCGTGGTGACATTGCTCTGATGAGAAGCAGCATGAACTAGTGGTTATAAGTACAGTCTGGCAATCAGAATTCTTGGTTATTGTGTCTCAGTTTGTCTTTGACTGGAGTGACATGAGAGAAGTCACCTGAGGTCAGGATTTTAGGTTGCCTCGTGCCCATCCTTGCATTGTTAAATGCACAAGTTGTGCTTACACGGCTTTGCATGAAGATTTGAGGTCCACACTGTGTCTCTGAGAGGTAGAGCTCCATCAAAGCACAGTGCTTAGCTAGTTAGTAGGAGTTTGCAAAATTAAGTGTTTGTCTCCTGAAGGGAGATTCAGAGATTCCCTTTGAACTCATGGTTTCTTGGAAAAGTTTACCTCAGGTTCTCCCTGCATGGCTTGGCAGTTTTCATCTCCCTGTGTTCTGCCTGTGTTGTTATTATTATTGTTATTATTATAATTATTATTACATCATACTCTATTTACTTTTAACAGAAGTAAGATTTGTGAATATTTGGAAGGGATGCCCTCTGCCCATCCCCTCTGGCACCCCAATGGCCAAATTCCAGGTGTGAGTCCCCACTTTTAGGAAGATTCCCCTGTTTTTAAAGAACCAGGACTGAGAGCAGAGGCTCACATCATAGAAATCCACACCTTTCACCTTCTTTCCCCAGAGAGATTCCAAACCACACCGACAGGAGGTGGGAAAATATACCCAGAGGAAACTGTGACAGGGAAGGATGGCTAAGGAGGGTTAGGGAGCAGCCACTTGGACAACCCTGGGCCCAGAATTCCTGCCAAGTGAGACTAAGCACATGTTAACTCCAGGCTGTTCTTCCTGTGTGTCCACAGGCACAGCAGCTCCTTGACTTCAGCTAATTGCCAGGTTCCCTTGAAGGAGCAGTGATGCCTCTCCCAAGTTTCTCTGCTAGGGATGTGAGGAGCTGATTTCTGAGCTATTCAGTGGTTTCTTACATCACTCCTATGTTCCTAGCCGTGCCACTCGACCACAAGGCTTTCAGAAGGTAATCTGGGGAGATTTTATCAGATGTAAAATGTTCCTAGACATTACTGGAGCCATGATGTAATGATCCAAAGTTTTTCTTCTTTAAATTCCACTGAAAAACCACAGGCCCCAAAAAATTGTTGCAGGGGAGCTGATGAGTTTTAAGAAGGAGGCTGAGATCCTGTGCTGGACTGAGCCATTCTGGGGCAGTGGTGGGAGAAAAGGTCTCTGTAGGTCCTGTGTTACTGGCCTTGTAAGGTCTGGACTGAATCTCAGAGGTGGGCAGCAGCCTCTTCACAACACCCACTCCCTGCTTCCTGCTACCAAAGGAGAAGGCAGCAGGACCTCACTGCTCCTGATTTCACAGAATCATGGAATAAGCTGGGTGGAATGTTGGGAGCTTTGGTATTTGTTTTAATTGTGGCTGTTCCCATTTTTTTGAAGACAATTCCAGCTCAAAATCTTGCTCAAAAAGACCAAACTCATGGTCCCCTCAAGTAACAAAGGTCTCTTAGGATCATCCATGCTGGGACTGAAGTTTACAGGATCTCAGTGCTTTGAAAGGCCTTTAAACCCTTTTCAGAGGGACAGTGATTCCTGAGTGACACAAAGTCTCCCTGGCATATTTATATCTGCCAGGCCAGGATGAGACTGTCCATGCTTTGATGCTTTGGATTTCAGTACCTGTTGAAATCCCCTGAACAAATGGTGCCATTAATTATGGGGCCTGGCTTTGATGAATGGTGCACAGGGGACAACATTTCATTTTGTCTGGGGGGAGTAGGCGGGGTGGGGCGTTTCAGAGTGTTCAGTGATGCAGGAGAGGTCCTGGGTGTTGCCTGATCAAGGGGAAGTTGCTTCCTCTCTCTAGAGTGCTGTAAAGTCAGTGTCAAGTCACTGTGGCATCTGGGTTATGTCACCTGCTGAGGGGGCTGCCCTTTATACATCAGATTTACTCAGACAAAAGCCAATTCAGCCCTTTATCTGAAAAGCTTTTAGAATTTCTCTAAGGGTTACAAATAATTTTGTCCTAAATGGCTTCTGCCTGCCTCATCCCCAGGTCACTGAGGAGAGCAATGAGTTTGGGGATCAGAGGGGACACATGAGATGGGGGAAGGCCATGGGGTGTTCTCAGGGAGAGCCCTAGGATTCTACCACCCTGTTTTCCCCATATCCTTTTGAAACTCCCAAAACAAAAGTTGTTCATATGACAAAGGCTTGTTTCTGAGGTGGTGGAAATTTTTTTTACAGCTTTGATTTAGTTTCTTATTTGTGTGAATTGTTATGTTTTGGTGCTGGCAGGTCATGTTCGTGTCAAAAAGTTGAATTCCTTTTGGGGGCACCTGAAAATTTTGTTGTGTACAGACAACAGTCCTTGTCATTTCAGTCTAATTAATTGCAGCCATCTGAGAACATCTCTGGTGGGTTTTCACAAAGGGTTTTTGGACAGGATAAAGCTGTGTTGGAAGACTCCTTCTGGGACAAGAGGACTTCTTTCAGGACTGCTGGGTGATAGCTTTGTGAGCTGATGGGGTTGGTGGAAAACAAGACCATTCAGAAAGGAAAGGAAAAGGAAGGAAAGTCAAAGAGAGTGCTATCAAAATTAAGGACAATGGGAGGAGAGTATTCACTCCTTTAAAGCTCCCAAAATTACAAGGAACAAATGGGAGTGTGTGTGTTCCCTTGTGGTCAAGAGGAATCTCAGCAAAGACAGGAGGCATGATTCCTTTTGGCTGATTTTGGTTTACACTGGAGATGTTTACATGATTCACTCATCCATGTTCCAGTTTAGTGATTCACTTCAGGATAAACTGAATCACTCCTTAGGAATTTCTTATTGCTGACTTTAAAGGTTTTCTGATAGTACTGGATCAGGTGAAGAGATTTGTGCTCCATTCATCTACCTAAGTCAGAATTAGACACAGGAACATTCAGTTTTGTGCACATGGTTAAATAATTGCATATAGGGTGAAACTCTGGGTACCTGATATCAGGTAACCCTGAAGTCAAGGCGGTGAAGAGGCAGAAGAAACCCTGTGCAGGTCTTGAGAATATGTTATTTTTTAAAACAAGAATTAAAATTATTTTTTAAACTAAGAATAGAGATATTTTTGTAAGAAATTTCAGTTTCACTTAATTGACTTTTCCCAATGAAATTGCACTGAAAAGTTTCCAGCTCTTCCAAGGAGGCTTTGGAGTCAGGAGGAAGGGCAGAACACTTCAGGTAACGAGTCTGGAACAGGTAAAAGGAAATAAGTTGTGACCTGAGTGGCTGAAGAGATTGCAGAAGGCACTGCCAGGGAATCCAGTGGCCAAAGGCACAAAGATGCTGAGGGTACATTTAGGAGTGTAACTGGAGGCTTGGAGGCTCCATGGAGGGCTGTGCTGGCCACTTGATGGACAAAGTCATTAAGCAAATTACTGTAATGGAAGCCAGGTAGAGCAGGGAAGGATCAGCCCTGGGAAAACCTGGGTATTGTGTTCTCCTTCACACAGTGGCTTTTGGAGAGATCAGTATTGAGCTGGGTGGATTTTTGGTCCAATGGCATTTCTGGTGCTTGTTCTAAGGACTTTGCTCTTGAGACAATACTGGAGGTGGCACAGGCTCTGTCCAGGCTGCCCTTGAGCCCTGTCTGGGATGTGTCTGGAGTGGTCAGACACCATTCCTATATCCACAAAGGATTTATGGGGTCCTACCCTTTTCTTGTTTTCCACAGGGCACACAATGGCCCAAGCCAGGCAATCCTTGTGTCAGGAGTTCCCAAAAACCCTGAGCAAGGCATAAACTCCAGACTGTGTTTTCCAAACAGACTATGAAACCAAGAATGAGAGACAAGTGTGAGCCTTCCTCCAGCCCCCTCTGTCGTCTGGGCATGCTCGTGCCACGTGTCACTACAAACAGTTGGGACATCTGGAACGGGTTCATGTGAGTCCATGGGGTTTGGATCCTCGTGCGTGGGAAATCCCTCATCCTCTGCTCATTTCCCTGACAGGCAGCTCCTGCCTCCGCATGACAGCACTCAGACAGATCCTCTGCACACTTAATGGAGGAGGATGTTCTGATTGGGATCCAAAATTGTTCTCACAGTAACATCTTCTGATGTTTAGTCCTCCAGATGGGGCAGGATCTTACATCTAGCACAGACTTACCGATTATAAACCACTAGAAACCACTTATTTTCTTAATTCAAGGCAAGACCTGCTCTCATCCAGATTGGTTTTACATGTGATTAAATCCATTGATCCAGTTTCTGCCTCACCACACTGGAGTCCTCCCAGCTGAGGATCTATTTCACACCTCCCAGCTGAAAGGCACCCTGCTTAGGTGAGCACACACCTGCAATCAAGCCTGGGCAGAGGATTTAAACATGTCCAGGCTGAATTTGGGCCTAAGAGCGGATGTAACCTGGTGCTGAGGGGGCACATGAAGTGAAATACACATAAAAAATAGGTAGGGCATAAACTTGGAGCCAGTGTTTACTACATTTTTATGTGGTTATATGGCAGCTGTCTGACCTCCTCACCTAATTTGCAAGTAATCTTGTCAGGACAAATTAGCCCGTGCTGAGCCTGTGCTGTTGAGACTAGATGGTTATCAGGACTTGCACTGGTGAATTTTAAGATAGTTCTGGTGTCTCTGCAGTGTAGTGGAGTCCCTGTGGCAGTGACTGCAGTGCAGAGAGAGGCTTTTGTATTAACCAGAATGAATATGCACAAACCCTCTTCTACAGAAACCTGGAATTAATGGTTTTCTGAGCTGGTTTCTTTCAGGCCATTTTCGCTACAGGGGTGAGTGTTGAAAATAAAGATTTAAACTCCATTTTAAAGTGCAGCCCTGAACACTGTGAATTGCTTAATTCATCTTAATAGAGGTGTTCACTCTGAACCTGAAAAGCTTTTAGTTGAGATTTAGCCTGTGGTTTGATATTACAAATTGGTCGGTGGTAACATTGGTTTAAGACACTGTTGTCTCCTGGCCTCTTGTTCCTGCTGCTCTGCTGGCACAGCCACTCCTGTGGTTGGGAACCAGGTGGGAGGAGCCATCCTGCTTGGAAAGGGGAAAGAAAAAGGTTTCATGTGTTTGTTTTTTTGTTTGTTTGTTTGTTTAAAACAGGAAAGTTCCTCTGTTTGGTTCAGTGCCTGGTCACAGAGAGTTTTCCTGGCACAAAGGAGTGGAAAGAGCACTTTGGCATGGAGAGGAAATGAGCAGTGAGGGTGAAAGGTGAGCAGCAATTACTGGTGCTGGGAATGCCCCAGTGTGCTTCAATATCAGCCAATGATCTGCAGCTGATCTCAACATGTGAAAAATGCTCAAATACCTTTCAAATTGTCGGGTTTAATCTTTGCTTTTAGGTGTCCTGGCAGGCACTTCCCATTTGTGTCCTTATCTCCCAGTCTCCAGCCGTCTTCAAAGGCTTCCCAGCTACTGTGTCCTGCAAGTTCAAAACCCTGCAGCCCACTGGGACTGGAAATGAGTGAAGGAGCACAAGGATTGGAGTTGAATGACAGTGTAAGTATCAGTTGTCAGTGAAAGGAATGTTTCCCTCATTTCCAGAAGGACTTTGCTGAGAAAGAACCTGTTTTCATATAAGTAAAAACTGGGTTTCCACGGTGACTTTCTCAAATTTAGAAGATCTTGTCCTTTAAATCCAGTTTGCCATGGGACATAAAGTTCATTTGCTATAGACCACATCAAACCAGCTGAGCCCAGAGAAGAATATGGTGAGGTGCCTGGAAAATAAAAAAAAATCTGTCAAAACCAGACTTTTGTGGCACTAGAAATTGGGAAATTATTCTTATTGAAAATTTGTTACCCCACTCCCAGAAATGGAGTTATCTGATAAATAAATTCCCTGCAAAGACTGAAAAAACCAGGCCAACCCAGAACAGTGGAATACCCAAATGATTTGGTTAAAGAAATACTTGGTTTGTTTAATAAATTATGATGATTTTGATGAAATTTCCCTTTTTAAATTTGAGTTGTACTTGACAGGAGAAAATTGGTACCTCCAAAGCCTGTGAAAAAATGTGTGTCTGCCTTCAACCAACATCCACAGAGCAAAATTCAAATAGTTCCCATCAGTATCTGGCATATGAGCGGAAAGGGAAGCTTAGCAGAGTTTCTTTGGTTAAAAATAGTAATGTATATATGTGTTATAGTGCAGTGACACAGCTGGAAATCTCAGATCTCTCCCTTGATTAACATACCTCATTAGTGGGGCTCCTGGGCCCTGAAGTGTGGAGTTTGCTCTGGAGCTCAGTGGGAAACTTGTGCAGGCAGTGGGAACCCCATTTCCCTCTCCATCCTTTCCCTGCCATGCCCAGTGCTGTGAGAAAAAGCCAGAGATGGAGAGAGGAATCTCAGATTTCTTCCCAGTGACACAGACAGAGGTAGCTCAGGGGAATCCTGCCCAGCAGAGGTTAATGTGACCCACATATAATTGTGTGAAAAGATGCCACTCTGCGCCTTTGTCAAAGAGGCTTCTCGTTACAGCCCGAGCTCCCCAGTCCCCAGCCCCTTCAGCAAGGCACAGTTTTCTTGCATTAAATCACCACTGCCCTCTTGCCAGCTGCTTAGAGTTTGCACATTATACAGAGGAGATATCTAATATATATTTATATATTTTTAAAATGTGACAGATTGTCTTGTAACATATGTGGTACTGCCTTGAAATGAGCTCCGTGCATGTGATGGCCGAGCCGGCGGCCCCTGGGCGTGTGTGTGTGTGTGGTTTGTGTTTTATTCCTTCTGCTGGAAATCTGAGAGCCTGGGACACTGGAGCTTTTCGTGTTGCTTTTTCTCTGAAATATTCATGACGAGTTGACGACCTTGATTCTTTGATACCTGCCATTTATTCCTGTGCCACTGCTGATAAGTGCTGCTAAGTACATATGTCAGTGCCATGGTTGAGTGAGTGGGATGATAAGGAGAGGGAGGGCATCTCTGGGATTCGTGTGCTGGAATAAGATTACTTTAGAAACTCTGAGGGCATTTTAGGAGCCTGCCATGCCATCTTATTCACCCCACTTTGGTTTTTCTGACTAAAGCCTGTTTTCTTTGCTTCTCCTCCAGCTTTTCCTTCTGACTTGGAAATCTGCTAGGTCGCTGCTGCTTTTCTCAAAGATGATCCTTGGCTTGCTATCAAGTGAATTGCTAATGAACTAGTTACACTTATATTTTCAAAAATGAGATGTGAGTCTGGGGACACCCAAGGAATTCTTCCTCAGCCAGAAACAGATCCTCACTGAATTGGACTCCGGGAAGTTGGATTAGATGATCAAGGCATTTTGGTGCCCTTAAAGGCAAGGAAAGATGAGGGTAGAGCAGAGGAAGATGAGAAGAAGAATAGGCAAGGAGGTAAGCACAAGTAACACCTTGTAAGTGTGACATTTAATCAGGCAAAGCTCGGTGATGTTTGTGAAACCATTCTTTGGAAGGATTCTAACCTGCCCTGCCAGGCACAAAGTTTTGAGGGTGGGGGGTAAAATGACAAGAAAGGGTTACAGAAGTGACAAAATAAAGAAATATATGGGGAAAGAGTTCCTGAGTGAAAATTAAGTTTAACCTGAACCAATTTTCACTGACATTGCTGGAGCAAGGGACCAGTGTTGTTCCTTTTGACTGCACATTATCCCATGGTTTTTCAGAGACATAACTGGTGTTAGGGCCTGGATTCATCCTGCTGAGTTCAATTGTTCAGCTGAAATATGGGATTGGGAGACCCTGGGCTGGTTGACCTGCTGTAGGTTCTGCAGTGGTGATCTAGGGAGTGAAGGGTGGTGCTTTCACCCTCCTTCAAGCTGGGCTTTGGATGGAAATTGGAAAGTTCAGATGGAGGCAGCTGGTCCCTGTCTGTTGGATGCTGAAGAACGGACTCTGATGGGGAGATGTATTGACAGAGTTTTCCTTCACCTAAACTGTGAAGTGAGGGAAGCCAGAGCAAGGGAGACAATGGAGAAGAACCTCTGTCATGGATTGTCTTCTCACCATGTTTCATACAGAAAATTGCAGCACCCTCTCTTTTCTGGGTTGTCACTTTCCCCTCTCAGAAGTCCCAGCACATGGCTGTACAGCTGTGTACATCCTCCTGGAGATAACTTCCCTGCCCTGAGAGAAAATATGGCAAAAAGAAAGATGGAAGTAAAATTAGCAAGGCCTAAGGGGCTTCTGCATGTGCTTGTTGAACTGCAGCATCCTGGAGAGGCAGGAGATAAGGTGACTTAGGGAATGCAGCCCGGTCCAGAGAGGCATTTATTTAAGATTGATATCAAACCTTGGAACTGTGAGTGGGAGGATTTTTGAGGAAGGAACAGGATGTTGCCAGGAGGAGGGAGGCTGGCTAGGATGATTTATTGTGAGGGTCAGTGGCAGGAAGTCACTGGAGATATGTGATGGTCTGAAACGCAGGCCAAAGAACCCGCGTGCGGACACTGTTCTGTGCTCAGAGATTCTGCCTTCTCAGAACAGGGCCAACAAAGTGGCTGGGTGGTCTAATTTAGGGTCATCCTTGGTGGTCCTGCATGTGTGTGTTTTGGTCAGCTGCCTTGTCTGTGTGTGTCTCTGTGCACAGTGACCCGTCCTGCTCTGGGGTCTGTTACAGAGGCTTCTGCCACTAAAAAACATTTCACTGCATTGCAAGAGATTTCAGGCCTTTTTTGAGGCAAGCAGTCATTTGGTGCTCACACAGATAAATGTGCACATGGGGGTATGAAATAGTGGTGTTTATTATTAGGCTTCCCTCCTCCCCATAGGAAAATTCCCTGTGACCAAAGAAATGAAAAGATTGGCAAGAGCAGAGGAGTCGTGATCGGGAATGACCTCTGGGGCCATAAACAGCCCTGGGGAGTTCAGCTGGATGGAAAGCTTTAGCTGGTTGTCAGTCTGGAATCTGCAGCCCCATGGCATTGTACCAGGCAGTTATCTCGAGCTGGACTCTGCAGGCAGCCATGCTTTTTGATACTATGGCTGTAAATAAATTATTGATCATCAAGCACAGCCACCTTCTGTCTAACCTACTTCTGAGGGCCACTTATTGTACAGTCCTGTCCTCTGACCCAGCCAGACCTGGAGTCCTCCTGTGTCAGGAGCAGCTGTCCTTCCTGAGGACAGAGATGATGTCACAGAGACCCCTCAAGCGGAGCAGGAGTGTGGAAGGATTTCAGCTCCCTGGGAAATGCAGGGTGGTGCAGAAGGCAGCAGTGCTTTGCAGTGAATGGGAAGGTGCCCTTTGCCTTCAGGTGACCTTAAATGACTTGTCAGAGCTCACACAGAAGAGTTGGAGCTCAGGGACAGGACTAAGCTCATATCTTCTCTGTAGGGGTGAACATGCAGACAACTCTGCCCCATCCCTGTTCAGGCTCTCATTACTGCAGGCTCGGCTGTGTTGTGGTTTCCCTCAGTGCATTCCTCCCCTGCCGCTCTGCCTTTGTTCCTTTCTGCAGCTCTTCGGGCTGTCCCTGCTGATAATGGCTGTGATTAGATCGACACGAGGGGGTGACATCTGAGCTTTTCATGCTGTCCTTTTATCTAATGTCCCCCAGCTCGTGGTCCTGTTGTCCCTGCACAGCTCGGTCTGCGGTGATGTTCACTCTCCTGCTTACACTCAGTGAATGATTTATCATCTGTTATCAGTAGGACTCTGTACAGTGTCCAGGGACAATGTTTTCTTCCATCTGGTTCCAAGCTGGTGGAACACCCTTCCATATGGTTTTCACATGTGGTTCTCCTAGGACCTCCTTTCTATTTCCCCCCTCTGGATTCATCATTATGCAGTTTGTCTAACAAGTACACTTTGTTTCACTTTATAAATTAACCCCATGCATGAATTAAAACCTCAGCAAATGTGGGTATTTCTTAAATGAGAGAGGAAACCTTCACAGCTGGGTGAATCTATCTTCTGGGAGAAATATCCAGTCCCACAACATCCTGCAGTGTTTCAGGCCACTCTTCAGGCACACATCAGCCTGGGCCTTGTTCTGGAATTAGAATGTGTGGGAAAGTCTTTTGTTCAGTCCTGTGTTATGAAGATGCTGGTTGCAGTTACAGGTTCCTGGTGTGGGCAGGACAAAGACCACAAAAACACCTTTTTATGTAAATTGTCCTGAGTCACTGACAGTGATTGCCAGCAGCTTGATACTGGGCTTCCAAGAGCCAAACAAGTCTGTCCCACCATTGCTCTGGGTGATCCAATGCCCTCCATCAGGATCCCTTGCTGCTGCCTTTGTTGGTCTTTGCAGATAATTTTTGCTGTGGTCTTTGTTGATTTTGTGTTGTTAGACCTGGTAACACACTTTTATCTTATCTGCCTTTTTCTCTTCTTTGCTCTCGGTGTTGTTTGCCATTCCAGGATAAATACAGAGCTGCCTGCCCCTGGGGGCCAGTGCACTGGGTTCCTCCCCCCAGAGTGTGCAAATATTTGCAGCAGAGCAGCCTCTGGGCCCTGAGACGTGAGCAGCGACACGAGGAGGTGCAGCCCAGGGCAGGGGCAAGGCCAGAGGGTGTGAAAGCAGCACACAGACCCTGGGGCAAGTGGCCTGGACAGTTTAGGAAGCTCTTGCCTGGTCTCCAGAGCAACAGAGAAACAGGGACTTGACTTCAGAGTGTGCTGGGATGTGCTCACATGATTCAGGAGCTGTTTCTTCAGGAAATCCTGCTTCTGAAGTGACTGACACCTTAGAGCTGCTTCTTCTGGCAGAGTTACCTGGGGTATCACCCCTCCTCTATGCCCCACTCAGAAACAGAGGATCTCAAGTAGCTTGAGGTGTTTGGTGTGTCTGTCCAAGAGAAACAAACCACTCCTAGTGCAGCTCTCACACCAGGGACCATATGAAGCAGTCAGTTTTTAAGATGTTGTGGCAAATGCAAGCCAGTATTCTCACCAGAAAAAGATATTTCCACTTTTCCTCCTTCCTTTAGCTGCTTTTCCGTGCTTTCTGCTCTTTCCACAGATGTTCTTACAGCTCCAGGACAGTCCCCACAAACCTCAGGAGGGAGCCTTGCTTGGTGTTACCTCAGAGCTCTGCCCTAATTGCCTTTGCTGTGGAAGGCACGTTTGTGTCACTGTGGTGTCCCACTGTGGCAGTGCCACTGCTCCCCAGAGCAGGGTTCCTGGGGGATGCCCAGCACTGGAGCAGTGCTGGGAGAGATCTGTGCTGCTTCAGCCTTTAAGGGCCTCTCCTCCTCATGGGCTCCCATCTCTCCTCTCCCTCCCCTCGGGTCTGCTGGGCTCACCAGCACGGTCCCTTCGTGTTGGTTTTGGGGGTTTTGCTGTTTGCTCACCGTTGCCTTTTCCCAGTTTGAAGTTTGCTGGCCCTGGGGCCAGTGACCCCTCTGGAGCTGCTGGGGCTGTGGCCAGGGAGGTTATTCCGTGTCCATCAGGGCTCTTGGATCCATCCTGAGGGCATTGATTGATGGCCCTGTGCCAAGCAGGGTGACCCTGGTCTGGCAGCTCCGCTCCCTCCTGCATGGCCATGTTTGGTGCCCATCAAAGAGATGCTCAGGCCATCAAACAGCCAATTAAAACAAATCAAGAGGGAGGAGTGGAAGAGGAGGCCTTAACTCTTTCCACCCCATCACAAACACCTTTGTGGAGCCATATTTTTCTGCCAAAATGAGGTCTGTGAGGGAGGTAAGAACAAAGATCCATCTCTATAAAATTTATCTGTGGGATCTCTTTAAAAATTGAGTCAACAGAGATCAGCTGTCTATGTAGCTGTCATTTATTTAAGGCCTGGAATGAGGCCAGATCAATGGCCTTGCTTTCCATTTTATATTTTATTTCTGAGCAGCACATCATAAAGCAGCCTGTGAAATTCAGCATAGGGTAATGAATATATAATAATACATCTCAAACTCCAACACTGCTTGGAAGAATTGAATTTTCTACCATGGCTGTTGCTACCTGGAAAGGAGAAAGACACTCCCATTCCAGTTGCTGGCAGCTGACAGCAGGCAGAAGACAATAAATTTAGGAGTTATTTAGAATCAGCTTCTGAATAATGGCATCAGAAGGACATGATCTCCACTTGAGGAGCCTGATGAGGGAGAAGTGCTAGAGCTGGGAATTAAGAGCACCACTGGGACCAGGGGTAATGAAAGGTCTGTGATCTGCCAGGGGCTGATGCTCAGACCGGTGCAGGGTCAATCCTGGTTGTTTCAGCACTAATCTGGGGCTGTAAGATCATGCAGCCTTTCCTAAAATACTGGCAAAAAGCACAAGAACACGGATTATTTTGCCTGTTGAGCTTAAATCCATAATTACTCTGAAGTTTTCAGATAGCAGTTTTGTGGAAATGCTGACAAAATGATTGGTTGAGGGCTAAGTGTAGAAAGGCCACTTTTTGAACAACTCCTCACATCCACACAATTCCTGATCCAGACACAGAATTTCAGAGTGGCATTGTCTTGTACTTCAGTTTCCAGCCTATAAAAGAGGGAACAACTCCTTTTTTTTCCCTAAGAATGCTAAAATTTGTGCAACACAATAATGCTAAAAATTATGTTAGTGTCTGAATAAGGGAAGACCAAAAAATCCCCTTCTTCCCTGCAGAAGATACCCTGTTATACCTGAGTGCAGCACACACTCCTCCCACATCTTCCTTCACCTGCTTGTGCTTGTTCAATTTTTGCTCTAATATCATCATCTAACTAATGCAAAGGCATTGAATCCATTTTCTGACTGTTGGGTAAACGATGGTTAAGTGTCTGGAGATTTATTTAATTGTCTAGCTATTAAAAAAAAAGGTAGGTTTGCTGAGTGAAAGCTTTTATGCTTTTAAATGAGGTATTGTTGTGATTAGAGTTTAAACAGCAATGATTTCCTCAAAAATGCATTGTCAATAATCACTGGCTTGTTTGATTGTCCACATAACTGTCCCACCCCCACTGCCAAGAAACTCATCTGACCCCCCCAATGATAAGAATAGCTATTTTTTTCCATTAAGTGTGCAGCAGATCTAATGTTCAGGGCCAGGAACATCTTCATTAGTCAGTACGGAAAGTGAACACATTGTTCACGAGGCAGCCTCCAGAATAATGGACTAGAGAGACTTCAGAGGTGAGGGATGGAGGCTGTGGGAGTGGGAAAGGGGCTTAAAGCTTCACAAACCACACAGAGAGAGGATCTGAGTGGGATACGGGCAATTGATTCCCTTAAGTGTCTTTGTAGAGGTCGGTGGAGAGGTGGAGAAGCTCCAGATGCTGCATTGTGAGCCTGCTCAGTCTCATCACAGCAGCTCAATGCTCATTTTACTCTTTTCTACTTATTTAATTCAAAAAGCCAAGAATCCAAAGGTAATTCAGCTGGCATAACCCAAACCCACAGCACCACCAGGGCAGGTTCCTGGGGTGAGGCGATGGCCTGTGGGTCAGGTGGCTGCTCCTCAGCTTACCTGGCTGTCTCAGAGACTGATTTGGGGGATGCAAACAGGCCAAACCTTTTCTTTATGCCTTCTTTTAACGTGGGAAATCAATTTCCCAAGTGAATGCCACTTCCCTGGTAGCTCTTGCCCCAAAATCTGTGCCAAGTGTGCAGCTCAGGATGAGTTTTTACCCAGAACATTTGCTACTTAGGAAGTGTGAAGGGCCTATGGAAAACATGTGTTCCCAAGGGCAAAGGGAGATGTTCTTCCCTCTCCTCCTTCATGTCTTTCTGAATTTCCCATTCACTGATGTATTTAGGCACTGAGAGCTGCTGCTTCCAGGTGTCAGGCCTGGGTAGGATTAAGGCTGACACTTGCCCTGAGACTTGAGCAGGAACATTAGATTCCCATTTCTCACTGCCACCCCCTGCTTGGGGAATCCCAGTTGTGTCCCTGGCAGCAGAGCAGGGCTGCTGTGAGCAGGGCTGAGCTCCTGTCCCCCCTCCCTGCCCTCATCAGTCCTGAGTGCCACTTAGGCTGCTCCTCCCGGCTGGACAGCGATTGCTCCCTGTTGGGGAGCTGTCAGTGAGGGGAGAGCCATCCATCCCAGTGGGAAGTAATCTCACCCCGCAGGGGGGCACCTCTTCCCAGCCAAAACAACGGGACTTTGACAGCCTTGATGTATTTATTCCCTTCTGTGGGGCAGAAATGCTGCCACAGCAGGGCGGGGGAGGATGCTGCTGGTGACTTGGAATGGAAAAGCACAAAGTACCAAGGAAGTGCCTGCAGGGAGCAGGGGGCTGGAACTGGATGGTCTTTTAAGGTGCCTTCCAGCCCAACCATTCTGGGATTCTATGCTAAAGGGAAAGAAAGAAAGAAAAAGCTTATTGTAGAAAGGGAATTCCTTTTATTTGTGTGTTCAACTCATCTCCTGAACTTGAGAGCTGAGAAAAGCAAAGAGCAAGTGCAGAAGTAGAGGCTGCAGCCCAGATGGGCCATGGTGTCCCAGACAGGCTGGGAGTTCAGGGCTGGCTTTGGGGAGCTGTCAGCTCGTGAGGAACATGAATCCCTGCCTCTTGTGCTCCTTGTCCTCAAGGCTTGGCTCCCCCCTGGCCTTGCACCGTGATCTGGGGGGTTTCACCCAAGTGCCATTTGTCAGGTGCTTTTGTCAGCCCCAGTTTGGGCCCATTTTGCCTCTGCAAAGTATCAAAGGACATCTCAATTTAAGGACAAGCTGTCAGGTTATTTCAGGGGCACAACTCTGTCACATCCTCTGCAGCTGTACCAGTCCATAGGGCTCATCCAGTCTAAACTCAGCCTCCTTACTGGGTTTGAGCTCCTGGGCAGCACTGGGGGTTGAGCAGGAGCCTGGGCTTTGGGAAGACAACAGCTAATGTGGCTTCTGAGGTGATCCATTCCTTTTACTCCAGTCTTCCAAGAGTTAAATCCCCTCACAAAAATCGAGAAATTTCTTTAGCTAAAAGGTCCCTGACAATGTTCAGGTGTTTTCTCTTAGCAGGAATTAAGTACGAATTGGCAGGGCCTGGGTGCACCTATAGGGTCTGATTGCCCTAAGCAGCTTCACCTGGGCTCATCCACAGCCTCTGCTCATTGGTCCAGGAGCTGTGTTTAAGCTTAGTCCCTCAGTGCTGCTTTGTTTTGCCAGCCTGAGGCCACCTTTGGATTTTCTCTTTGTAGCTCATCTGGAGGATTCAAGTTGAGAAGTTATATATTGGGATAAAAATCCCATAGTTCTGCAGCTGGGGTGTGTCACCTCATGTCTGTGCTGTTTGGAGAAGAGGAAGAGAAACCAAGCTGTGGTGATGACTGAAAAGTAAACTTCATTGTTCTCAGTCTCTGTGTAACATGGTGGGTGGGAAGCAGGCGAGTGACTGTAGAGTCTCCTTCTGGGATGAGGAAAGTGTTTGCTGTGCCATGAGGAAAACTCACTGTGGGGAGAGGTGGCTTCTGCTGGAATCTGCTGAGGGACTGGCTGAAATGAGCTGCTGCTTCAGAGCTGCCCCTGCTGCAAAGGAGCAACTGGAGGAGGAAAGGGGAGGAAAGGCACTGTCTGCTCCTGACGTGAGTACGTGAATTTTACACGTGGCTTGGAATATGGTTTGGAGATTGTGGTAGAAGAAATTGTAGTGGGCAGCAGGACTGCAGACTGGTGCCTCATCAGGGAGGTGTTAGTGTCTCCCAGGTGGATTGGGCAATGGATGTGTCAGGAGCCAGCTGGACAAACTTCTCTTTAGAAAAATATTGAAAGTTGGCTGCTTGTTAGTACTGAAAGGTGCTCACCTGATGGTGGTTGGAGCACGGCTGAGGAGAAGGTGCAGGAGGAGCTCACTTATCTGGGTTGGGGTTTTATTTTTGTTGTTTTGGAGTTGGCTGTTTGCTTGGTTTTCTGGGCAAATGTGGAGGCTGGGTGAAGTGTTTCCTTGCCTGAAGGGAAATAAATTAATGTCTATGTGTTAGATTTGTATTCTCAAAAGCTGCTTTAAAGTGATGAGGTTGTTTTGGTAGTTCCCAAAATCATTCAGGTGTGGAGAGCTGAGTGTGATCCTGCTCAGAGTGGCTGAACAGCAGAAGTTGGACTCAAGGCTGTGGTAGAGTGAACAACCAGTGTCTGTCCCTTTCAGCTGTTTCTCCTTACCGGTTTTAGTGCTGAGAACTTTATGGCAACAGAAATGTTGCTGTCATTGGTGCAGCCAGAAGATGCTGATGTGGGTTATTTAATGAGTTCTTCCTGTCATGTGTGGATTGCTGAAGGGCTACAGGGCATTCTCCTGCAGGTGGAGGTTGCTCTGGAAAAGATGAGTGCATCTGTGTTACTGAGGGTTTTCTAGAGGCTTTGGAACAGTTGTGTTACAAATATATCATGACTGTTTTACAGCATATTGTGAATACTCACACTGGTTTTTCCCTTTTGCTGACCCAGGTTATTACACAGGCACAAAGGGGCTTCCCAGTTATTGATTATTCCAACTGCAGTTTCAAGCCTTGGGTAGCTGCAGTTTATTTGCCACAGCAGTTGGAAGCCTTTGTGGTATCAACTCTGCAACCCCTGCAAAGTATCTCCTCCTCCTCCTCTTGGCTTCCAGCTCTGCAGGGGAAGCACTGTGCTGTGCTGGCCAGCTTAGGGCTTTAGATCATCTGCAGGAGTCACAGAATCATAAAAATTACAGAATGGCCTGGGCTATATGGAACCTTAGAGCTCATCCACGGGCAGATGTCACCCACCAGATCAGCTTGCTCAAGGCCCCAGTGTATTGTCTGACAGTATTGATTCCTTCTGGGATTATCTATTTAACTCTTGTTTTGGGGAGTAAAAACTGTGCTAAGAGAAAAGTATGATACTGGTTTAACTCTTTAAAAATGCTTGGGTTTTTATTTTGCTTCATGTTCAATATGTGAAAGAAGGGGCTAAATGCAGTCCTTTGGGGTAGGAATATCTGTGTAAGCTTCTTGCTCGTGATGAAATAGTTTATAAGAGGAGGAAAGCTTTGTAGTGTGCCCTCAGGGGTGCATTGCTAGGCTAGCCTCCTCTGGAAGGCTGTTCCACAGCCAGATTGTTTTCCTTGGAAACACTTTGTTCCTGTTGTGATCCATGCTGGGCTTCGTGACCTGTGAGTTGCTGGAAAAACATCTGCATTGGCAGGGCTCTGGGTGAGGGAGCAGGGGTGCTCCAGCCTCCATCACTCCTGTGCCATCACCAGCCTCCCCTTGCCTTGGCTCTGGCAGACAGGCACGAGTTCAGGTGGGACACAGGCCCTGGTTTATTCCTGTAGCTGTTCCGTGCCTCAGTTCAGGGTTTGGTTTCCTCCTCTGGCCCTTCTGGCAGCCCAGTTCCTCCACAGCCCCTGCAGTCAGACATGTAAGAGTGACTCCTTGCTAAGTACAGGCTTTCCTGAGCCTCAGCCCGGGCTCTGGCTCTGTCCTGCTCTGATCTCACCCCTCTCTAAGCTGCTCGAGTGTCAGTGCTCTCCCTCAGCCGCCCCACGGACCTGTGCTGCTCTAATGGCTTGTCCAGTCCTGGCTCCTTGTGGCTGTGCACGGAGCGCTCGCCAGGCCGTGCTCGTGGTTTCCTGTCTTATTTCATGGCTTTTGATGGCAGCTCAGCTGAGCAGTTATGAAATTCATATCCTCCCTGCCTAGGAGAAAATGGCAACTGGAAGATTTAATGTCCCAAGGGGTTGGTGTAGGAAGTTGTACCAGAGGGGAGGAGGAGGGGGGGCTAAAGCTTCAGGTCCTTCACAAATCTCTGTGAGTCAGGCTTTCCACAGGCTGGGAAGCTGTGAATTACCCCCCTGAATTATGTACATGGCACAGTGTTACAGCACTTGCACTGAACTCCCTTCCCCACCAGCAGTTCCAGGATTTACATTTGGAGGAAATGGCCTTGTTTCATTTGGGGATGGATTTCACTCACTAACACACAACACTTGGGGATCAGGAAAGACAAAGTCGTGGTAAAATCTGTCACCTCTTCCTCTGTGCTGCTTTGGGGTCACAGATGAGCATCAGGTCCTGGTGTGCCCAGCAAAGAGTCTATTTTGGGGTTTCCAGGGGAGGCTGGAGCTCACCCTTCCATGCAATACAGGGATGAGAGCCTCTTTTGTGTGAGGGCTTGGTGGACACTGACCAGCTTCTGCAGGAATTCTGGGCTGGAAACATCAGCCCTGGTCACTCACCTACACGTGGTGTGAGACATGCTATGGCTGGATTCCAGTGTCGTCCTCTAGAGCCAGTCCTTTAGTGAGGAAAAGGGTTGGTTGTGGGATATTTTTCCCTTTCAATTGTATTATTCCTCTAAAATTTAAGCTTTACCATTTATATGGCCTAAATCCCAGAGCTGCAGCCTGCCTTTGTGTGGCAGCAGTTGTGGTGAAGCCAAATGTCAAGGACCAGCAAAGAGAAGCTGCTGGTTAGGCACATTTTACTGTTTATATGTTTACTTTTTCCTCTTAAAAAAAAAAGTATTCAGTTTCATAACAAGTTGTAATGAAGCAGTAGCTTTAAAAAGATTCCTCTGTTTTCTTCCTTAAAAAAGGAAAAGCTTCCTCTCCCTCAGAAACTCACCAAAAAGTGTTTAAGCACCAAATTACCTTGAAGTCCTCAAAACCAGGAAAAGAATTTGGAAGAGATGGAAAAATATAATTGAAATGCTTTCACAGATGGAAGATTTCATGAGAGTAATTTAGGGAGAGGCAAGAAAACCTATGAAACCAAATATTGAAAACGTTGATGGTCAGATAGCAACTATTTTTGGACAAAGACACAAATTCAGTCCTAGAAGAATAGCAACTGTTCTGTGGCTCTTGGAGGGTTTTTTCCCTCGTGGACGTGTTGGATACGGAGCTGTCTGGTTGTTTGTTACCAGAGTCATTTTAGTGAAGCTGTTCCTGCCATGTGGTCTGTTCTCATCTGCCTCTTCTGACAGGAGACATCAGAAGCAGGAGCAGAAACTATTCAATCATAGTGACAGAACCCCTTTTTTGGATGGTAAAATGTTCTGTTGGTTTTGTATCTATAACTTCGTGTTTGTCTCTCCGCTCGCGTGCAGCGCCCTTGATGAGATCCAGCACAAAGGGCAGCTCTGGGACATTCCTGCCCTGCTCTGCAGGGCTCCAAGGGGAGGATCCCAGATCCTGTGTGCTTGTTCTTGCTGGTGAGCAAGCAAGGAATAGGATCATGGAATATCCTCAGTGGGAAGAGACCCACAGGGATCATCCAGTCCAACCCCTGTCCCTGCCCAGACCCCCCAACAATCCCACCCTGTCCATCCCTGGCAGTGCTGTCCCAATGCTCCTGGAGCTCTGCAGCCTCAGGGCTGTGGCCATTCCCTGGGGAGTCTGGGCAGTGCCAGCACCCTCTGGGGGAAGAACCTTTCCTGATCTCCAGCCGTTCCCTGGGTCCTGTCCCTGATCACAGGAGCAGAGAGCAGAGCTGCAGCCCCTAGTGAGCTCTGCCCTCAGTCTCCTCCAGCTGAGCATTCCGAGTGACTTCTCCCATTCCTCTAGAGACCCTTCACCATCCTTGTAGTTCTCTTTTGGAATAGGTAGCTTGGTGGGAGATTAGGGATTGTCCTAAATTTTGGGTTGTTATTAGTGGGAATGCTGTACGATTGAGAAAATATAATTGGTGATACCTACAGATTTGTCAGCCCTCCACGAGGTGTGTCTTCCCAAAAGCTTCACAATTTAGGCTCATGTACGTGGTGTCACCTGCTTGGTGATGTGGAGGACCTGGAGCTTGTTGATAAGGGCTCCACTGCCAGCAGGTGCTCTCTGCAAGTGGCCTCAGCCAGGTCCTGTCACTGCTTTGTGCTGCATTCCCTTACCACACACAGGGCTGATAATGAGCTCAGATGATGATGAGGGTGAAGGGAGAAAGAAGCATTCTCCTTGCATGTTTGTCAGGGTGCTGACCCAGATCTGCACAATCAAAGTGCATGTAAGCTGCAGAGAGCAGTTCCACAGGACAGCATCTGGGCACATCCAGGCTGGCTGGCAAATCACTGCCTGCACCCAGCTTACAGGCATCACTGTAAGGCAGACAGACTGGCTCATGCTCCCTCTTTAAGGGGAAGATGAGTGGGTTTTCAGGCTCAAATTCCCTGGAAGGACAAAAGGAAATTTGTCAGGTCTGAATCTATGGGTGGCAGTATGTGGCTTCAGTGATGTTCATCACAGAGTTGTAGTGGATATGTAATATATTCCCTGGGTCCAATACACTTCTAAGTCCTGTGTCCTTAAACTCCTGTAAGATCCTGTGGAGCAGCTGAATTCCTGCCCTGGCTCCTCTCAGAACCAATTTTGTGTCTGCATTGGGGCATTACAGACTTTTTACTCAATTGACTTAATCCCTGTGCTTTTCCCTTTCTTCCTTCTCTGTCCCAGTTCAGGAGGACCCCTCCCAGTGCCCTGCCCGGGGACAAGGACTTTTGTAAGGGATTTTATGAAGGTCTTTGGTGTGGATCCTGTCACTCCAAGGGCACTGGCAGCAGTGCTGCTGCTGTGTCTGCACTGTGCCAGCCATTGCTGATGTCCAACTTCTCCAGGAGCGGGATGAAATCCAAGTGGCAGGGCAGGCACCTCTGAGGAGATAGCTCCTAACTGTTCCCACAGAGCTTGAAGAAAAAGATTTGACGGATTTACAGAGGAAAATGGCTGAGAAGGGATTGATAAACACACAGAGAGATCTAACTAGTGTGTCCCATCACTCTGAATAGCTGATCATAGCGAAAGTGCTTCAGGGCAGTGTCGGGAAGGATTTGTTGATGTGAACTCGTGTCTCCCTGAGAGAATCATGCTGTTTCGGGGAAGGGACCATCCAGGGAAGGTTGTCATGAGGAAAAATGCAACAACAGTGGGGTGGGCATGTGTGTCAGGAGCAGTTGGTGAGATGCTCACCAGCGCTGTCTGAAGGCAGAGCTGTGAGGATGCCAGCCAGGACTTGAGGGCTGAGCTTCCTCCCAGCAGCAGCACTGAGCCAAACCTGCTCCCCAGTGCAGGCACTGGCCACAAGAAGGCCTCCGTGCCAGCCAGGATTCCAGGCATGAGGAATTCTGTTCTGAGGCTGGGAATCTCCTGTAGATGCTGTGATTAGGGCTGCCCTGCAGCAGTCAGCAGTGTGAGCTGGCTTGGCAGAGCATCTCCCTTCCTGCAAGTCCCTTCAGTGCCAGCAAAGGCTCAAGACAGGAGAGAAACCATGGATTCTTCAGGACCTCCTCAAGGGTCAGTCTGGAAGCAGTCAGATTTGGGAGCTCTTGCTTGAAGACCTGGGGAAGTGTCCCTTGATTGTATTAATAGTTTAGGGAGGACTGTGTATCACAAACACCTGGGCTAAAGTGAGGACTCTGCAGCCAAAGTGGGAGGTGTGGTGAGGGTGCAGAACTGCACTAAATAGTCCCCAGAATTCTGTTTTGCCTTTGTTACAGCTCACATAAACCACTGGCTGCAGCACTGGGGAAGCTTTACCTTTTGTGAAGACAAAGTGAAGTCTTACCTTGTGTGCAGAACACCACTGTCAAGTGAACTGTGTCATTTCTTAATGTTGAGTTCCATTTGCCCTGCACTGACATATTTTCTTGGATATTTAATGGACTGAACATACATGTTCCCAGGAGGGCACAATGCTTCAAATATTTTATTAAGATATATCATATACTTATCAATCCTTTAAAGTATTTTAGCTTCACACTCAACTGTTCTGCATTAGAGTATTCATCAGAGTTCATAATTTCTGGTTGTTAGTAAGGGAAAAGATCCAAAGTTCCATAGTAGTGGAAGCATCCAGACAAATATTTGTACCACACTTTGAAGATCAAAACTAGGAAGTTCTATCTAAACAGAGATACTGAGACTTTGCAACTTTCAGAAGTGTGAATATTTTATGTTTGCTTTAGTAAGAGAGAGGTGTTCAACTCTTGGAAAGCTTTCTCCTAAAACACAGGATTGTTTGGGATATTTGTGCGCATCCAGGAAACTTCTGTCTGACAAACTCCAGCCTGGGGTGGCAGGCAGGGTGACCACGGTGTCCCCTCACCTGGGAAGGCTGAGGTGAGGCAGTCCTTTGTAAGGATGTTTTCCAAGGCTTTTGTAAACAAGCTGTGTGTGTGTCTCTTACACTTCAGGCCAGGCTAACAAATTGAGATGAGCTGCAGCAGCTCTGTGAAGGCTGGCTCTGCACACACAGGGGCCTGAGCTGATTTATCTTGATGTTTGGTTGAATTCTTTGCATTTTGGGTCCCTTCTGTAACCTTTTCACCTCGTTCTTTTTTAAGGTGGCTGCCTGGCTGTTACAATTTATCATGAACGCATCTCACTTCACTTCTGGCTCCTCTGACAGAAGGAACAGCCGGTCTCCGGGAGGTCAAAGACATTATTTTCCCCTCGTCTTTCTCAGTTTCCAGCACATATTTGTCACTTTGAAAAAGCATGAATTCTGGATTTGATGCACTTTAATTGATTTCACCCTCAACAAGTCCAACTGTCCATCAACCTTTCCTTGTTTTTTCCTCTCCCCCTTCCCCTTCTTCGTTTCTTTCCTGTGTCCCTTTGCTTTGAGAGTGATGTTTTCACCCGCCTGCATGCTGGAGCTGTTGCAAAGCCCATGACCCTATCAAGGCTCACTGTCACTAGCCATTGCTCTCATTTTCCTCTTTCTCCAAGCTGAACTTTGCATACTGAATGAGAATGAAGTAGGAGTACTGGTCTTGTAATATCTCAGTGATGTGCTCCTTGTCAAAGTAGAAGTGATGGCTGATGGTCAACTTATTTTGAGACAGCTGTGTAGAATTGGAAATGTGAGGGAATTAATTCCTTGGTATTTAAAACAATTTGCAGTATTATGGCAGAGATGAATGTGGTGTTTCTTCTTTCCTCCTGGCAGGATGTGTATTCCTGGTGCTGTGCATATATCCAGGGCTGGGTGGTTGTAAATTCAGTGTGTAAGGTGGTATTGTCACCTCATAAATGGAGATCACAGAATCATAGAATGTCCTGAGTTGCAAGGGCTCTACAAGGACCATCCCAAATACCCTGTGAGGTGTCTCACAGTCTTTTTTGGTGAATTCTTCTGGCACAAGTGGCAATATGGAATGAATGTGGATGTGTAACAACGTGTTCTTTGCACAGAAATCCTTACAGCGTGTGCTGAAAGCCAAGGGCTGCTTATAGTGGAAGCTGAAAGAGTCACAGGTGTTCCTCTGGGCGCTGTCATTACATCCTAGATACTGGCAGGACACGGGGCAGGGAACAGGCTTCTGTTTGCACCAGAGCACAGGTTCCAGATCTCTGCCCTGCGCCGAGGTGTTCACCAGATCTCTGCAGGGACAAGGACGTTCCCGGGGCTGCTGTGGGCTCCCTGAGGAGCTCCAGCGCTCGAGGTGAGCAGCCCTGGCTCATGACACGCTGAGTGAGTGTTTTCAGGCCGTAGCCAAGCAATCCAAACGTGCCGGTGCCGTGTGCCCGGCTCGGAGCGCGCCGGGAGCCGGGCGTGCGGCGGCCGCGCCCCGGGGACTGCTGTCCATGGTCCTGGGCGAGCCTGCGGAGCGCGGCGCTCGGCCCGGGGCCCGGGGAGGATGCGCATCCCTCCCTCTGTTCTGGGCAGGTCTGCACATCGAGCTTTGCCAGCGTGCGTGGGGAGGGGACGGGTTGTTCTTCAGGGAGTTATCGAGGGCGTCCACTGGTGCTTGTGGACCTCGTGCTGACCCTTTCCTTCCTTAGCGGGTTTGGATGAGCTGTTAGGAAAAAGCTCTTCCCTGGGAGGGTGGGGAGGCCCTGGCACAGGGTGCCAGAGAAGCTGTGGCTGCCCCTGGATCCCTGGAAGTGTCCAGATCCAGACTGGATGGGGTTTCCACCCTGGGATGGAAGGTGTCCCTGCCCAAGGCAGGGGAATCCAGGGCTCAGAATAAAACATTATTAATATGACACAGAATGTTTCAAAGAGCATACAAGGAATTAATTTCTTTTTCTGAGTGGGTACTGTAATTCCACTTCAATTCAGTGTTGTGTGGGAAAAAGCACCATGGTGGGCTCTGAACTCTGGAAGGAGTTCATTAATCTACTCCAGGCACTGCATCTTGTGATTCTGCTGTTCAGTAGGAGGGGGAAAACAAGCCAAAAGTGGAATTTAGGACAGGTGAGATTTCCCCCTTTCTCTCTTGTGCAGCTGTGGCCAACCAGGCAGTGGCACATGGAGTTTATTCCACCAGTGTGTGTGCTCTGTGCAAGGAACACTGAACATTTCCTGCTGGGATCTGCACTGCCATCACTTGTAGGTGTGTGACACTGCCTGCAGGGCTGGGCTCAAAAAATGGGGAGAGCTGATCCCATGGCAGACCTGGCACCCTTCATTTGTGGCAACATCAGCATGGTTTTAATGGCTTTTTATTTTTGTTGGTTTGTTTGTTTATTGTTTTGGAGTTTGTTTGTTTGTTGTGGTGGGAAGATGCATCCTCATGGAAGGACCATGATTTACTGGAAACAAGAGTTTAGAATTATATAAAAACATAGTAGGGATCAAGGTTTCCACTTGTTTCTTCACTACAGGGCAGTGGTGGAGCCCCCAGTCCTGGAGGGATTTTAAAAGACACACTTGGGGACATGGGTTAGTGATGGCCTTGGCAGCGCTGGGGAATGGTTGGACTCGATCTTAAAGGTCTTTTCCATCTGTAATGACTCTCTCTTCCACCAGGAATACTACAAACTGGGGGAGATACTCTATTGAGGTAACTCAGCATGGAAATGCTGGAGCTGGGAATGCCACAGATTCAGTCTTTCTGTCCCTAGGATGTACATTAGGAAAGCAGCAAACACTAGCACTGCATTGGGGCTGCTTATAATAAAACATCACATAATCTCAGGGTTGTGGGAATGTTCAGCTGATGTTGAAGTCATCTGAAGATGTTAAATGAAGATCAGCCTTAAAACTCAGTCTGGTTCAAGTCCTGTGTTGAAAGCAGCCAGCTCTAGGAATCCCTTTGCTGGAAATCTGGAGGTTTTGAGCAGTTTTTGTGTCCCCTCTGCAGCATCAGACAGACCTGAAGCAGCCCCATATCCTCCAACAGCCACTCTCCCTCTCCCAGCCCGAATCCAGGAGCCAGGGGGATGTGAATTTTCCCAGGTGTCTCCAGGGAGGCTGCACAAGCCATGGTTTGGCAAAGCTGTGGAGGTATTCAGAGCACCAATTTTAATAGATAGGCAAATGAGGAGGAGGCAGAGCAATTGCATTACACAGCTGATGATTTCAGTCAGAAGAGCTCTGAATTCCTCTCTGAAATCTTCTCTTGGGAGTCTTAGTTCTTAAGTTAAATGACTAATTAGAGCCTGTTCACACCACAGATCAGCCAAGCAAGGCAAACTCCTAAGAGCTAATGCTGCTTACTTGCTCCCAGAGGAAGCTGAAGGCCTCAGGAGCTTGCAGAGGCATTTCCCCCTGGAAATCTATGCCTGATACCAGGAGAATTCAGGTGGGAGGGATGCAAAGAGAAATCCTCCCCCACCAGACAGGGCCTGTATCAGTCCTCCTCTCAGGTTCCTTTGCCTTGTTCTTCCTCTGCTTGAACATCTTGTTTAGGGGGAGAAAAAATGTGAAACTAAGTGCCCCAAGCTGAGAGATGTTGGGCACCCAGCAGGACCCTGACCTCCCTTGTAGGTGACAAATTGGATGGCATGTCAGCTGAGGGGGAGGGAGGGGGATGGCTCACAGTGGGGAGGGAATAAAGTTACAAAGCCAACATCTGTTCTGAGGGGCTGTATGGGCTGCAGGCCTGGCCATTCCCTTCGGGAAGGCACGAGGGAATGGCCTGGGGTCACTGCAGGACAAAGCTGGGAGTGGGCACGGGGTGGTTCTGAGGGGATATAGAACAGAGAAAATAGATCCTGAGGGGTAGAAGGTGGAGAATGAGTCTTGAGAAGGAGCGGCGATGTGTTCATCTGTGAGGTACAAAAATCTGGGTTTGGTTTTCTTATCTGTGGGCCCCACAGGAATTAGTCATCCCTGAGTAATGGAGGGAAGCAAGGCTGTTATTCATCCCTCCCAGTTACCCAAGTCCCTCCTCTCATCATCTCCTACATTCATATTTGCTGTCTCTGACTTGTATCTTCCTTGCTGTTTAGCACCATGAGCCACTGCAAAAATAATATTAGGTAGGACTGGCAATCATCTGGAGAGAGGGGCAGGAGCCTGGGCAATGGCATCTCTCTTGCATTCAGCTGTGAGATTTTGCCCCAAATGCCTTCTGTCATCTCAGCAGATCCCATCCTTTTTGCTTTAATTGATTCTGCCTGGCTTTAATCTGATGTGAGAAGAGACCTCCCACGGTGAGCACTGAGAGCTGGTTTGTGCACAGGGTTGTTTTATTGAGAAAGGGAGACAGGGATGTTTTGGGAAGGACACTGCCTTCTGTAAACCCAGTAACAATTGAAATGAGGCCTTTCACTTCCATACAGGGGCTGTGGGAAGTGCTTGTACAACTGGAAAGCAAAGAGCTGTAATAATAATTTTGCATTATAGCCATGTGTAAGATTTCCTGAAGCCATCCACGCTTGGGTTGGCTCCATGCAGTGGGAGACAGCCCTGGAGACCTGGCCTTTCCCTGGGGACCCGGGGGAGAGGAGAAGGGAATGGGTTTGGCTGTGCTCACCACAACTGCATGATGGCAGAGATGAGAATAAATAGGGAAGTTGAAAAGGAAACCTCCATTGTGAGCCTGTTCAGCCAAAGTCTAAACAGTTGAGGAGTTTGTTTTATCAAATCAAAATATTTTGGTTCAGCGGTGGTGTTGGCTTGAGTCAGTGTGTCTGGGCTGACACAGTGCTGCAGAAACACTCAGGTTTGAGGGGCTGGATCCCTGTCACTGTGGGATCAGGAGCTCTGAAGCCACAGGAGAGGGGAGTGTTGCTCATTGTGGCCAGGGAGGCTGGGTGGGAGCAACCCCATTTCCCATGGCTTGGGTTTAGAGTGTTCAGATATTTTAAGACCCCTCTCCAAAGCTGCTCTGTGGCCCTGTTCAGTCTGATTAAGTGTGCTGCTGCTTGGACCACAAATAAGGGTTTTAAGTGGAATGGGAAGATTTTTGAGGGAAAACAGATGAATAAGTATGGAGAGTTAATTATCTGCAAACTCTTGAAATGGCACGAGTAATAAAATATACATAGGTACATACTTATTCCTATTGTTCCATTAGTGGTCTGGGTCTCTGTGTCAGGGAGTGATGTGCTGTGAAAAGTTGCCATGCACAGGAGCAAGACAATACTCCAAAATACAAAATTACTGCCTGCCAGCACTGAAGGCTCAGCTCTTTGGTAGTATGGTGTGGTTGAGGTGTTCTTCCAAAAGTATCTTGCCAGAAAACCTGGTGCTGAGGATCTAGGGACACAAAAAGTAAAGCAGTTGAGGTTAGGCTGGAATAGATCCTGTGCAGCTCCCAACCTCTCCCACATTGTCCCGGTTTGGACAG